>CAUYUJ010020607.1:0-152500 GCA_963575745.1 Prorocentrum cordatum | reverse complement strand
GCTCGAGTGTCCAATAACGCGTATTTCCCAAACCCTCGATACCCGCCCTCTTCGTCTTCGATCGAACCCCTTTTTGGGGGGTATACCTTTCTTCCCTGCAGGCCGGGCCCCGGCAAGCGGCGGGGCGGCCGCGGACCGTCGGCCTGGCCAGCGGCAGCGCTGATCGGCGGGGCGGCCGCGGACCGCCGACCCGACCCCAAGAGGGACGGACAGGGGACCGACCACGACGACGACGACGACGACGACGACGACGACGACGACGACGACGACGACGACGACGACGACGACGACGACGACGGGGGGGGGGGGGGGCGGGCGGGAAACGGGGGGGGGGGGGGGGCTGGAAAAAACCCCCCCGTCGAAGACGACGGCGACGACGACGACGACGGCGACGACGAGCGAAAGCGAGAGCGAGAAAGAACGACAGCAGGGCCACGAAGGGCACGAAGTAGGCCACGAAGGGCGACAGCGGGGACACGAAGGGAATGCGTATGGGGCCACGAAGAGCGCGAACGAGCGGGGGCTACGAAGTGCAGATAATAATGCGGGGCCACAGAAGGCAACTATGGGGCCAATGAGGGTAGCACCTGGGCCACGTAGGACAATGAGGGGGACACACATTGCGACAGCGGGGCCACGAAGGGCATGCACATGGGGCCACAACGGGCGCGACTCCTGGGTGCCTGGGTGTCGGGAGCGCGGCGCTTGGGCAAATTGCAGGAAGTCCAACGCAAGGCCATTCTTCAGTAAATTGCAAGCAAGTCTCCAGCGAGAGCGCGACTCCACAGCGAAGGAGGAGCGATTCCTGAATAAATCGTAAGAAATCCCCAGCGAGAGCGCGACTCTTAAATAAAATGCGAGGAAGTCTCGGGCGGGAGCGGGGGTCCTGGCTAAATTGTGAGGAAGTCTCCGGCGGGAGCCGTTGTTGTTGTAACCCGGGGGCCAGGGGGCCAGTTTGAGCAGGAAGATTATCCTTGACAGAAAACAGGGTGCGAGCGTCGAGGGGCACACTTTGATTGAGAACTACTCACTGCGTGGAGCTCCCCATATGCGCATCTCATGTTTTATGTCATGTCGTGGTGAGCGTCTGTTCATGAGCGGTCGACTACAATAGCGCGTCCACGTGGGCGACAGGGCCGACGAAGACGAGTGACCCCTAATGCGAGTGATTGCGTATGAGTCAGAGTGAGCTTTGAGTATGGTTGAATGCGAGCCTCTTCCTCTTCATTCCCCCCTCCTCAGCTGCCAGGCCTTCCCCTTTTCAGCCCGTGGTAGCTGTGGAGCTTCCCACATGTGCATATGTTGTAGGATAGTTGGCAGTGGGATATGTAAGAGCGAAAGATGTTGGGCCCAGAAACAAGCAAACCGCCTGAGACATCCCCACAAAATGGCCGCGAACGGGCCCGTGCAACCACCCCTGGCGGCTCCCCTTAGGGGTGCTGAAACCAGCGCCCCGCCTGAGACATCCTCACAAACTGCTCTCCAAGCGAAGGATGTTGGGCCCGGAAACAAGCAAACCGCCTGAGACATCCCCACAAAATGGCCGCGAACGAGCCCGTGCAAACACCCCTGGCGGCTCCCCTTAGGGGTGCTGAAATGAACGCCTCGCTCGAGACATCCTCCAAATCTGCTCCGAAAGCGAAGGATGTTGGGCCCAGAAACAGGCAAACCGCCTGAGACATCCCCACAAAATGGCCGCGAACGAGCCCGTGCAACCACCCCTGGCGGCTCCCCTTAGGGGTGCTGAAAACAGCGCCCCGCCTGAGACATCCTCACAATCTGCTCTCCAAGCGAAGGATGTTGGGCCCAGAAACAAGCAAACCGCCTGAGACATCCCCACACAATGGCCGCGAACGAGCCCGTGCAACCACACCTGGCGGCTCCCCTTAGGGGTGCTGAAACCAGCGCCCCGCCTGAGACATCCTCGCAATCTGCTCTCCAAGCGAAGGATGTTGGGCCCAGAAACAAGCAAACCGCCTGAGACATCCCCACAAAATGGCCGCGAACGAGACCGTGCAACCACCCCTGGCGGCTCCCCTTAGGGGTGCTGAAACCAGCGCCCCGCCTGAGACATCCTCACAATCTGCTCTCCAAGCGAAGGATGGTGGGCCCAGAAACAAGCAAACCGCCTGAGACATCCCCACAAAATGGCCGCGAACGAGCCCGTGCAACCACCCCTGGCGGCTCCCCTTAGGGGTGCTGAAACCAGCGCCCCGCCTTAGACATCCTCACAATCTGGGTATGAGTAAGTCTGAGTATGAGTAATACTGTGTATGAGTAAGTCTGGGTATGAGTAAGTCTGTGTATGAGTACGTCTGGGTGTGAGTAAGTCTGTGTATGAGTAAGTCTGTGTATGAGTATGTCTGAGTGTGAGTAAGTCTGAGTATGAGTAGGTATGAGTATGAGTAAGTCTGAGTATGAGTAAGTCTGAATATGAGTAGGTCTGAGTATGAGGAAAGAGGAGGAGGGGAGGAGGAAAGAGGAGGAGGAAACAGGAGAGGGAGTAGGAGGCGTCCAAGTAATAACAAGAACCCCACCTTAGGATATGGAGAAAAACAGTATGCACCGGTGGGGGGGATCAACAATAATAATTAATAATTCTTCAGAAATGAGAACTCAACGACAACAACAACAACAACAGTTATTCACTGCGTGGAGCTCCCCATATGTGCATCTACTCGCATGGACCTGTCCGCCGTGAATGTCTAGGCGCAAGAGCTTTCGAATATTAACGGGCTTCAGTTGTGACGGTCTGGACATCAATCTAACTGCGAATGAATTGGAGTGTGAATGAGCCTCAGTATTACGAGCGCGTCTCTGTGCATGAGCCTGGGGCCTCCTGGGGCCTCCTGAAACCTACTGGGGCTTCCTGGGGTCTCCAGGAGCCTCTTGGGACCTCCTGGGACCTCCCAGGAAGGTTTCGTGCCCCAGGAGAGGCGCAATATATAGCAACAGACGTACATAAAACATTGCGGATTAGAGCCACAGGAGAAGGGCAATCTATAGGAACACGCGTAAAACACCAAGGACTCGTGCCCCAGGAGAGGCCCAATACATAGGAACATGAGTAAAACATTTAGGATTGTGTACACAGGGGAAGGACCATCTATAGAAACATACGTAGAACATCAAAGAATCGTGCTCCAGGTGAAGCCCAATCGATAGGAGCATACGTAAAACACATGGGATTGGAGCCACTCCTGTTGCCTTCTGAGGCCTCCTGCTCCTGGTGCCTCTCGGGGCCTCCTGTTGCCTTCCGAGGCCTCCTGGCGCTTCCTGTTGCCTCCTGGGGCCTCCTGTGGTTTCCTGGGGCCTTCTGGAGCTTCCTGGGGCCTCCTGGAGCCTCTTGGGACATCCTGTGGCCTCTTGAGTCTTTCTGTGGCCTCCTGATGCCTCCTGGGACCTCATGTGGTCTCCTGGGGCCTCCTGGAGCCTGTTGGAGCCTCCTGTGGCATCCTGAGAATAATCTGCGCCCACGAGCCTGGCCACCAAAACAAGCAAACCGATCGAGACATCCTCAAAATCTGGCCCACCTGGGGGGTGAAAATGAGCGCATCGCTCGAGACATCCTCCAAATCTGCTCCGAAAGCGAAGGATGTTGGCAAGACAAACAGGCAAACCGCCTGAGACATCCCCACAAAACGGCCGCGAACGGGACCGTGCAACACCCCTCGGCGGCTCCCCTTAGGGCCACGAGCCTGGCCACCAAAACAAGCAAACCGATCGAGACACCCTCAAAATCTGGCCCACCTGGGGGGTGAAAATGAGCGCCTCGCTCGAGACATCCTCCAAATCTGCTCCGAAAGCGAAGGATGTTGGGCCCAGAAACAAGCAAACCGCATGAGACATCCCCACAAAATGGCCGCGAACGAGCCCGTGCAAACACCCCTGGCGGCTCCCCTTAGGGGTGCTGAAACCAGCGCCCCGCCTGAGACATCCTCACAATCTGCTCTCCAAGCGAAGGATGTTTGGCCCAGAAACAAGCAAACCGCCTGAGACATCCCCACAAAATGGCCGCGAACGAGCCCGTGCAAACACCCCTGGCGGCTCCCCTTAGGGGTGCTGAAGCCCCGCTCGAGACATCCTCCAAACCTGCTCCGAAAGCGAAGGATGTTGGGCCCAGAAACAAGCAAACCGCCTGAGACATCCCCACAAAATGACCGCGAACGAGCCCGTGCAAACACCCCTGGCGGCTCCCCTTAGGGGTGCTGAAACCAGCGCCCCGCCTGAAACATCCTCACAATCTGGTCTCCAAGCGAAGGATGTTGGGCCCAGAAACAAGCAAACCGCCTGAGACATCCCCACAAAATGGCCGCGAACGAGCCCGTGCAAACACCCCTGGCGGCTCCCCTTAGGGGTGGTGAGTATGAGTAAGTCTGTGTATGAGTAAGTCTGTGTATGAGTAAGTCTGGGTATGAGTAGGTCTGTGTATGAGAAAGTCTGTGTATGTGTACGTATGGGTATGAGTAAGTCTGAGTATGACTAATACTGTGTATGAGTAAGTCTGGGGATGAGTGAGTCTGTGTATGAGTACGTCTAGGTGTGAGTAAGTCTGTGTATGAGTAAGTCTGTGTATGAGTATGTATGAGTGTGAGTAAGTCTGAGTATGAGTAGGTCTGAGTATGAGTAGGTCTGAGAATGAGTAAGTCTGTGTATGAGTAAGTCTGAGTATGAGGAAAGAGGAGGAGGGGAGGAGGAAAGAGGAGGAGGGAGAGGGAGTACGAGGCGTCCAAGTCATAACAAGAACCCCATCTTAGGATATGGAGAACAACAACAACAACAATAAACACAAAAACCACAACAACAACAACAACAACAACAACAATAACAACAACAACAACAACAACAACAACAACAACAACAACAACAACAACAACAACAACAACAACAATTACTAGCACGTGGGGACACACCGTTCTCACCAGTGCCAGGGTTTTCATAGGAGGCGGGCAATACCCCCCACTTTGTGGGGGGGCCGGTTCAAGCTCTACCAAATTTCCAAACGACTCTTCGCCACCACCCACACCCAGCTTCCCGCCCTATGACGTTCGGACACTTCACTTCGTGGCATGCGGACGACCGCGGCTACTATTCAGGGCCCCGCGGCCGACGACGACGGCGCGCGCGCGCGAGAAGTCGCGTCGAGGCTGGGCCCGCGCTAACGCAGGGCACAACCGTCGACTGGCGCAGGCCCAGGCCAGGCGGTGGGGCGAGCGCGAGTCGGCGTCGCGGAGCCGAGCAACCTCGCCGACGCCTCCCCCAAGCCTGGCGCTGGGCCAGCCCAGCCTCGACACAACTAGCAGCCACTGCGACGCCAGCGCGCTCGCGCAGCAGGGTCGGGCGGGCGGGGAAAAACGCATCCCGCCAGCGGGACGGCCACGCGTGAGACAAATCCCATTCACCTGCGACGAGAACGCGCTCGCGGGCGCGCAGGGTGGGGATCCGCCTCAGCCGTGAACAGCCGTCCCGCAGCATTTGAGACAAGCAAGAAAATAGCCAATAGAGGCCACGACGCTCGCGCGACTTCTCCCCGCGCTCAAATGCTGCCCAGAGCGCCCATGAGAAGTCGCGTCGAGGCTGGGCCCGCGCTAACGCAGGGCACAACCGTCGACTGGCGCAGGCCCAGGCCAGGCGGTGGGGTGAGCGCGAGTCGGCGTCGCGGAGCCGAGCAACCTCGCCGACGCCTCCCGATGCATGCTCGGCGGAACGACGCCCAAGCGCGCTCTAAGCAGACCGCAGATGCCTGGTCTGCTTGACTCACGGCCTGGGCGGCCCCTGCACCGCTTCCGCGGCGATCGGCGCGTCCTGCGCGCCACGCGCCGCCGCAGAGCCCCGACCCCGATGCCTGCAGGGCGGCGCCTCGTCGGAATCGGAGTGCGCGATCTCGGCTTCTGCCGCCAGCACCATGGCTCGCGTCTTTGCGGCCGGGTACCTGTGCGCCGCCAAGCGCCGCGCCCTCGCGACCCAGGCAGCGCGGCCGTGCCCCCTGTCGGAATGGAGTGCCCGAACGCGGCCACAGATCTCCAACCCCCTTCGAAGAACAGCGCTGCTGGCCCCCCGGTGCGGAGTGCCTGCGTGCGAGAGACACGAACTGCGCGCGGGCCCTGGGTAGGCAGGGGACGGCAAGGGGAGCCCATGCCTGGTCGGCCCGGCCGCGCCTGAAGCAATGCGTCCCCCACTCCAATGCCCTATGGAGCCCGAGGTGGGCAGCGGCGAGCTTGACGCAAGCCAGCCCGTCCACGTAAGAGACGCCCGGCAGGAGCTGCTCGCCGGGCCGGAGCGAATGCCGAATGATGCAGACCGCACACAATCGTTTGCCCTGGAGCTGGCATACGCATACCCTCCAGACCTCGCGATACGGGGAGCCCGGGGCGCGCCCCGCCGCGCGCGCGCGCTCGGCCCGCCGGGTCGGGAGCTACTCTCCCCTTCCGCTGGCGGAATTGCACCTGCACCTGGTGCTTTCCTTCGTCTACGTGGAGCGAGACGGCACTATGCCCAGGCGCATTCAGCCCCACTACTTCGGAGCCGAAGCGCAAGCAGAACTGCCAGCATATGACGAAAGCGTCGGCCATATCGCCGCGTCCGATCTGCCAAACGCCAGGCCCGCGGGCCGGCACGCACGGCAGGCCGCTTAGTTCGAAGAGCGCGCGGCCGCGCCTCTCGCAGCCAATCCGACATCGCGCGCACGTTTTCGGCCGTGGCGCGCGCACGAAATCTTTGCGCACCAGGCGGTTCCGCCTGCCGCCGATATCATGGGCTCGCGGCCGACGCGCGCGGCGGCCGTACCTTTCGGGCACCGAATACCAGGGCCCGCGCGTCCGCCAAAGACCCTGTGTCTGCGCGGAGCAGATGCAGGACTGAGCGAATGGCCTGCAAATAGTTCGACAGGGTCCCCGGGCGGCGACAGAGCGCCACCATCATGTCCCGCGCGATGGCGCACGGCGGCCAGGGCGGGACGCCTGCCGCATCGCACGCCTGGCCGTACAACTCCACCGCCGAGGCATACGGGTATGCCGAGAGCTTCCACGCGTGGAATTCTCGCCACAGCGCGGCCATCTGGATGCGGCGCATGCACTCCAGTCCTGCTCCTGACACCCGCAATTCCTCGGCGCGCCGACGAGGTGTTCCTGGCACCCGCCGCACGCCGATGTCCTGCCTCGCGCGCACCTCCCGCGGAATGCCGCCTTCGCTTATGAATATCGCGGGCGGAGCCTGGAGTTTCGCCAGCTGGCGGATTGCCTCTGCCAGCATCGGCGGCGCTGGTACCTCCGCGCCGCGCGCGGCGCACGAGGACGGTGGCGCCGCGCGGCGGTGCCTGCCGTGCCTGCCTTGCCGCTGAGAGCAACGCGAGGGCTTCTTGAGGCGTCAAACCCCCGCCGGGCCGGCGTTTCGCGCGCAAGCCCGGTGCCGGTGCCGGGCACTTGGCCGCTTTCTCGAGTAACGTTTCCGCCGCCTTCGCGCCCACGGGTCAGCGGGCGGCGGCCGGCCTTGCTTGCTCCGCCGGATGGGGCGGAGTTGCGCGCGCGCGCTCGACCTGGGAGAGCGATACCGCTGCATCGTCCTCGGGGGCCGCTTTGCCACTCCCGGAGGCACGGGAGCACTTCCCTCGCCTCCTTCGCCGTGAATCCGGACAGGTCGGGGGGATACGCCGCTCCTTCGGCTGCGAGCATGGATGTCAGACACTGCAGAGCTTCCGCGCCTACCGGATGCGAATCATTTTCGGGCGTCCACCGCGACGCGTGTGACAAGCACGCAAGCATGGCGCCCGCGGGCCCCCTCTCGCGGCGGGCCTGGTCGTCACGCGCTCGCCGCGCAAGCCTTTGCGCCCCCTACAAATTGCCCTGTGCTACTTGCTATGCATGCCCGCGCGAATGCCAGGGCGCCGCGCGGGGCCATGGCCACGCCACTCGAGTGAAGCCATCGCGGTGCATGGCCGCAATCGCGGCCGCCTTCGTGGCGGGCCGCGTAGGGGCGTCTGCCACGTTGAGCGCGGATGGCACATACCACGCGCTCAGGAGGCACCGCGCGGTCGCTGCTGCGAACCAAATATCTGCCACGAGCGCGTTATAATCTGCCTGGCGCGAGGTCCCGCGTAGGAGCACCCCGAGCGCGGCCTGGCGCGGTCAGCGGAGCATCGCACGGGCACCTCGGCGACCCGCGCCCGGCCGCGCCTTCGAATCGACAAACAACACGATTTCCGCATCGCGCAGCGTCGCGAGCAAATGATGCAAGGCGCAAACGGCCGCGACGAGTTCCCATGCCGCGACCTTTCGCAACACGGCGGGCTGTCCGCCAGGCTACGCGTGGCCGGGGCGCCCCCGCCTGCGTCTTGCGGTGCTTCGTCCACCGCTTGATCGACGAAGGCACATCAGCCGCTGCATAGCGCTTACCGCTGGGCCCAATGATGACCCACGCGAGCCTGCGGAGGCGGGGCGGGCCGGGCAATGCGGGCGCCGTTCCAAACAGGCGCGCGCGTATGTCGCCTGCCGCCGCCCGTCGCGTCGGAATAGACGAGGTAGCGTGGCCGCTCCGGGGTCACCCGCAGGGGCGCCGCTCGTTCCGGCGCGCTCCGGAGGAAGCGCAGCCACCATTCCAATGCCCCGCGGAGCCGCGACTTCAACCTCCATCCCCGCTGCTGCGCGTGCCAGAACAGCGGGGCGAGGTATACCCGGGCACCTGCCGTCGCTCTCGCGCGCGCGTCGCTCGCGCGCGGGAGCTTGGGCGTGCCTCTGCCGAACACCGCAGAGGAGCCCCATCCGAGTCTGCCGGCAAGTTTTGATGCCGCCGCCGGCGACATTCTCCCTGCCTCCAGCACCCACTCGATCTCTTGGATCCATTTGTGGCGCTTGTCGCCACCGATCGCGAATACTAACGAGAGCTCATCGCCCGATCCGCGCACTTCCGCGTCGACGCCGAGCACAGTGGCCCTCGGCTCGGCAACAACGCGTTTGCCGGCGTCCAGGCGCCAGCCCAAAAGGTCTTCGACGACCGCCCTCAGGACCTCTGCGGCATCGCGGGGGCCGCCCGTGCCGGGCCCCCTGTCCGCGTCGGCCCGGAACAGATCGTCCACGAATCGGCCCGAAGCGAGCGAGAACAGCTTGGCAAGGATGGCCTGCCGCGCTCGCGGGGCGCTCGCCGTGCCGCCGCGGCGCTCGCGCCTCGCGCCTGGAGCGCCGCCCCAACGCGGTCCCAAGCGTATCCGCTGCCCACGGCGCCGAAGGGGCAGCTCAAGAGTTGCAGACAGTAGCCCTCGCGGGCTCCCTTGGCCCATACCGAATGGGCCAACGGGAGGTCGGCGCCTCGCACGGGCAACGTTTTGTAAGCACCGATGAAATCTTCTTTGCTCAGCACCGGCGTGCCGGCCGCGGCCGCGATCCGCGCCAGCTCGACCAGAGCATCGAGAGAATCCACCCTACGCGCGGTCGCGGCGACACGGGAGAGCGGACAGCGCGCGCGAGGGGCGGGGGGGGGGGGAAAGGGCCCGCCTGCACCTCTCGGCTGCGGCGGCGCAGTCATTAACGCCCGTGGCAGTGAAATCGTCGATCGCGCGCACCTGGACGCGTTGGCTCCCGGCGCGGCGCCCAGGGGAGGGGACGGTGCATGCCGCGGCGAATGCGCCATTCCTTGCGTATCCATTCTTCCAACTTCCAGCGCCATCCCTCGTCTACAGGGAATCGCGGGTTTAACACCGCCCCGCGTGGCAGGTCGGACAACCGGACCCACGCTGCCTGGCCCGCGGCCACCTGCACGCTCGCGGACGTCGCAGCATGGGCGACTGTCCCCGCTGGCTTGCGCGGCGCGCGCCTCTTCGTATGCTTTATCATGCAAAATCTGGGTGACTTCCGCGTCGGCCCCCAGATCCCGAGACACGCGCTCGAGGGTGGCGGCGTTCAAAGTGTCCGCTCGGCTGCGCAACTCGGATGGGCATTCGGCTCCCTTGGGGGTCACGGGCGCGTTCATGCCCGAGCGCGGCAGGACCCCCACTAGCGGGAAGCCCCGCTCCAAGTCACGCGTCAAATTCTCGTCGGACGCCTCAAGCACGGAGCCGCGCCCCGCTGTCGCGCGCGCGCGCTGCGTCGCTGGTCACCCCTGCAGCTTGCATCATTTCGGCCAAAAGCAACAAGTTCTTGTCAGGCCCAAGGACGGAGCGCACATGCCATGGTAACTTCGCATAGCGTGCCTCGCCCGACCGCGCTCTCCGCCGGTGCTTCGCGGTAGCGGCGTGCCGGGCGGCGCCTTCCATTCTGAAGCCGTCACACGTTTGCGCTCTCGCCAAAATTGCAACGCCGCCTCGCGCCTCTCTTGCAAGAGTGCGTCGCTCGTCTGGCTCGCCGCCACCGCCGCATCGCGCTCAGGTCCCGCAAGCGGCGCTATCTCGCGGACTCGCGGCAAGTGCGCCGCCCGGGCGGCGTGGCAAAGAGGGCTCATGCCCGCCCTCTTGTCTTCATCGTCGAGCAACGCATCCACGGCGGCTTTGATCTGCGCGCGCGCTTCGCGGCTCCGCCCCCGTAGAGTGGCGGGCAAGGTCCTCTTCAAATGCGCAGCCGGCCGGCATCGTGGATTTGCTGGGGGCAAAAGTCGCCGCCCCCGCCTTCGGCGCCGTCGTCGGAATCAACATCCGCGTCCTGCGCTGCGCTCGCCGCGGGCGGGGCGGTCTCGCGCGCGGCGCACTGGCGGCGCCTCCTGCCCCTCGGGCGACGGCCCGCGCCACACTGCGCCCTCACCGCTGTCGGCAGGGTGCAATGGGGAGGCCCCGTCGTCTGCATCACTGGCTGGCGCGGCGCCCCCGCGGGGGGGCGCGCGCGCGCGCGCGCGGAGCGCGCCTCGGGCGGGCGAATAATTAGCATGCACAGCGCCGGCGCCCTGGCTTCACCACCGCCAGGACTCCTTTCGCTCAGGCTTGTGCCACGAGCTCCCCGCGTCCTTGGGAGCCCCTCCCTTGCCGGCCTTTCCCCTTCTTGCTGAAGGTATCGCGGCGGGGGCTGCGCGAGCGCTGGCGGAGGACAGGGCTCACCGGGGTCCGTGGCTTCGCCGCCTCGCGCGCCGCGACGCGTGTTCGCGCTCGCGGGGCGCGCACGCGCGGGCTCGCGCCTGGTCGCGCCGGTCGTTGCCGCCTTTCTTGCCCCCGCCCTTGGTGAACGCCGCCTGGCGGTCCGACTGCTGGACTCTCTCCTACAGCGCGCAGCGCGATGCACGATGCCAGGGCGGCGGCCACTCAAAAGCGCTGCGCTCCTTGGCGGCGCGCAGAATGTCCCACGACAACGCAGTGAACGAGGCCGTCGCATCCTCGTCGCCGTGTTCCAGGTCTTTCGCCACTTTCTGGCGGAGAAGCAAATCGTACGTGTAGGAAACCTGGACGCGGCGCGGGCTCCCGCGCGCGGCTCCCTGGGCATCGGGCCCGCCGCTCCGCGGACGCGCCTTGACGCCCCCGTGCTCCTCGCTCACGCGCGCGAGCTGGTACATGTATCCCAATAGCACGACGGGATCAAACACTTTGGACAGGATGCAGCGAAGCCCCCACTCCATTACGTGGGCCTCGCGCCACGGGGCGCGCGTGGGCGCGCGCGCTGCGCTGCGTCGCGCGCGACCTGGAAGTGCGCATAACCGAGAAAATCCATTCGGTCCAGGGCCGCACCCGCGCGGTTCGCCGCGGTGACGGCCGACGCGCGATCGCGCCACGAGCCCGCCCCCGCTGGCACCGAGTCCAGCTTCGGCATTCGCGCCCATTGGGGCTTGCAGTGGTCCTGCGCGCGGAGCAATCGGCGAAACGGAAGCTTGTCATTGCACGTGCCGCCGAGCAGGGAGCCTGCAGGCTCTCGCCCTCGGCGCTCCCAATGTACGAGCGGCCATGGGACTGGGCCGTCCGGCCCGCGGCCGCGAATTTGCGCATCGACTCCTCGGTCGGCAATCCCTCACGGGGGAACTTGCCGAGCCAGACCTCGCGCACACGGTCCTGCCGAGGCGCGTATCCCCGAACAATGCCGCCCGCGCATGCGAAAACGCGGCGCGCCTCCATGGCAAACGCCAGCGGCTTCTCCCGCTTTTCTTCGAGCAATTCCTTGCTGGCCTTCACGTATTCTTCCATTGCCGCCGCAATCCGCGTCGTCTCCTCCGCGGGCTTGGCGGCCGCCTCCGCCGGGGCCGATTGCTGACCCTCCTGGCGGCGCGCCGTGCGGCGGCCCGCGTCCTCGCGCACCAACGGGGCGGGGGCCTTCCGCCCGAAGGCTTCCATCGCTCGCGACTGTGTCCGCAGCGCCATATTGATGTGGCACGGCTTAATCGCGAAATCGCGCCACTCCGCGGAAGAATCGCCCGCAAACGGCTTCGCGCCTGGCTTCAGGGCCGCAATCAACATATCGCGCATGGCCGCATCCGAGTAATCAATCGGGCGGACCGCCCCGATCGCTTCGGCCATCAGGCGCGCGACCGCGGTGCACAGCACCAGCTCGGGAGCTGGCGATGCGTCCCCCTCCGCCGCGTTGGCCGCTGCGACGAAGAGGACCCAATCGGCCTTGCGCGCCGCTGCGAGTGGGCTCATGCCCGCGGTAGACGCACGGAGACGCGCGCGCGCGCCCTGATGGCATTTTTGTCGGTGCCGAATGCGCCAGCAGGCAGATCGCCAAGCAACTCAACGATGTCTGAGCGAGCCAGCGCCATGGATGCTGCGCGCGCGTCGGAAAGCGCCGTGCACGTATCCCCCTCGGCGTCCTTATCGCGCGCTGGCGGTTGCACATGACATAACCCGCAGGCATCCAGCGCAAGAGGGCAGGCAAACGCACGCCGCAGGCATACTGCGCACCGGGGCTGACAGGCAGCATCCGCAGGCATACTGCGCACTGGGCCGGCATACGGCAACCGCAGGCGTACTGCGTACAAGGGCCGGCATACGGCACACACTTGCAGGCATACTGCAACGCACGCAGGCATACTGCGCGATGGGGGGGGCCGGCATACGGCACTCGCAAGCATACTGCGCTTAATGGCCGGCATACGGCGCCCACTTGCAGGCATACAGCCGCACGCGCAGGCAT
Organism: Prorocentrum cordatum; assembly: GCA_963575745.1. NCBI lineage: Eukaryota > Dinophyceae > Prorocentrales > Prorocentraceae > Prorocentrum > Prorocentrum cordatum. The sequence continues at coordinate 139,469 of CAUYUJ010020607.1, read as the reverse complement.
ACTGCGGAGAGGGGCTGACAGGCAGCAATCGCAGGCATACTGCGTACAGGGCCGGCATTCGGCATTCGCAGGCATACTGCGCACAATGGCCGGCATACGGCACACGCTGCAGGCATACTGCACAGAGGAATGATTGCCGGCGTACGGCATCCGCAGGCATACTGCGCACAAGGGACCAGCATACGGCGCGCACTTGCAGTACAGCGCAGGGGACAAGCGGCCGGCATGCGGCATCCGCAGGCATACTGCGCACTGGGTCGGCATTCGGCCCAGGACGACCCGTACTCATGTGTGTCCTGACCTTCGAGCCGCAAAACCGACGAGGGACGTAGGTGCTCTCCACGAAGTAGGCGCGCGGACCTGCGGGGGGAGGAGGGGAGGGGAGGAACCTGCAACGGGAGAGAGAGGCGGCGGAGCGGCCAAGCGAACGCGCGCGCGGGAGGAGGGGCGAGGGGAGGAACCTGCGACGGGAGAGAGAGGCGGCGGAGCGGCCAAGCGAACGCGCGCGCGGGAGGAGGGGGGGGGGGAACCTGCGACGGGAGAGAGAGGCGGCGGAGCGGTCAAGCGACGCGCGCGCGGGAGGAGGGGGGGGGGGGAACCTGCGACGGGAGAAAGAGGCGGCGGAGCGGCCAAGCGAACGCGCGCGAAAAACGCATCCCGCCAGCGGGACGGCCACGCGTGAGACAAATCCCATTCACCTGCGACGAGAACGCGCTCGCGGGCGCGCAGGGTGGGGATCCGCCTCAGCCGTGAATAGCCGTCCCGCAGCATTTGAGACAAGCAAGAAGATAGCCAATAGGGGCCACGACGCTCGCGCGACTTCTCCCCGCGCTCAAATGCTGCCCAGAGAGCCCATAGAAAAAAAACGAATGTGTCCCGCATGGTATTATTTGACAGGGATGATGGCCCTGGCAGGTGCGCAACCGTTGTTGCAGAAGTTCGAAAAAATGGCTCGCAAAAGCCCGTTTGACAGAAATGTTTAAAAAGTGTTGGGTTTCCTACTAATCCGCAAGAGCGCGCGGGATGAAATGTTGACACTTTTTTGAAAGAAAAAAAAAATGGTTGTTTGATGTTTTTATGTTAAAATCGTTACGAACACTAAGGTTTTGGAAGGATTCCGTCTTGCGCGCGCGAATGTCCACTTTACCTTATTTTTTGCAAGGGGTTCTTGAAGTTTGGTTATATTAGAACAAGAAATGTCCACTTTGCCTTATTTTTTGCAAGGGAAAACCGATCGTAACAACACAACCGGATCTGGTACACATCGTTTTGCCTGAGACTTCCTCACGAAAATTATGAAAATGAGGCTGCGGCCTAGGCGCGGCGAGGGGGTCGTGCACCAGGGGTCCCAACAATAATTATTCTTTAGAAGTAATAATGTTCAACAACAACAACAACAACAACAACAACAACAACAACAACAACAACAATCATTTTAAGACTGTTCGCCCTTATCTGCTCGAGTGTGAATAACGCGAATTTCCCAAACCCTCGATACCCGCCCTTTTCGTCTTCGATCGAACCCCTTTTGGGGGGTATACCTTTCTTCCCTGCAGGCCGGGCCCCGGCAAGCGGCGGGGCGGCCGCGGACCGTCGGCCTGGCCAGCGGCAGCGCTGATCGGCGGGGCGGCCGCGGACCGTCGACCCGACCCCAAGAGGGACGGACAGGGGACCGACCACGACGACGACGACGACGACGACGACGACGACGACGACGACGACGACGACGACGACGGCGACGACGACGACGACGACGTCGAAGACGACGGCGACGACGGCGACGGCGACGACGACGACGAGCAAAAGCGCGAGCGAGAGAGAACGACAGCAGAGCCACGAAGGACACGAAGAAGGCCTCGAAGGGCGACAGCGGGGACACGAAGGGAATGCGTATGGGGCCACGAAGAGCGCGAACGAGCGGGGGCCACGAAGTGCAGATAATGCGGGGCCACAAAGGGCAACGATGGGGCCACTGAGGGTAGCACCTGGGCCACGTAGGACAATGAGGGGGCCACAAACGGCGACAGCGGGGTCACGAAGGGCATGCACATGGGGCCACAACGGGCGCGAACGAGCAGGGGCCACGAAGGGCATACGTATGTTGGGCCGCGGAGGGTGTGGACGGGGCCACTGAGGGCAGCAACGGGGACACGAAGGGCAGCGATGGGGGCCACGAAGGGCGACAGCGGGGCCACGAAGGGCATGCATATGGGACCACCACGGGCGCGAACGACCGGGGGATATGGGGCCACGAAATAAAGCGAAGGGGCCACGAAGGGCTGCAACGGGGCCACGACGGGCAGCGAGGGGGCCACGAAGCGCTGCAACGGGGCCACGAAGCGCTGCAACGGGGCCACGAAGGGCTGCAACGGGGCCACGAAGGGCAGCGAGGGGGCCACGAAGCGCTGCAACGGGGCCACGAAGGGCTGCAACGGGGCCACGAAGGGCAGCGAGGGGGCCACGAGGGGCTGCAACGGAGCCACAAAACAAAGCGAGGGGGCAACGAAGGGCTGCAACGGGGCCACGAAACAACGCGAGGGGGCCACGAAGGGCTGCAACGGGGCCACGAAGGGCAGCGAGATCCCGATTCCCAGGTAATATGTGAAGGAGTCCTTAGCGTGAGCGCGACTCCTGGGTGCCTGGGTGTCGGGAGCGCGGCGCTGGAGTAAATTGCAAGAAATTCCAACGCAAGGGCGCTATTCTTCAGTAGATTGCAAGCAAGTCTCCAGCGAGAGCGCGACTCCACAGCGCAGGAGGAGCGATTCCTGAATAAATCGTAAGGAAATCCCAAGCGAGAGCGCGATTCTTGAATAACATGCGAAGAAATCTCGGGCGGGAGCGGGGGTCTTGGCTAAATTGTGAGGAAGTCTCCGGCGGGAGCCGCTGTTGTTGTAACCCGGGGGCCAGGGGGCCAGTTTGAGCAGGAAGACTTTCCTTGACAAAAAACAAAGTACGAACCCCGGGGGGGCTCTTGAATTCAAAAAAACAATGCGCACCGGTGTGGGGGGATCAACAATAATTGTTCTTGAAGGATGACAGCTCTTCAACAACAACAACAACAACAACAACAACAACAACAACAACAACAACAACAACAACAACAACAACAACAACAACAACGACGACGACGACAACGACGACGACGACAACAACAACAACAACAAGAAGAAGAAGAAGAACAACAACAACAACAGCAACAACAACAACAACAACCACAACCACAACAACAACAACCACAACCACAACAACAACCACAACAACAATAACAAAAAAACGTCGACGGAAGCACGGCTCGCCCAGCGGCGCAGGCCGCCGGAAATACTTTACCGACAAATCCCAAACGTGCCAGCACACGCTGTAGTGCTCAATGGCACATTCGCCGTGAAGGCATCCGAATTCGCAGCCGCCTCTCTGTTGTAATCTCCGCTCGGTCACCCACCCATTCCGCTTTCGACCTCGTGCAGAACACTGCCGCTGCCACCCGGGGCGGCACGAGGCTCTGCAATCGCCCCATGACGCGCAGACTGCGTTCAGCGCGCGTCCTCGTGAACAATCCGACGTCCCATCTCCGCATTTTGCGGCGGAGGCGGAAGTGGTCCTGGGCGACAAGCGGGCCCGTCAACCCGTCGTCAATTGCTCTCTGGCACTGTCTCTGGACCGCGGCCCACGTTGAGCTCGTCAGAGGACGGGCCCGTTCCCCAACCAACTCGGTGACCAAACGACTTTGGACGAGGCCACGAGAAATGCACTGCGACTCCGCTGCTGTCAAGGTGTGGAAGAAAGACCCAGCAAACCAAGAGGACCACTGAGACAGTCTATCACACCACGAGCAATACGGCATCATGTGTTTGAGTTGGGCTGCCCGGCGGTTCATGCACAGCCCACCCTGGCGCATGGCCTCGAAATGGAGGACGCGCATGTTCGCGGCCACCGCGCGCCGTCGCAAGCACGGGAACTCGCAAGGCCTGCCGCAGCGGCGACGGAGCAGGTGACGATCCCGCACCGTGCACCACTTGAAAGGGCCCCGCACCATGGACCGTAGAGCGCACGCCTCTACTTGCTCCCGCTGCTCTGGGACCTCTTCCAGTTGAGCCACGAACTACAAAGCTGAGAGGACGTCTGTCGAGTGGGCCACCGTAGCGTGGTGCAGCCCTAGGAGGGACCCGCCCCCAATCCGCTGCACGGGCGGCGGCTCTTCGGAGATGACCTGCCCAAACGGACACTCCCCTTTTCTGGGCCAGGTGGAAGCCGAGGTACTTTGCAGAATCTGCAGCAAGCCCGCCCTGTCAGGGCAAAGACGCGCAACTTTGCACCGAAGATCGTCCACGCCTGTGCAAAACAGCGGGATGAGTGCGGTCTTGGCGACGTTGACGTGAAGCCCTGCGACCGCAGCAAGCTGCTCTGGTAGCGCCAACATCAAATCGGGAACTGTCACGCCCAAGTCGTCCGCAGATGCTCGACAAAGAGCGCGCGGGAGTCGACGGCACAACCGTCGCAAAAACATGTCCAGCACCACAGCGAAGATGAGTGGGCTCAGGGGGCATCCTCGTCGAATGCCGTACTGCATATTGAAGCCGGGATGTCTCCCACCTTCGACAACCAGCTCGCACCGGCCTTCTTCATAGAGCGCACGGGAAAAATGCAGTACCGCAGGCGGAATAGCCAGCCCAGTGAGAACGTCGAACCTGTAGCCGCAGCCGCCACTGCATATTGAGCCTGCGCGCGCCTATTCGCTCGTCAAAGCCAAGCTTGGGAGCCAAACAAGTAGGGGCAGCGTTCGCGCTGATGAACCCTCCTGCCGGATGATCCCACGACGCTGCTGGCCTCGTGAACATCCTCCTTTTCGAAGTAGTGTGGCTTATAAGCAAACAGGTGGAAAGCGGAATTCCTCGCTCACACAAGTCCAATGCGATTTGAAAATATGCGCGGACACGCGGGAAAGGCGGAGTCTTTTTTTTGCTATGGCTATGCGCGGAGCCCTGGGGCCATCTGGCAGGGAGGGGGTGTAACCGCGGGCGGCGCAACAGCCCCAGACACTCGGTTGATGATACTTTCAGTACGCGGTCTTCGAGAGTCCCAAGGCCTTTCCCACAGCCGTCTGTGCATGCCGAGTCGTCTTGCGACAGCCCCAAGGGCCCGCGGGGGCCTCCACAGGCCGAGAATGGCCAACAGCCTCCCGTGGGGCGTTGAACTGAGCAGTGCTTTACGGCGGCAGCCGTGTTGCCAGGGTGTCCCGCTGCAGGGGTCGTTCGGCCGTCCGCGCCAGGGCGCCCAGCTCCGCAGAAGAAAACGTTCTGGCACGCAAACAGCGATATGCTTGTCGGGCCCCGGAGGAAGGGGAGGACGCGAAGCGGGCGACGCGAGGAGGAGCCACGGGAGGACGAGAGAGGGAGGGGAAGAAGAGCCAGGGGGGAGCAGCTGGCACGACGAAGAAAGGCCAACCTCCTCCTCCTCCTCCTCCTCCTCCTCCTCCTCCTCCTCCTCCTCCTCCTTCTGATCCTCCTCCTCCTCCTCCTCTTCCTCCTCCTCCTCCTCCTTCTGATTATCCTCCTTCTGCTCCTCCTCCTCCTCATCCTCCTCCTCCTCCTCCTCCTCCTCCTCCTCCTCCTCCTCCTACTCCTCCTCCTCCTCCTCCTCGGAAATCTAGGCCTCCTCACTTCGCGCATCGCGCCATGGAAAGCGCAACGCGCGGTTGTCTTCGCGCCCTCGCGTCCCTGCACCGCCCTCCTTAGACAAGGGCAGCCGCTGTGACCCAGACCGCGACGCGCGAAGCGCGGTTATCCTCGCGCCCCCGCTGGTGACCTCGGCAATCATCCTCCACCTGCTCCTCCTCCTCCTCCTCCTCCCTCCACCACTACCCCCTGGGCCTGTGGCGGCAACCGGGGGCCCTGTGCCCGCCGCAGCGGCATCCTCCACGCGGGCGCCGGCGGCAGAGGCCGCCGCGCCACCTGGCCGGAGCCCCGCCGCGGCCCCCTCCCCCTCAGGAGGACGCTCAGCGTGCACCTGCACCAATCGTGGCCAGGCTCATGGGCCGGGAATCGGCCTGGTCACCGAGATCGCTGTATGTGTACAGGTGGTGCCCTCCGACCCTCTCTCTCTCTCTTTCTCTTTCTCTTTCTCTTTCTCTTTCTCTCTCTCTCTCTCTCTCTCTCTCTCTCTCTCTCTCTCTCTCTCTCTGGTCACCCCCAGCTTCAAGGTGCTGCAAGGAACGTCGCGGCGCCCTGCCGAACGTTGCAGCTCGTCCCGCCAGCGCTCCTCCAGGCGCGCGCGCAGTTCCTGAACAGTTCCTGGGCAGCGTTTCCTAGGCTCGCGCATCCCAGGCAGCTCCTGGGCAGCGTCTCCTCAGCTCGCGCGAAGCTCCCAGACCCCCTCCCGATCATCTGGACGTTGGGCGCTGACGGCTCTGGGGTGTGGATCAGGCGCAGCCGTGCCCCTCTCCTTACCTGGCGGCCTTCGCCGCGGAAGGGACGGCAGAGATAGCAACAAATGAAGGTAGCGCACGTGTCCTCGCCATCTCCGCCGCCGCCACTAGAAGCAGAACAAGCTGTGGATCGCCGCGCAGAGCTCCGCCGCTCGTATGTTTCTGCCATTGTCTTCTTCAATCATGTTCCTTATCATGCTCGTGGTCGTGCTCGTGCACGTCGATGGCCTCCTTTTCCTGCTCCTGTTTCTCCCCCCCATCCGTCTCTCGCATTCAAAATCCCCAAAGCTTGAAATGCCGAGATCTGAAATCCAACAAAATTACGGATTGGGGGGCGCTTCCTGTCAAACCCTGGTTCGGGGGTTTTCCTGGAGCCATATAAGCCGTCAGGCGTCTCCTCGAAGGCTTTGAGCATGCTTCCGCTGTGAATAGGGATACGGCCGAGGGGTCGATCTTATACGAGGGTCCGCAGGTAGAGGCAAAAGAGGAAGAGGTTGCTATTCCTTTTCCTGGGCGCTGCGCGGAGAGCAACGCACTGTGTGCGTGTTAATGCCAATACCTGAGCCGATACAGTTGCGGTATGCGAGTGATCTAATGGAGATATGAGCGGACTTCACACACATCCAGAAGCTTCGTGGGCGGCCCCTGGCGATCACTTCTGGGCACGTGGACTGCGTGTGGGCACCCGTCCTGACCGACACCGGACCGCTGACAGGGCGCGGCACGCACACCCAAAGTCAGGAAGGCCCGCGGAGCACCCTGCAGGGGCGTCCCGGGGAAGCACTGGGCCCCCCGGCCGCCCTGAACGTATATCCCGATCTGAATCTCTTGGGGTTATGGGGCTACGGGGCTATAGGGCTCTAGTGCGATAGGCCTATGGGGCTATACGGCTATAGGGCCATGGGGCTATGAGGCTATAAGGCTATAGGGCACCCGGGCACCCAGGCACCCGGGCACCTGAACACCTGGGCACCTGGGCACCCGGGCACCCAAGCACCCGGCCGCGGAAAGCGGCGGCACACCTCACCCAGGCACCCGGGCACCCGGGCACCCGGGCACCCCAGCACCTGGGCGTGCCGCCGAAATCGGCGGCGCACCTAACCTAACCATATGAATCCGCTAGGACCCCTACAGAGGCAAGCTCTGATTGGGTAAGGTTTTTGAATTTTCTGCCGCGGCCCTGGCGCTCGCGCAGATCGGTCGGGCAGGCACAGGGCCACTGCGCAGCAAAGCGGCGCATTGCAAATTGAAAGGGCGACAGCCGCGCACAGAGAGGAGAGGAAGGCGGCCCCCAAACCATGCAGGTCTTGCGGCGGCGCAGTCCCTCTACAGGCACGACGGCAGCGGATGGACCCAAGACAGCAAGTTCGGGCACTGGCGATGCGCGAGGCGCGCGGGAGAGGACGGGCGGCATCGCCCAACAGGGCACCCATGCGAGCGCTCACCCACAACGTCGGTCGCGCCCAAGGGTCGCGCCCGAGGGCCGCGCCCGGCAGCAGTTCCGAGTGGCTCGCCCCTGCTGGCGGCGAGCCGGCAGGCCAGCGCGTTCCGCCGGCCGCGTTCGAGGGTCGGCTTGTGAGCGCGGCATCACTGCAGGGACGACGACGAACCATGACCCGACCTTGGAGAGGGGGACGCGGTGGACAAGAGCAAGGCCAACGGGACAGGGGAGAGACCACCAGGCCTGCATCAGCAAGGTCTTCACAAAAGAGGCCACCTCAAAAGACCAGGCGAAGGGGACGAGGCGGTGGCGCGGGCCATGCGCCGGCGACCGCCTGGGGCCAGCCATAAAAAATCGGAGACCAGGCGTAGAACACACCAGCGTGTAGGGCGCTGGCGGTCGGTCACCCGCGCGCCAAAGGTCGACTGCAGCAAGCACGGCCGGGCCTTCGGAACCAAAGAAAAAAGCCCGAGCGCAAGCCCTGCTTGGGAGATCTGACTACGAAAAGACGTACAATCCTCGACAAAGAACGCGGTCGGGGCCGGCGCGACTCGGAAGTTCCACGATGACCAACATTGAAAAGTGGGCGCCCACAGGGTTCGCACGTTATGCGCTCTTGAGGTTAGCTTTGACGAGGGTTGTAGGAATGCACCGTGAAAGCGCACCCCCGAAGGCAAGAGTAGATGCTCAGCAGAGCGCCAGATGCGTCACCCACCCTCTGTCGCCTGGCGTCAAGCTCTCACAGAAGATTTCAGTCACGAGTCCCACCAGCCCTTTAGGGCGTAGGTGGTCTAGGGCGTTTGCCTTCCATCTGCCCCTCTTCCCCTTTCGGGGAAGGGCTACCCTCCCCCTACCCCCTCCCATGGACCTGGACGGGGCAGGTCGCGAGGTCTCCGAGAGTCCAAAACGGCATCGGCGAGGAAGCCAAAATCATTATTCGATTATTTGTGACGCAGATGTTGGCCAGATTTTGGCCTCTTGGGGGGTACCCCTAATTAAAGCTCCCTTTTTGTTTGATCGATGTCATCCAAGATGGCCCGAAGATGGCCTCCAACGCTCCCAAGGACGCTCAAAGAGAGCCCCAAGAGGTACCCAGGAGGCCCCAAGAGGCCCCCAAGAGGCCCCCAGGACGCCCCAAGAGGCTCCCAAGACACCCCCAATAGGCCCCAACAGGCCCGCCAGAGGCACCCAAGACGACCCCAGAGGCGTCGGCGAGAATGCCAAAATCATTGAATGGTTTGGCTACATTGGCTGACGATTCGGCTCAAGCCGGAACGGGAACTGTGCACACGCCCTGTGATCCGCGCACCTTTGCACCCCACACCTTGCACGCTCGCACCCCAGATCCATTCCCGCAGTGTCTGCCAGCCGCTCTCCGCTGAACCTCGCGAAGGAGTTGGAGGCGGTGATGTCCCAGACCCCTCCCCAGGGACCGAGGACTACCAGGGGGGCTGGTGCCCCAGTTCGCGACCTGCTGACAGGCAGCCCGTGGGAGAGAATGCAGCGGGGGTACAAGAAAGCGCGCGTCGGCCATGGCCCAGAGCTCACCCATCGCACCACTGCTGGGACAAGAGAGGGAGGCGAGGCGAGGGCGAGGCGAGGGCGCCAGCGTCGGGCACGCAGGTGTGCCCGTGCCCTCCTGGGCAGGGCGCGAGGAGGCCGTGGCCTCAGATCGTGTCCGAATAGACGGCGTGGACGCAGTTCCTCAAGAACCAGCGCACAGACAGGGCAAGGACCGACATGCGTGCGAGCCGGGACAAAGAGAGAGAGAGAGAGAGGAAGGAGAAGAGCGCGAGGAGAAGGAGGGCGACGTGCAGACGCCAGCGCGGGGGGGGAGGAGACGACCGAGGGGAGCGGCCCTGCGTTCCGGCGGCCTGACTCTGACGCTGCCGCCGCGTCCAGGCCAGGAGGAGGAGGAGGAGGAGAAGGAGGAGGAGGCGGAGGAGGAGGAGGACGAGGAGGAGGAGGAGGAGGAGGAGGAGATGGCAGGAATCGCGGCCCTCCTGGAGAAGCATCTGCCAGAGCAGCCGGCTCCCATGTGACCTCGCGTGTGGAGCGTCTCCGGCAGGATTCTGAGAAGCTGGACCTCAAGGTGACCACGATTGGCGAGACACTCTCGAGCCGTCTTTCGGACGTCGAAGCGAGCACGATGGCCACCGAGGTCCGCGTGGACAAGTTGGAGCACTTGCGTGAGGAATTGTTTTTGAAGAGTGCGCCCCCCTCGACCGGAGACATCGAGACCACGATCAGGGAGTGCGTCTCGGACCTCATGAAACAGTAACCTGCCCGGGGAGTCGGGCACGTAGGCACGCAGCAGCAGACAACCACAAACAAGCGCATGATCACAGCCGTGATCGGTAATTTGGATGGGATCCCGAACCTCTCTCAGGCGTCGAAGCGGCTAGAGGAGAAGCTGGTATCCTTGGCGGCATCTCCCCCCGTGAAGGTTTATGGGAAGGGCGCCTATTCTGGCATCGTCTTCGAGGAGCTCGGCACCCCCACGGATCGAGATCAGGCGGTTGAGCTTCTCCGGGGAGCTGGGCTCAGAAGCGGAGACAAACATATCTTGGCGAGTCAGGACCACCCTGCCACTGAGAGAGCAGCGCGGAGCTCTTGCTTTGGCATCAAGCGACTCCTGAAGACGGACTGGGCGGTGCAGTCGGACTCGATTGCACAGGACACGCGAGAGGACACAAGACCCTTCCCAGGGCCACACTGCCACAGGAATGCAGGAAGCATGGGTCGCGAGGCACAGGACACAAGGGCACCCTTGAGCTGGCAGGGTCGACCTGCCAGTCCGGGCCGACTGTGCCCTACACAATCTCGACCACAGACGAGGCGCCACGCGCAGTCACGGCGGGCGGAGAGCGCGCGCCGACGGCGAGCGCCCTGCCCGACGAGGCGCTCGACGAGTGGCAGGGGGAGCGGGCCACATGGGCTGCACTCCACGAGCACCCGACGATCAAAGACCTGGCGCCACGAGGAGCACGGGCATCGTCTCCCGGGCGACGGCGGGCACGAAGGGGCAGGCAAGAGGTGGCTCCAAGGGGAAGCCGCTCCAGCAGGAGACACCGCACGGGAGTACGGTTTCGCCCACGGCTTCCCCCGCAGTCGGCACCACTGCACGTACAAACCCACGTCGATTGATTCGACACTGCACGGGCTCTGGCGCACCGCCCGCTGGCGAAGGCGCTGCGAGCGCGCCCGGGGCGAAAGTCAACGCTGGCATCGAGGCTGACTTCTTGACCGATGGGGGGCGGCTATCCAGTCTGCAGGTGGGGACGTGGAGCGTGCAGGGCTTCACTGAGGCCAAGCTTGTCGATGCTTGTCGAGCTCCAGGGTGCATTTGACATCGTGCGGGATGGACTTACTTTGCCTCCAGGAAGCACACCGGCCGAACTCGGAGCACACGGTCACCGAGGAGGGCTTCCCGCTGATCTTTTCGGGGACGCCCGCCGACGACGCCCACGAGACGGCAGGCGTGGAGTGTCTGATATCACCCCTCCCTCCCTCTCTCCCTCCCTCCCTCCCTCCCCTCCTCCTCCTCCTCCTCCTCCTCCTCCTCCTCCTCCCCCTCCTCCTCCTCCTCCTCCTCCTCCTCCTCCGAAACGTCATCGGTTTCCGGCAGGCCTCTTCGAGAATCCTCGAGAATGGCTTCTTTACAGTTGAGAGTTGTTGGTGGTAAGATTGTTTTATGCAGTGTCTGCGCCCCTCATAGCGGGAAACTACCATTTGAGCGGCATATGCTCTCCGAGAATCCTCGAGAATGGCTTCTTTACAGTTGAGAGCTGTTGGTGGTAAGATTGTTTTGTGCAGTGTCTGCGCCCCTCATCGCGGGAAACCGCCACTGGAGAGGCACAGGTTCCTTCAACTGTTGAACACATTTCTTATGGGCCTGTTTTGGTATGTGGCGATTTCAACGCAGGGCTTCACGTACGGCGCCCTGGGGAGGAAGAAGCTTTGGGCCCACACGTATTCGGCAACCCTCGTGCGCAGCACAACCCATCATCGACCCGTTCTTTTCTGGTCGAGCTATGTACTTCTCGGGGCCTCGCTGTTGCAAACACGCCGTTCGACGAGCCGGCGGAGAGAAGGGTCGCCTATTATGACATTGGCTCATCTTCGGCGGACCCTCCCACAGAGCAACATTTCGGCCAACTTGATTTATTTCTCATCGGCTCGGAGTGAGAAGGTTCGGTGCAACGCGTCTGGAGCGACCGCGCCGCGGCGTCGGCATCGCACCACTTCCTTGTGCAAGCCCGCGTCTTGATCGACATCCCCCGGACAGAGCCGAGGGCTGGCAAGAAGCGGAAAGACCATTCTGTTCCGCGGGACCCGAACGTTGCGAACTCGTTTGCCGAAGCCTTTTGCGAGCAGATGGGCTCGGATGGCGACGATGCCGTCGTCGAGTCCGCCCAGCATTTGAATGAACGGATGATGCAAGCTTCCTCCTTCGCCGCCGTTCGCGTTCTTCCTGAGACGAAGCTGCTGCCCAGGAGGCCTTGGATCTCATCGGGCACCCTTGCGCTCATCGAAAAGCGCAACGCCGCTCGCGAGCAGGGGTCGCATGAGGAGGAGTGCGAGCTCGCCAGGCAGGTCTGGGCATCTGTGAAATCAGATAGTCGCAGTGCTTGGAGAGCAGCCTCGCCACGGGGGAAGGGGCGCCGATCCGGCAGCTCCGGAAAGGCGTAGCCTCGAAGCAAGGCCGGCTCGCGAACTCGAGCGGAGAAATCGTGGAGTCGGACCAGCGCGCCGACACTCTGGCACAGTATCTCGCCCAAGTTCAATGGGCTGTTCAGCCGACGACAGTCGCCGAATTCACAGACAGCTTGGGTCCTACATTACCTGTGTCGTGTGATCCCCTCACCGAAGACGAGGTGTTGGCAGCGGCTGCCGAACTGAAGAGGGGAAAAGACCGCGGGCGCAGACGAGTTCCAGGCGAGTTAAGGAAATCGATTTGCACTCCAGGGGCCCCTGCCTGCAGATGGGCGGTGTCATTGTGCAAAGAGTGCTTGGAAGAACGTGTGGTCCCTGACGCATTGCGCAAGGCGCTGGTCAGGGCTATATTCAAAAAAAGTGATGTTGCAAACTGTGAAAATTATCTCCCAATTAGCTTGATTTCGATTGGGTATAAGATGTTCGCGACAATTCCTTTAAACCGTCTGAAGGCAGCTGGAGCATCCAATTCGGTTTCAAGAGCAAGCGCGGGACAGCGGACGCGATCCTCCTCGTTCGGCATTTGCTTGAACGTACTTGAGCAGAAAAAAGCGAGCGCCTAGTTTTGCTGGCTTTGGACTGGGCGAAGGCATTTGACAGTGTGTCGCCCGATGCGTTATGCCTCTCGTTGGAGCAATTCGGCGTCACCACCCACCTCATACAAATTGTGCGCGCCATATACACAGATCGTACTTTTTCTGTCCGCGACGCTGGGAAAACATCGGAAGAGCATCCACAAGCGTTCGGCATTGGTCAGGGTTGTCCGCTCTCCCCATTCTTGTTAGCAACATTGATGACAACATTGTTGCGCGATGCAAATAGACAGGCGGATCCTTATCTGAATAAGAGCATGCATGTGAACGAGCTTGTATACGCAGACGACACATTTTTGCTAGCCACCTCCTGCGAATCAGCCGGTGCGCACATGCATGCCGTGCAACGTATGGGGCAACAGTACGGTTTACAGCTTAATTGGCTCCAGCTAGAACCCTTGGCTGTAGGAGCCGACGTATGCATTCTCCAGCCAGACGGCACCCCAATCCCACAGAAGGGAAGCATAGCTTATTTAGGTAGTTTGACTAGCGACGATGGCAAAATAGGTTCAGAGTTGTCTCGCCGCCTAGGAGCTGCAGCCGCAGATTTGGACAAATTGGCCAGGGTATGGAGCCATTCGACTCTCACGCAGCAGAAGAATATTCAGACTTTTGATTTTAAGTAAGCTGTTGCACTGTATGCACACTTCCCATCTTAACAAGCACGAAATGTGTCGTTTGGGCACATTCCAGGCGCGATGTCTGCGCAAGTTGTTGCGCATTCCCCACTCGCAAATCAGCAGAATCTCGAACGAAACCGTGCTTCAACGGGCTGGCGCCCGCCCGCTTAGCAGCCCGCTCCTCCGTAGACAGCTTCTTTTTCTTGGTCACATCGCCAGAAAGCCAGATGACGACGCTGTGTGTTGCGCAATGTTCCAGCCCTTGTCCTCCCTCCTCCTCCCCCCTCCCACCAAGAGAAAGAAAGGGCGACCACGAGCAGCGTGGCCCCAGGAAGTACTGGCAGGACACAATTTCTTCGGCCACGGCATGGCGTGGCGCAGTCAGCAAGTATTGCGATACCACGTGATAGTGGCTATGTGGTCATGTGCGTTTCGTACTCAGCATTTTGCGTGCTTGCTTGGGGGGGCACTGATTAAGATGGCTCCAAGAGCGCTTGGGACAGCCCAAGATTACCTCCAAGATGGCTCAAGATATCTCAAGATGCCTCAAGATTGCCCCCAAGATGCGCCAAGAGACCCAAAAGACCGCTCCTAGACGGCTCCGAATGGCCAAATAGCTACCCCAGGAAGCCCCGCAGAGGACACACCCCGTCCAAAACATTTGGAAAATCAATGTGTTTTGATTTCTCGCCTTTTCGCTTCCGATGGCCATCCGAGGCCTCAAGATGGCTCCAAGATGGGCCAAGAGAGCCCAAGAGATGCTCAAGAGAACCCCAAGACGGCCCCAAGAGCGCCCCAGAGCGCTCCAAGAGCGCCCCAAGAGCGCCCCAAGAGGCGGCTCCCGAGTGGAAACGCTAATTAATGCTCCCCTCTTGTTTGATCGATGTCCTCCAAGATGGCCCCAAGAGCACTCCCCATGCTCCCAAGAGCGCCTCAAGAGGGCCCCAGGAGGCCCCAAGAGGCGCCCAAGAGGCCTCCAAGAGGCCCCCAAGAGACCCCCAGGAGGCCCCAAAAGGCTCCCCGAGACGCTCCAACAGGCCCCCGGGACCGCCAAGAGGCCCCCAAGACGCCGCAAGAGAGGCCCAAGAGAGCCCCAAGACGGCCCCAAGAGCGCCCAAGAGTGGTCCCAAGAGCTCTTCAAGAGGGACCCTTCATCTGCGTGCTGCCCACTGCCCTGATCGAGGCAAATCCTCTGGGCATCGTCTCTGGATGAGCTGGTGGGTTACGCGAAGCCTCTAGAGTTTCATTCAGGACGCGATCAGCGTGGATGCGCTACGTGTACGAAACTAAAGCCTGCACACGCTAGAATTGGGGCAAGGCAAATATTGAGAATGCAAACACGCCGTGGCCTAGAAACTGGCTGATACAGCTCTGAATCGCTGAAGGAAGCTGAACAGCAAGCCTGAACCAGTGAGGCTATGTAGTGCAGCTACGGCGTGCACGGTTGTAGTACCGCTGAAGCCTTGAAACAAAGTCTACCTAGGAGCATCGGATGCCTCTGCACAACTTTGCGAGGTATGATGCTGCACATCTTGCTGAGCTGATACCACCGTGCCCCCTGTCACGTTGAAGCATGCTGGAATGCCAAGTACTGTCTTGCAGGGATCATGTGATCTCCAGAGACACCCCCCCCTCGACGCACTGGACTGCATGCACTGGCCCGCCTCCCGAGGCCACAATCCTCGAAGAGTGTGGCAGGTTCGCGCTCTCGAGGAGACAACGCACCGAACAATTCTACGAGTTCGCGCTCCCGCGGCCAAGATGACTACAAGACGGCCCAAGATGGCTCCACGACGGCCCCACTTGTCAGTCTTAGGGCCAGGGGGGCCCCAAGACGGCCCAAGAGAGCTCCAAGACGGCCAAAGACGGCCCTGAAACGGCCCAAGAGGGCCCAAACGACCCCCAAGACTGCCTCGCATGAGGACACGAAAGCCTCAGGACGACCCAAACTAGTTCAATGAGAGTTCCTCAAATGGCGAGAGAGAAAGGCGTCACATGTGACGGCCATCCTCTTCCTCCCCATCAGTATCATCCTCCTCATGGTCCTGCTAGTCATGATCCTCCTTCTCCTGCTCCTTCTCATATTCCTCCTCCTCCTCCTCCTCATCCTCCGCCTCCTCATCATCCTCGTCAACATCAACAACAACAACGACGACAACAACAACATCATCATCAGCAGCAGCAGCATCATCATCATCATCAGCATCATCATCAGCATCATGATTATCACCATCATCATCATCATCATCATCATCATCACCACCAGCGACATCATCATCATCATCATCATGAGCATCATCATCATCATCATCATCATCATCATCATCATTAGCAGCAGCATCAGCAGCATCAGCATCATCAACATCATCATCAGCATCATCAGCATCATCATCATCAGCAGCAGCATCATCATCAGCGTCATCAGCATCATCAGCAGCAGCATCAGCATCATCTTCATCATGATCATCATCAGCAGCAGCGTGATGATCATCAGCAGCATCAGCATCAACATCATATTCATCATCAGCAGCATCAGCCTCATCAGCATTATCACCATCATCATCATCACCATCACCATCATCAGCAGCAGAATCATCATTATCATCATCGTCATCGTTGGCATCGTCATCATCATCATCGTCATCAGCATCATCATCGTCGTCATCACCATCGTTATTTGCATCACCACCACCATCATCATCATGATCATCATCATCGTCATTATCATCATCATCAGAATCATCATCGTCATCATGAGCATCATCATCATCATCATCATCATCATCATCATCATCATCATCATCATCATCATCGTGTCAGCATTGTCAGCATCAGCGCCATCATCATCAGCATCATCATCAGCATCATCATCATCATCAGCATGAGCATGATCACCATCACCCCATCATCAGCATCATCAGCACCATCACCATCATCATCATTATCAGCAGCAGCATCGTCCTCATCATCATCAGCAGCATCGTGCTCAGCATCGTCATCATCATCAGCATCCTCATCATCAGCAGCAGAACCATCATCATCATCAGCAGCATCATCATCATCGTCATCAGCATCGTCATCCTCATCCTCATCATCATCATCATCATCACCATCAGCATCACCACACTAATCATCATCAGCATCATCATCAGCATCATGATTATCACCACCACCACCACCAGTTTCATCTCTACATAATCACAATCACCACTACCACAACCATAACCATCGTCATCAGCGTCAGCATCACAATCATCACCATCAAGAGCACCATATACATCGCACTTACATTCAGCATCACCATCAGCATCATAATCTGCATCATCAGCATCAGCAGCAGCACCAGCATCATCACTAGCATCAGCATTATCATCATGATCAGCATCGTCATCAACATCATTATTGCCATCATCATCATCAGCAGCAGCATTATCAACATCATCATCATCATCGACACCGTCGTCGCCATCGTCGATATCGGCATCGACATCACCATCATCGTCATCATCGTCAGCATTATCAGTACCATCATCATTATCACCATCATCATCATCATCATCCGCATCAGCATCATCATCAGCAGCATCATCAGCATGTTCATAATCATCACTATCACCATCACCATCCCATTCACATTGACCATCACCATCATTATCATTATCATCATCAGCAGCATCATCGTCATCAGCAGCAGCATCATCATCACCACCACCACCACAATCATCATCGTCATCACCATCATCATCGAAAGAGCGTGTTCTACCGCTGCTGGCGGAAAACTGGGGGGGGTCACTGGGGGCTCCCAACCCTTCCCCTTCGAAAACCGAGGGGGGGTCACTACCGGTTCGAACCCCTTCCTCCCCCCCCGTCCATCATGAAAAGGGGTGGGGGGGTCACTACCGGTTCGAACCCCCCCGCCCGCCTCGCCGCCGCCGAACGATTCCCGCTCATCGGGACAGTGGGACATTGGTGGGGACACTGGGACAGTGGTGAGGACGGTGGTGGTGGGAACAGTGGTGTGGGGACAGTGGGACAATGGTGGGGACAGTGGGACAGTGGGGACGGTGGTGGTGGGGACAGCGGTGGGGACCGTGGGGACAGTGGGACAGTGATGGTAGTGGTGGGGACAGTGGTAAAGGCGGTGGTGAGGACGGTGGTGGGACAGTGGTACAGTGGGGAGAATGGTGGGGACAGTGGGGACAGAGGGACAGTGGTGGGGACAGTGGAAGTGTGGGACAGCACAGTGGGACAGCGGCGGGGACAATGGGGAGAATGTGACAGTGGTGGGACAATGGTGGGGACAGTGGGGACAGTGAGACACTGGTGGTGGCACTGGTGGGGACAGCGGGGACAATGGTGGGAACAGTGGGGACACTGGGACAGTGGTGGGGACAGTGGGACAGTGGTGGGGAAGGTGGTGGTGGGGACAGTGGTGGAGACACAGGGGACAGTGCGACTGTGGTGGGGGCACTGGTGGGGACAGTGGTGACGGTGGTGGGAGAAGTGGGGACAGTGGTGGTGGGGACGGTGATGCTGGGACAGCGGTGGGGGATGTGGCGGACGGTGGTGGGGACCCGGGAGTCGAGAAGGCTACAGGAGCCTTGAAAGTCCCCCAGACGGAAGAAGGGCCCCCGGATAGCCCAAAGACTGTCTGACGACCCTCCAAAACGGTCCAGGACGGCCCCAAGACCGAGGGAACGAAGTCGAGTTTGAGGCCCACGCGAGTTCCAACAGCGCGCTGAACTGCCGTGGGTCTTAAACGCACCCTAACACCGATCGAAGACGGCTCAACGAGCCCCCAAAGACCACAAGATCTCTTCAGGAGGCCTCCATCAGACGCCCCAAGAGACCTGCAGCAAGGCCCAAAGAGGCGAAAGCCATGGAAAGCCGGAGGGAAAAGCCATGAGAAGCCTCGTCGACTTCAGATCACCTTGGGAAAGCTTCACAGAGCCCCAAGAAGCCCCCAAGACGGCCCAAAACTGCCCCAAGAGAGCACCGATGGGCCCGAAGACTGCTCGAGAACCCTCTAAAACTAGAGGACTGCAAGACGGCCTCAGCACCGAGGCAACGAGCTCGGGTTTTCAATACACGCAAATTCAGACCACGTGCTGAACTAGCGTAGGCTTTCAAATCAACCTCCTTCACGCTGCGATGCTGCGCTGGCACGGTGGTGAGGTTTGCCGCAGCAGCTGGATTTGCTGGATCAGATGCCTCTCCCGACGTCTGCCGTATTGAAGGAGCACCCACCGTACATCATTCAAGGCTGTACTGATTGCCCACTGCGGGGCCAGCATTGAGGGACGCGAGTCAGATGTTCAGAACAGAAAAAAAAAATGGGGAAAGGAAGAATGCGAGGACCAGGGGAGCGAAAACCACCACAAACAGCCAAGAGTATCGACCAGCATCAATATCAAGTGAGCTCGTCTGCTCATCTGATGGTAGACAAGCGGCCGGGTCCGAAGAAAGACGCGAGCAGTAGAGGGTCTTCTGTACGGTCATGCGATTGTAGAACTGACCAGTGCGCACCCAAACCTCTGCGCACAGCCTCATTATCATGTTCCTCCTCCGCCTCCTCCTCCTCCTCCTCCTCCGCCTCCTCCTCCTCCGCCTCCTCCTCCAGCGCCTCCGTCTCCGCCTCCGCCTCCGCCTCCGCCTCCGCCTCCGCCTCCGCCTCCGCCTCCCCCTCCGCCTCCGCCTCCGCCTCCGCCTCCGCCTCCGCCTCCGCCTCCGCCTCCTCCTCTCCTCCTCCTCCTCCTCCTCCTCTCCTCCTCCTCCTCCTCCTCCTCCGTCTCCTCCTCCTCGTCCTCCTCCTCCTCCTCCTCCTCCTCCTCCTCCTCCTCCTCCTCCTCCTCCTCCTCCTCCTCCTCCTCCTCCTCCTCCTCCTCCTCCCACTCCTCCTCTTCATCATCATCCTAATCCCCTCAACCCCTCTACTTTTCCTCATACGTCTCATCACCCCCCTCGTGATCAACCTCCTCTTCTCGCCTCCTCCGCATCCTCATCCTTGCTTCTCCTCCTATCCCAAAGATCCTCCGCTTGGTCCTCCTCCTCCCTCCTCCTCCTCCTCCTCCTCCTCCTCCTCCTCCTCCTCCTCCTCCTCCTCCCTCCTCCTCCTCCTCCTCCTCCCTCCTCCGTTTCCTCCTCCTCCTCCTCCTCCTCCTCCCCCTCCCCCTCCCCCTCCCCCTCATCCTCTGTATCCTCATCCTCCTTCCTTTTGCATCCTCGTGCGTTTGTGCTCCCACTCCCTCCTGGAACTGCTGATGCCGTCGAAGACACTGATCCTGAGAACACACTTCAACGGACGCTGCAAGGAAGCAGAGGGAGAGGAGGTGTGGATGAGGAATGAGGAAGGCGAGTAAGAGAGAGGAGGAGGAGGAGGAGGAGGAGGAGGAGGAGGAGGAGGAGGAGGAAAAGGAGGAGGAGGAGAAGGAGGAGGAGGAGGAGGAGGAGGAGGAGGGAGGAGGCCGACAGGGTAGATGAGGGCACTGAGCAGGACGGGACGGAGGGGGGAATGCACCAGTTGCGGCAAGGCACCCAGATAACCCATTTACTAATGAATGGCGAGCCGTCCCGAATCGCGTTCCCCATTTTCTGGGGGCCGGTTTGGGCGGACTTCCGAAACGCTCGAGAATGAGCCTCGCTTTCAAAGAAGCATGTAGCCAGCGCCGAGGCGAGAGCGCCTGGGCGGATGGTAACGAATTCCATGGTAATGAACACTCAGCAAAGCCGTTGAAGAAGTCTCAGGACCTCTGGAAAAATCTCACAACGCGGAGATGCCAAAATGCGCACCGCTTTGTAACATTTCCCTTGACGAGCGCCTGAGCATGAGCGAGCTGAAGTCATGCGTGTGGGTGCGTCTGAGTGTGAGCGATTGCGTGCGAGTGACTGAGGATGACTGAGTGTGACTGGATTTGAATCTCTACCACTGAGCCTGAGCATGGGTGATAGCACCCAGTGGTTTCCAGGGACCTCCTTCGGCGTCGTGGAGTCTCCCTCGGCTTCCTGGGGCATCTTGGACCTTCCTGGGGCTTTCTGGAATTGATTGGGGCCTCCTGGGGAAATCTGCGGTTTCCTGGGATCTTCCAATGCATCCGCGGGGCCCCCCTCTGTTTCCTGAGCTTTCTGGGGCCTCCTGGACCGGGTTGTTCCCATTTCCTGGTGCTTCCCAAAACCTTTTAGATCCTAGACCTTCCTGTGGCCTCCTGCGGCCATCACGAGGAGGACGATGAAAACCAGGGGGGGGAAGGAGGAGGTGGAGGGGAGGAGGCAAGCGAGGACGAAGACGGCAACGATCGGCAAAGAGAAGTCGGAGGGGAGAAGCCGCCCCGCGCAAACAATGCTACCCGATGCTCTCCTATCGGGCCCGCGTGGCCTGACAAGCCCGCATGCAGGCGGCCCCGGGTTAGTAGGTCGACCCCCGCCGGCTCAAGGGTACCCTTCTGTGTCCTGTAAACCCGCGACGCGTGCCTCCCCTACGCTCCTGTGGCGGTGTGGCCCTCGGAAGGGTCCTGCGTCCTCTCGAGCTGTCCTGTGCAGTCGGGGCCGAGCGCGCGAAAGCAGGGCAGGAACAGAGGGCGAGGGGCAGAGGCAGGGGCAACGGGAGCAGCATCTGCGAGGACTGCCCTCGGGCAGCTCCGTCGCGGCGGGGTGCGTGCAGCTCCTCGCTTCCGCCCGCAGGGCGGGTGCGCAGCGCACCCCCTCCTGGGCCGAGGGCCGACGACGCCTCGGGGGACGCCACCGGGCGGGGCAGGGCAGCGAGTCGCCCGCGGAGAGGAGGGAAGGGGAGCGAGAGGCGCGGGAGAGGTCGGAGAAGAAAACAGGGAACCGACCTCTATACACCGACGCTTTTTCCGACCCTGCGCCGAAATTCGCACAAGAACGCGGATCCTGGCGTGTACGGGATCCTGGTGTCTACATCTTGTGTTGTTTCCCTGGGGAAAAAACGGGGAAAACAGTGTACACGACACCACCCGGACGTCGTCCCCGACTTTAAAGTCCTGAGATTGAAAAACCGCCCGCCACAGGTAATGTATATGCTCCAGTTTCCGAGAAAAGGAAGGCGCGGCATCCGCTCCTCCATCGCCAGAGCCGCCCCGCCTCGGGGCCAGCAGGTGCGGCTGCGCCTGATCGCCCCGCGGGGGGGCCCGGACGCACCCCATCTTTGCCTGGCCATCACAGGAAAGACCGACCGAAGCGCAGACATATACATGTAGAGAGGGGGAGAGAGAAGAGGTATAGAAAGGGAGAGGGGAGAAAAGAGAGAAAGAGAGAGAGAGAGAGATATTGGGGAAGAACAAACTAAAAAAAACGGTGAACAAGTAATACTGCCACCCCACCCGCCTCGGGGAAGCGCAGGGGACGAGCGAATGCGCAGGGACAGCGAGAATGAGACACGACCAGCCCTCCGGGCGCGAGTGGTTCCGGATGTATCCTCTTCCAACTCCCCTTCCTCCCCTCCCCCTGCCCCTGGGCCTGGACGGGGCGCCCCGCGACCAATTGGAGCGCCCAAGAAGGCCTCGGCGAGAAGGCAAAAATCAATGATGCTACCCACGTTAGCCCCATGTCGGCATCCGGGGAGGGGGGGATATGGGACCATCCCTTCTTTGATCGATCTCCTCCAAGATCGCCCCAAGATGGCCATATGGTGAGCAGCAGCAGGATGCCTGTGTCCTAGCTCCCAGCAAGGAGAAAACACGCGAAACGACCTGGGGCGCGCCGCCGCCTGCGGCGCCGGCGCCGGCCCGCGCGGGCCGCGCGGCCCGCCGACGTCAACTAGTGGGAAGCAACCTCCGACGACACCACCACCAGGGAGGGACCCGGAGGGTGGAGGGGGGACGTGCCGTCGACATTTCGGTGGAGGGGCGACACAACAACCCCGTGCGAAAAGCATCTGGTGTTTGGCGAGCCCCCCGGCCCCCCATTTCAATGCTGATCGCGCGACCGGCCAAGGTCGAGAAAAAATCGGCACCGCATTGAACATTGAAATTGGGGGGTTGGGGGGGAGGTGTGTAGAAAAACACCAGTTGCTTTTTGCAAGGGGAGGTAGGGTCGCCGCAGGAGCCGCGTTGGCCGTCCTGGCGCCGCCGTTTCCCAGTCCCGCAGACCAGGGTCGCCGCTGCGCCGGCCGGGGCAGCGTCGTCGACGGGGCCGCCGCCGTCCAGGAGAGGACCACCGTCGTCGGGGAAGTCGTCGTCGACGCCAGGGTGCCCCAGGAGGGCCCCCGAGAGCCGCCCAGGAGGCCGCAAGAGGCCTCCAGGAGGTCCCCAAGAGGCCCCCAAGAGACCGCCAAGTGGCTA
The DNA here is from genome assembly GCA_963575745.1 of Prorocentrum cordatum. NCBI lineage: Eukaryota > Dinophyceae > Prorocentrales > Prorocentraceae > Prorocentrum > Prorocentrum cordatum. The sequence goes on along the minus strand of CAUYUJ010020607.1, from coordinate 116,382 downwards.
CAGGATGCTTCCCAGGGGCACCCAAGACGCTCTTAGAGGGAGGGCGCGCCGCTGGATGGCCCCAAGGGGGAGAGGGTTTGGGACCCCCCCCCATTTCCCCGATCCGTCGTTGGGAACCCCCCCCTCCCCCCTTTCCCGATCCGTCGTCGGGAACCCCCAACCCCCCTTTCCAGGTCCGTCGTCGGGGACCCCCCCTCCCCCCCTTTCAAAAAGGGGGGGGGGTCCGAACCCCACACCCACTCCCCCCCTTTGGCCGCCAAATTGGACCCCCCCCCTTTCGCCACGGCGCCCCGGGTCTCCGGAACCCGACCCCAACCACCCCTAACACTAATCCTCACCCTTACCCTAACCCCTAACCCTAACCCCGACCCTAGCCCCAAACAGTACTCACTACTCATTACGCACTCATTACCCACAATTCACTACCCGCTACTCACTACTCACTTCTCACTACTCCCTACTCACTACTCACGACTCACTACGCACGACGCACTACTCCCTACTCCCTACTCCCTACTCCCTACTCACTACTCACTACAAACTACGCACTACTCGCTACCCACTACTCCATACTGACTACGCACTAAAACACAAATCACTACCAACTATTCACTAATCATAAACCACTACCCACTACCCACTAACCACTATCCACCACTCACTACTCACACTTCACTACTCACTACTCAGTGCCCACAACTCACTATTCACTATCCACTACTCGCTACTCGCCACTCCCTACTCCCTACACAGTACTCACTACTCACTGCTCACTACTCGCCACTCCCTACGCCCTACTCGCTACCCAATACGCACTATTCACTACCCACTACCCACTACTCACTACTTTCTACTGCCGAATCAATCACTACTCCCGACTCACTACTCACTACTCACCACCCAGTACTCAATATTCACTCTAGTCAATGAACACTGCTCACCGCCCACTACTCACTACTCACTAAGCACTACTCACTGCACTATCCACTATTTACTACTGAGAACTCACCATTCACGACTCACCACGCACAGCCAACAACTCACTACTCACTATCCGCTACTCGCCACCCAATACGACTTATTCACTACCGAATACGCAACACTCGCTACCCACCACTCACTACTGCCTACTCCCTACTCCCTAGTCACTAGTCGCAAGGCGCTACTCACTACTCACTACTCACGACTCACTACTCACTACACTAATTTATACTCGCTACTCCCTACTCACTACCCACTAGCCAATACCGACTCCTCGCTTCGCACTACGCACTACTCACTACTCACTACTCCCTACTCACTACCCACAATTCACTACTCACTACTCTGTACTCACTATTCGCTACGCCCTACTCGCTACGCACTACTCACTACTCACTACTCACTACACACTCCTGACTACTCCCTCCTCACTACTCACTACTCACAACCCCTACTTGCTACTCACTACCCACTGCTCGCTACTCGCTACTCCCTACTCGCTCCTCCCTACTCGCTACTCGCTACTCGCTACTCACCACTCACTACTCTCTACTCACTGCGCACTACTGACTACTCACTACTCACTACTCACTCCTCGCTAGTCGCTACTGTCTACTCCTTCACCCCTACTCCCTGCGGACTACTCACTATGCACTACGCACTACACACTACTCACTCGTCACTACTCACTACTCACAATTCCTTATTCACTGTTTCCTTCCCACTACTCACTACCCACTACTCACTACTCACTAATCTCTACGCGCTAATCACTACTGTCACTACCCATTACCCACTACTCACTACTCACCACTCACGACTCACTGCGCACTACACTACTCACCAATCGCTACTCAAAACACTCTACTCTCTACTCACTACCGGAGAGGCCCCCTCCCCAGCCCCTTGTTCGGCGCAAAGGGGGGGAGGGGGGGAGGAGGTTTCGACCCCCTCCCCTTTCCAGCGCCAAGGGGGGGAGGGGGGGGGGCCCGGACCTCCCCCCTCAAGGGGGGGGGAACCCCCCCCATTAAGGGGGGAAGGGATGGGGGGGTCGAAAATCTCATCCCCCCTCTGAAGGGGCAGGGGGGGGAGGTTCTGCGAGAACACACCCGTTTGTGTCTTCAGGGCCATTCACTGGCACGCTGTCTCTCAGAGGTCACCAAGACCGCCAGGAGGCCCCCAAGACGCTCCAGAGGACTCACATAAGCTTTCAAGACACATCCGAAGAGACCCCGAAAGGCATCCAAGAGGCCTCTGGCCATTCTGCTCGCCCTTCTCCTCCTCCTCCTGCTCCTCTCCTCGTCCTCCTCCTCCTCCTCCTCGTCCTCCTCCTCCTCCTCCTCCTCCTCCTCCTCGGCCTCCTCCTCCTCCTCCTCCTCCTCCTCCTCCTCCTCCTCCTCCTCCTCCTCCTTTTCCTCCGCATGTTCCTCCGCCTCCCCCTCCCCCACCCGCTCGTCCTCCTCCGATTCCTCCTCCATCGCCCCCCTCTTGTGGTACGACGACGTCCCCAGCCCGCTGTTTCATTGCATGCTCTTCCACATCCCTGATCAGGGCAACTCGCCTGGGCACCGTCTCTGGACAGGCTAGTGGGGTTACTTTTTGGTCGCGGCCACGAGACGACGGTCAGGCGGCGAAAGCAAAGTCCGGGACACGAACTAGGCGAATTAGCTAAGACAGGCGCGGCCGGCCGGCCCACTCAGACAGCCCTAGTGGGGTTACGCGAAGCGTCTAGAATCCGCCAGCCCACTTTGTGGGGCCATCAGGCTGCAGGCCGAAGTGTGCTGCTCCTTGCACCAGTTGCAGTTCCAAGTCTCCAATGTTACAGCCCTGCGTTCTGCTTCCTACTGTGAATCGTTGAAGTCCGCGCGATTGGGGGGAGCCCAGAAAAGGATCAAATTTACCACGCCAGGATCGCGCTCTCTGGAATCATAGGGGGGGCGCGGGACAAAAAAATCCATAAGATTCGCGGCCCCAAGGCCATAATCCCTTGTAAATTCCACCAGATTCGCGTCCCCGAGGCCGCGAACCCTCGTACACTACACAATTGTTGCATCCGCGAGGCCAAAGTATGCCCGCGGAAACAAGCCCTTCTAAGGTACACCATACTCACGTCCCCGAAGCCATGAAAACCTTTTGCAAATGACGCCATGTTCGCATTGCCGAGGCCAAGAGTGCTCCAAGGCGCCCGAAGATGGTTCCAAGACGGCCCAAGGGGGCCCAAAGAGGCCCCAAGAGCTCTCCAGGAGGCCTCCCGAGAGAGCACCAAGGCCACAAGCGCAGATTTTACGAACGTGTTTGAAAGATGTTGGCCTTCTCGCATGTTCGGTTTTCCGACGCTCCAAGACGGCTCAGGAAGCCTTCAATTCCGCCCCAAGACAGCCCAAGGCGCCTCCAAGAGGGCCCCAAGACGGCCCAACAGGGCTCCAAGATGGCCCAAGCGGCGCTCAAGACGGCCCAAGAGGGCCCCAAGACAGCCCCAAGAGGGGCCCAGGTAGGAGACCACGAACCGAACATTCGACATCTGTGCCCCGAGAAGCCCCCAGGAGGCCCCAAGAGGCCGCCGACAAGCCCAAAGAGGCGCCCGAGACGCGCCCAAGAGGCCTCCAAGAGGCCCAAAAGACACCCCACGAGGCCCCAGAAGGCCCCCAAGAGGCGCCCAAACCGCCTCGAAGAGGCCGTCTTGGGGCTTCCCACGACACCCCAACACATAGACAAGAGGCCTCAACTCAGGCACTGTTGCAAGATGGGCCGAAGGCCACTCGGATAACCCAAGCGTCTCACCATGCGTTGATGATTCCTATCCACCCCCGCATGATGTTCCCAGATCCGCCAAGGCAGCGCCGAGACGCACCGACGCGACTCTGACATTTCCCACACTGGTAGAGAGGGGGCCAGCGGCAGGAGCAGGAGGCGAAGTCATGTCGGAATACCTTTTTCCGCCCGCTCTCGGACGCAACCCCACCAGCCCTCGAAGAGTATTTGTTTCAGGCTCCATGTTCTTCAATCAGGGAGGAGTTTACCCTTCCTACACCATCCCCTGGGGTCGTGACCAGGACTCATTAGACGTCCGAAAAACAACCAAAGCGTGTATCAAGATGGGCGGTGAGGACGCAAGACCCTCGGAGGCCGAAGGGATGTCTTGGGCGGCGGGCGACCAATGATTATCCCGGCAAAGCAACCTAACAGCGATGTGTAGGAGCATATCTGGAAGCATCCCCCTTAAGATTCAGATGAGAATCCAGTTGTAGAGTTCTGCTGTTTTCGCAGTCGTAGTCGCATTCGCGATGACAGTCGCAGAGGCCTGCATTAGCCTCAGCCTCAGCCTCAGCCTGCCTCAGCATCAGCCTCAGCCTCAGCTTCAGCCTGCCTCAGCCTCAGCCTGCTCCTGCATCAGCCTGAGTCTGCCTGCAGCCTCGGCCTCAGCCTCAGCCTCAGCCTGCCTCAGCCTCAGCCTCAGCCTCAGCCTGCCTCAGCCTCAGCCTCAGCCTCAGCCTCAGCCTCAGCCTCAGCCTCAGCCTCAGCCTCAGCCTCAGCCTCAGCCTCAGCCTCAGCCAGCCTCAGCCTCAGCCTGCTTCAGCCTCAGCCTCAGTCTGCCTTCAGCCTCGGCCTCAGCCTCAGCCTGCCTCAGCCTCAGCCTGCATCAGCCTCAGCCTCAGCCTCAGCCTGCCTCAGCTCAGCCTCAGCCTCAGCCTCAGCCTCAGCCTGCTTCAGCCTCAGCCTCAGTCTGCCTTCAGCCTCGGCCTCAGCCTCAGCCTGCCTCAGCCTCAGCCTGCATCAGCCTCAGCCTCAGCCTCAGCCTGCCTCAGCCTCAGCCTCAGCCTGCCTCAGCCTCAGCCTCAGCCTGCTTCAGCCTCAGCTCAGTCTGCCTTCAGCCTCGGCCTCGGCCTCGGCCTCAGCCTCAGCCTGCATGAGCCTCAGCCTCAGCCTCAGCCTGGCTCAGCATCAGCCTGCCTCAGCCTCAGCCTCAGCCTGCCTCAGCCTCAGCCTCAGCCTGCTTCAGCCTCAGCCTCAGTCTGCCTTCAGCCTCGGCCTCAGCCTCAGGCTGCCTCAGCCTCGGCCTGCATCAGCCTCAGCCTCAGCCTCAGCCTGCCTCAGCATCAGCCTGCCTCAGCCGCAGCCTCAGCCTGCCTCTGCCTCAGCCTCAGCCTCAATCTGCCTTCAGCCTCGGCTTCAGTCTCAGCCTGCCTCTGCCTCAGCCTGCATCAGCCTCAGCCTCAGCCTGCCTCAGCCTCAGCCTGCCTCAGCCTCAGCCTCAGCCTCAGCCTGCCTCAGCCTCAGCCTCAGCCTGCTTCAGCCTCAGCCTCAGTCTGCCTTCAGCCTCGGCCTCAGCCTCAGCCTGCCTCAGCCTCAGCCTGCATCAGCCTCAGCCTCAGCCTCAGCCTGCCTCAGCATCAGCCTGCCTCAGCCTCAGCCTCAGCCTGCCTCAGCCTCAGCCTCAGCCTCGGCCTGCTTCAGCCTCAGCCTCAATCTGCCTTCAGCCTCGGCTTCAGTCTCAGCCTGCCTCAGCCTCAGCCTGCATCAGCCTCAGCCTCAGCCTCAGCCTGCCTCAGCCTCAGCCTGCATCAGCCTCAGCCTGCTTCAGCCTCAGCCTCAGTCTGCCTTCAGCTTCGGCCTCAGCCTCAGCCTGCCTCAGCCTGCCTCAGCCTCAGCATCAGCCTGCCTCAGCATTCAAAATGTGGCCAGGGAATGGAATTCTGGGAACTCGAAGAACACGAAGTGGCCTACAGTTGGCTCCGGGCATTCAAAATCATGCCCAGGAATGGAGTTCTGGGAACTCGAAGACCACGAAGTGGCCTACAGTTGGCTCCGGGCATTCAAAATGTGGCCCGGGAATGGAGTTCTGGGAACTCGAAGAGCACGAAGTGGCCTACAGTTGGCTCCGGGCATCCAAAATGTGGCCCGGGAATGGAGTTCTGGGAACTCGAAGAGCACGAAGTGTGTGACTGTTGCATCCGGGCATCCAAAATGTAGCCCGGGAATGGCGTTCTGGGATGTCGAAGAGCACGAAGTGTGTGACTGTTGCATCCGGTTATTCTAAATGTGGCCCGGGAATGGCGTTCTGGGATCTCGAAGAGCACGAAGTGTGTGACTGTTGCATCCGGGTATTCAGAATGTGGCCTGGGAATGGAGTTCTGGGAAGTCGAAGAGCACGAAGTGTGTGACTGTTGGTGAAAAACGAGCCCGGCACCCTGCCGCCCGGCAACTCCCCAACACCTGCCCGGACCCCCCTGTGGAGTGATCTGTGAGCTCTTTTGAGTCAACTAGAAACCTATCAGTCTTCGCTGTTAGGTAAAAACGACACAGGACGGGCCGCAGAGGCAAGAACACAAGGGCTGCCTAGATGAAGGCGCCCGTCCTCACTGGCGCGTTGACTGTAGCCCAAGATGGCCACAAAGTGCAAAAGGTGGCCTCCAAAATGGTGCAAAGTACACACTGATTACTCAAGATGGCCTCCAGAATGACACTAGAAGGCCCAGAACAGCCTCAAGGCGGCTCCAAGCGACCAATGCGACCATCCAGGATACCCCGAGAGGCCAAAAACAACAGACACATACCGTTGTTGAGTGCGTTTCATATTCTCGTTGTGTTGCTTCCGATTGGCCTTAGAGGTCGCAAGGTGGGTTTAAGATCGCTAAAGAGAGCCCCAGAAGGGGAATAGAAGAGCTCCCATGCGACACCAAGAAAGCCCGAGGCCTTCCAAGAACGCCCCAAGAGGGCCATCATACTTCACTCGAGTTTCAATGGGGGGGCCTGATTAACGCCGCCCTGCTTTTATCGACGTCCTCCAAGATGGCCCCGGAACGGTCCTAAGAGGGCCCACCCCAAAGACCTCCAGAATGGCCCAGAGAGGGCCGAAAAGCTGGGCGAAGACATTTGCGGTTGACTCCTGGGCCTGCTCAGGCTGACCCCGAGCTCAGCACAAATGAAAACGAAAGGCTTTCAGGCAAGGCGCCACGGATGGGCGCTGGCAGCTCGCAGGAAAGACACTACATCGGTGGTCAACGCGTGCGCTTTGGGCCTGGGCCCGCTTGCGCATCCCCGCGGCCCCGGCATTTCTGCCAGCGCGGAGCCCTTCGCGGCTCTGCAAATTCGGGGGCGCGCCGTGGCAGAGGCCGGTCGCGCCGAGCCACGCCGTTGATACAAACGCCCCTCCCCCGCATTGTTCAGCGCAAGAGTGCGCGCGCAGCCAAAGTCCCGATGCGAATCTTCGAATACAAGCGGCACACCGAGGCAATCACACCAGGGCATGCCACAGCTCATTCGACTAGGATATCGTAGCCGCACGTCCCCCTGGACCCATGTAAACATTTTGCTCGCCCAGGAGCTGCTTGTCGTCCTGTCTAATCACTGCGCACTGACATGGCTCCACGTCGGCGGAACGCTTTGGACTCTGGCATCCAGCCGTCAGCCTGTTCGCAGCCGCGCGGCAGTCGCCGTCGCGCTCGCGCCCCCGACAACACCCGGCGGGCCGCGGGTAGTCAGTTGGCGGGTCGGGCGGGAAGCCCGCCCAGGTCGTTGCCAGTCTTCTTGCGGAGGATTTCCTGCATCGCATTGCCAAAATCTGTCGCATCGCGGTTGTCCGCCGAACGTCTCCCAGCCGCCTCAGACCTTACGACGCCGCCTCCAAACGCTCCAGAAGGAGTCCGAGATCGCCTGAGGCCACTTCCCTCTCATGCCCTCTGGAGGGAGGCTCTGCGGCGCCCCCCGTGAACCACCTCCCGCAGCCGATGGACGGGCCCTCGGACACGCCTCAAGACGGCCCGACGAGGCGCCGAAAACGGCCCCTGAACAATCAACGGCCCGCTCAAGGCGCCAAACGACCAGAGGGGGCAGGAAGCCGCACATGCTCAATCTCGCTCGAAATCTCAACGAAGGAAGGACGAGAAGCAAATGGCACATGCGCCATGGTTCTTGCACGACGGAGCGGCGAGGCGTAGAGGGAGGGGAGGGCAGCGCCAAGCGGCGGGGTGGGGCCGAGGACGGACGACGACGAAAAGCACCGACAAACGTTGTTTGGCGCGCGGCCGAGAGACTCACGCGGCGGTCGGGCACCAGAAAGCCACTCCAGAGACGACGCAAAAGCGCGAAGCGGACGCGAGGGGAACGGAGGGAGGCGCGGGAGAAGCCGCGGATGCAGTCTGAACAAATGAGATTCGCATGCGGGTGCCAGAGGATGCACGCCGTCGCGGCACGGAAAACCACGGAGGGCCCCAGGGCCAAAGAGAGCTCCGCACACTCGGCGAAAACCGTGTTTGGTTGCCAGCGAGGCCCTGGAGATTCGCCACTGAAGCTCACAGGGCATGAGCGGGCCCGACTGAGGGCCCCGCTTCGCGATCAAACCCGAAGCTCAAAAATATTATACGATATCGTGTACATGCAATACGATACGGTTCACTAGATTATCGCATATTAGGTTATAAACTTGAAAGGCCACAAACCAGCTCGCTCCCCCACACAGGTCATGCACGCGCCAAACAGTGGGCGAAACACGACGGCGCCGCCAACGCCGCCGCCGCCAGGCGCGCGTGGGCGGGCTTGAGCCGCCCTCCCGCAGCGCAGCCATGACGCTGCTGTGCCACGCTGGCGCTCGCGCAACAACGTCGCTCCCCGTTCGTGCCTCGCAGAAACGCAAGCGCCGCGCCGTCGAAATGACCGACCCTCGGCAAACGCCACGCCGACCCTCGGCAGGCGCCTCACCAGCCTGGCGGAGACCTGCCGCTTGCGCTTCAAGACAGGGCCCATACAGGGCCGAGCTGCACGGCCCCAGCGCCCGGCTGCAACCCAGGGCCGAAAAGCGCTCGGCTTCGTTGCGGGCAGCCCAATTCGCGCGAAGTTGCGGAGCTCGGGCGACGCCACGTCGAAAGGGTCGCTCGCACCCGTCAAGAACCTGCCGGCCCCCCACGCGGCCAGCTGCCTGGGCGCCACGCGGCGGGCCTCGCTGATCTGAGCCACTCGACGCGCCACCATCTCCAGGCAGGCCAGGCCGCCATGGTTCAGGGCGTCGGAGCTCCCGGCCTGCCAGAAGGTCGTCACCAGGCAACGCAGCTCGCGCCATGCCCGATCTCGCTGGCTCACTCCGCACTCCCGGCAGAAATCGTTCATCCACGTTTTGCGGTCTCTGCCATGCTGCGTGCGCAGGGCAAAGCTGGCCCCGCGCAGCTCGCAACCGCCCGGGGCCTCCACGCTGCTCTCGCCCGCGGCGCAACGCCACTCCTTGGAGCGAACGCCTTGATCGTTCCACTCCACGGTGACTGCGCGCACGCAACCCGCAAGGAGGCCAACCTCCACGCCACGCGGCGCGGGCGCGCCCTCCACGCCTCGCGAAGTCGATCGGCAAGCGCCTCGCGGAGGTCGGCAAGGCGGGGCTGCGACCCCTCGGCTGGCGGGAAGCAGTAGGGGGTCGCCCGCGCGCCCAGCACTGCCAAGGGCCTGGGGCCGCCAGTCCATGACCTCGCTGGCCGGCACGCGCTCGCAGAGGACGGGGTGGCCGTCAGCCCGCCGCCCCCACATGGCGGGGGCCGGGCGCCACCTCGTCGCCCAGCCAGTAGCCGCCGCCCGCCACCACCTCCGCCACCAGCAACACCGAGTCCGAGTCGGCCAACGGCGGCGGGCCCAGCGTCGGGCGGCTGGCCGCCTCGCCCCCAGGAACTTGGGGAGACGGGGGGCCACGGCCAGGGACCGTTTGCCCCTCAAGCGGCGCCGGGCACCCTCCAGCACACCGAAGTCCAGGCCGCACTCGCCGCCGTGCCAATCCTCCACGCCGTCGGGGTCCGCGCCGAGGTGGGCCCCCCGCGCGGCTGGAAGACGTCGAACCCGTCGCACCTCTCAAGCCAGCTCCGTGCCCTCCAGCATCATCTGTCCCAGAGCAACAACCGTTCATGAGTCCACTCATCGTCGTCGAACTGCACCAGCAGGCGGGTTCTCGGCCATCTCTCGTTGCGTGTCGACATATTGCGGCACGGCCGCACGCGGCGGCGCCTCCGTCGACACGTTCCAGCGCCCAGTAATGATGGCCACTGCCAGGGCAGCCAGCCAGGGCAGCCACCTCCACAGGCGCTTCCGCCGGGTCCGAAACCACCGCCAGCAGCACACACGCGCGCCGGGCAGCCTGGGCAGAGCGCGCACGGCGCCTGGTGGCAGGCAGGGGGGCACTGCAGTGCCCTGCGAACGCCACACGCGCCGCCTCGGCCACACGCGCCGCCTCGGCCACGGCTTCGCGCACCAGCGCCCGCAGAACGCCAAGGCCCGCCGCCGCCAAGGCCGCGCAGAGCGCCGCCACCGGGCCAGGTAGCAAGGGCCCTCAGCGCGCCGAAGCCTGGCATTTACGAGCACCCACGTGGTCCCCAAAGACATCGCCAAGAATTTCGGACGATGTTGGCGGTGCCGCTTTTTCGCGTTGCTGGCTGCCACTGACAGCCCAGGAGGCCACCAAATCGTCCCAAGACAACCAAGAGACCCCGAGGACGAGTCCGGGACGGCCAAGAAGACCCACAAGACAGCCCAAGAGGTTTCCCCGGAGGGCTCCCGAAGCTCCTGCGAGCGCCCCCAGAGGGGAAATTCGACCCGACATATCGAGCTTTCCCCTATTAAAGTGTCTGGGCGGGTCTCGAAACTCTGGCGCAGCTCTCTTGAACCATTTTGCAGAACCACCCGCCAATAGTGATGCGAAATGGGCCAACAGAATGAGCGAAGCAATTAATTGAAGCAGAATTTCCAAGTCGTAATTTCAATACCTACGATAGCTCTGGATACGACGCGGACGAGCTTTGACACACGGTGGAGCGCTATCCTACTCAATTGGACCTACAAAAGGCCACAGTGCATGGCCACAGTGCATGGCCAACGCTTCCACGCACACACACACACACACACACACACACACACACGCACACGCACACACACACGCACACACACACACACAACGCAATATGCTGTACAATCCCACGACGACAGAAGGACGCCGGTCAATGTCCCCACGCTGCCTACGACCACCGAGACAGTCCAACCCCGATGACACACGAAAACTTTTTCTCCAACGGCCAGACGACAGCGTCACAGCGAACACTGCTGCGGGCCACGGTTCGTTGAATTACCACCTGACGTCGAAGGCAGTGGGTCTGTCTGAAAGCAGACGCGTGCAGAGAAGCGCGGGATCTGCGGATGCGCGCGGAAAGCGCCGAACGGCCATGCGGGTGTCGAGGCGCACGAAGCACAGCTCCCGCGGAAAGGCCGGAACAAAACGTGCACGAAGCTCTTCCTCTCGGCCCTCAGGGTGTGACGCTGGGCAGCCAGGGCAGCACAGCACGCAAGAGCTGTGGCGGTAGACGGTCGAGGCCAGCAGCTCAATGCGCAGCTGCGAGGTGGCTCGTGCGCATGGGAGGACGAAAGCTGGACACCATGCCGGAAGAGTAGACGAGCACGACAGCTTCGCATCGCGGCCCGCTGCAGGCGCAGCGCGGAGACGGCGCAGCTGTCCGTGCAGGGTCGCCTGACAATGGGGAGCATAACTGTACACACACGCACAAGAAAAACAATAATGAAACCAACTATCAAATAAACAAAGAAACAAACAAGCAAAGAAAGCACAAGATTACCGAGTGCCAGAGACCGCGAGAAAGGCGCGAATCTAAACAAAAAAACGGAACATGTCTACGCATTGGCCTCTTAAGGATGCGGCCCCACAATCGCGAGAACAATTTCTGCTGCCATCTAAGTAAGTAACGTGGCGCTACCACTAATCACGGGCACTAGAGAAGGCCAGCACAGCTGCAAGCAGGATGACGAGGGCGACGAGAGGAATGACTGTGACTCGAAAGCGGATCAAGAGGATAGCAAATATCGAGTTCAGCACGGCGCGAAGACAAGGCAAGCTCCCACCCTGGAGAGATATCTTCCCTGGAAGAAATTGAACTGCTTGCGGAAGGTCTCCTGGGGAGACGGCGCTGTGCTCTCCCAGGAGCGAGCCTTGCCAGAGTACCCTGCGAGAGAGAAGGCTTGGTCTTAGGCTCGTGGGCTGCGAGGAATCAGAGTTTTGCTGCAAGGGCTCCACACTGGCCTCTTTGGGGGTTGGTTGAGAGGACAGGGGTAGCCAGAGGAGGCGCCACGAGCCACGATGCAGGGGATTAGAGCGGAAGGGGAACTGCTGTTCGCGCGCTGCTCGTCTTACACTGGGGGTCCTAACCGAACGACTCGATTCCACCAGCTTTCAAGTCATCTCCAAGCACACGGCACTGACATTGTACCACCGTCCCTTGCGAGGAAGACCTGGTTGGGGCTGCCAGGGGACGGCATTTGGACTGTTCGTCGGCTCGCGATGGGAAGCACGGTATCTCTGGAGAGTACTGCGACACGTAACAGTGGAGTACTGCTGTGTGGCGAGGAGTCGACGGAAGGTAATCCAGCAGGCGTCCGAACCAAAGAAGACTCCGCTACCACGCTTGCAACGGCAGACGGGCCAAGCCAACGTCGAACCTCCTCCGTTCCCTTGCTCCGTCTGAAACGAAACCTGCAACATTCACGTTCTCATTCGAAGCGTCCTGTTCCCCTGTGGCCACACTGGGCCCTCTTCCTCAGGACCACCTGCCCGATGGAAATCGGGCTACGTCGCAATCGCGTCAAAAGGAAGGCCCTTCCCTTTGATCCCTCCTCCGGGGGGGAGTAGCCGGCCCTCAAGACGGCCGAACGGAGTCTCAACTCGGAGCAAACCCGTACGCACGCCGTGCGCCATGGACTCCCAGGGGCACTCGGCTGATCCTTCAGACTGTTCAGAGGAGCCTCGACTTGGCGCACCCCTCACGCACTTCGTGGCCCATGGACCCCAGAGGCCATCTGTTGGATCCTAAAGCCGCCTGCCCCCCCCCCCCTTCCCCAGGGACGCTAAGATGGCCCGGGAACAGTTGTAACGAGCGGTACCGACCCACGTCGAAGCCATACTAAAGACCCACAAAATGTGAAATCTGCGTGCGAATTTCCCCCGGGGAAAGCTTGCACGCCGATCTTCCCATCAGGGGGTATTGTGAATACTGCTTCGACGAGGGTCGGGACCAACTGTTGCAATTTTCTTTGGGGCGTACTTCCGCCCCTTTGGGGTTTAAGCGGTCTTGGAGGCCAGCTAAAGGCCCTTTGGGAATAGGGCACGACGTGCATGAGGGGTGTGCCGAATTGAGGTTCCAAAGAGCCTTCACGGGGGCCAGCTGAGCGCCCAACATTCACGAAGTGCGTGAGGGGTGTGCCGAATTGAGGTTCCATCGAAATGGAAGAACATTCACTCTTATTTGTACGTCGCCCAAGAGCCTCGAGGTTCAAATCACTAGTTGCGTACGTGTCCCAAGAGTCTGAGAGCGCAGATCACGCGTATCTGCACGTGCCCCAGTAGAGTGTGGGAAAGAAATGCGCGAGGGGAGTGTAGGATTGAGCTATTCGTGGCCCTCGGAGCGCAGATCACTCGTAGTTTCTCGTAGTTTCACGTGTCTCAGACGAGATGCGTGAGAGGCGTGCCGAGATGGAAGTTTCGTAGCCATAAGGGGTTGCTCACTCGCATTTGCACGCGTCGCAGAACATTGCCAGACAGAAAATGCGTGAGAGGTGTAACGAAATCAGGCTCTAGCAGCCCAGAGGCTGCATCTCGCTTGTGTGTTTGACGTATCCCAGGAGCTGTCACGCGCGTGGGCCGAGAGATGGGGGGACATTTCACTTGTATTTTCCACGTGCCCCCCTGAGGACTAATGGAGTTGGCCGGCTGAATGCGCGAAGCCGCTCCTAGCATGCCTTTACGTACGCATCCTCACTCTTCTCCATCATCCTGAATATCATAAGCTTGTCTCGAAGTCTAACACGGCGAGGGCCCGCAAGGGGGCCACCGAATTCGGCTGGCCCTCTGCGGGCCCCAGCCGTGTTGACCCAAGAGGGTAGATGCGAAAATGATGATGACACGGAGGATGGCGAGATGCATGAGTAAATGTGTGCTAAAAAGAGTTTCGCGCATTCCGTCCGCTAATCTTGGTATGTCATCCTGGGACATGCAAAACATGCAAATGGTCTGTGCCCCCAGGGCCACGAGGGCCTCAATTCGACACCCCACTCACGCAGCTCCTGCGCCCCCAGGTCTCCGAGGCACATGAAACACTAGGGAGTTGCACGCAGACTATCCTGAGAGCCACTCGGCGCACCCTTCATGTAGTTGGTGCATCACGGGTGCCCTGCTGGCCCCTGAGACGGCTCCTTGGGAACTCAACCGTTCCATGTCCCGTGGAACTCCATGGGCGATCCACGGTGAAGGGAGCCTCAATGCGGTAGACGCCTCGCGAATATCGTGTCTCATGGACTCCCAGAGGCCCTCAGCTGACCCTTCAGACGGGTCAAGGGAGCTCCGATTCGGCACACCCTGCACGCACTCCGTGGCCCATGGACCCCAAAAGGCCATATGTTGGCTCCTATGACCGCCTGCCCCCCGTCGGGCGCCAAGGTGGCCCTGAGAGATTACCCTGGCGACGTACCCAACCCCTGCGCAATGCGGGGCACGGGTAGCCTGGGACACGTTATACAGAGGTGATGACGTGATATGGGCGCATTGAATTCTGCGAACGGCATTCGTGAGGCTCGCAGCCCCACAGGGATGGCGAGGTCCCGGTAGATCTGCGTGGTGCCTCACTCCGCTGGACCCACCAGCAGCCCTCGAAAGTGGCGACAGCTCCGCAGATCGCAGCCCCCCAAGGACGGCGAGCTCCCGCTCAGATCTGCACCGTGCCTCACTCCGCTGGACCCACCAGCAGCCTTCGAAAGTGGCGACAATTTCGCAGATCGCAGCCCCCCAGGGACGGCGAGGTTTGGCTCAGATCTGCGCGGTGCCTCACCCCACTGGACCAACCAGCAGCCCTCGAAAGTGGCGACAATTTCGCAGATCGCAGCCCCCCCCCACCCCAACCCCCCAGGGACGGCGAGGTTTGGCTCAGATCTGCGCGGTGCCTCACCCCACTGGACCCACCAGCAGCCCTCGAAAGTGGCGACAATGTCGCAGATCGCAGCCCCCCCACCCCAACCCCCCAGGGACGGCGAGGTTTGGCTCAGATCTGCGCGGTGCCCCACTCCGCTGGACCCACCAGCAGCCCTCGAAAGTGGCGACAGCTTCGCCGATCGCAGCCCCCTCCCCCCCCCTGTGGACGGCAAGGTCTCGATCAGATTTGCGCGGTGCCTCACTCCGCTGGACCCACCAGCAGCCCTCAAAAGTGGCGACAATGTCGCAGGTCGCAGCCCCCCAGGGACGGCGAGGTCTCGCTCAGATCTGCGCGGTGCCTCACTCCGCTGGACCCACCAGCAGCCCTCGAATGTGGCGACAGCTTCGCAGATCTTAGCCCCCCCTGTGGACGTCAAGGTCTCGATCAGATTTGCGCGGTGCCTCACTCCGCTGGACCCACCAGCAGCCCTCGAAAGTGAGACAAATTCGCAGATCGCAGCCCCCCAGGGACGGCGAGGTCTCGCTCAGATCTGCGGAAAGCCTCACTCCGCTGGACCCACCAGCAGCCCTCGAAAGTGGCGACAATTGCGCCGATCGCAGCCCCCCCAGGGATGGCGAAGTCTCGCTCAGATCTGCGCGGTGCATCACTCCGCTGGACCCACCAGCAGCCATCGAAAGAGGCGACACCTTCGCAGATCGCAGCCCCCCCCCCAGGGACGGCGAGGTCTCGCTCAGATCTGCGCGGTGCCTCACTCCGCTGGACCCACCAGCAGCCCTCGAAAGTGTAGAAAAAATCGCAGATCGCAGCCCCCCCCTGGGGACGGCGAGGTCTCGCTCAGATCTGCGCGGTGCCTCACTCCACTGGACCCACCAGCAGCCCTCGAAAGAGGCGACAATTTCGCAGATCGCAGCCCCCCAGAGACGGCGAGGCTTGGCTCAGATCTGCGCGGTGCCTCACTCCGCTGGACCCACCAGCAGCCCTCGAAAGTGGCGACAATTTCGCAGATCGCAGCCCCCCCCCCAACCCCCCAGGGACGGCGAGGTTTGGCTCAGATCTGCGCGGTGCACTCCGCTGGACCCACCAGCAGCCCTCGAAAATGGCGACAATTTCGCAGATCGCAGCCCCCCCTACCCCAACCCCCCAGGGACTGCGAGGTTTGGCTCAGATCTGCGCGGTGCCTCACTCCGCTGGACCCACCAGCAGCCCTCCAAAGTGGCGACAATGTCGCAGATCGCAGCCCCCCAGGGACGGCGAGGTCTCTCTCAGATCTGCGCGGTGCCCCACTCCGCTGGACCCACCAGCAGCCCTCGAGAAAGTGGCGACAGCTTCGCCGATCGCAGCTCCCTCCCCCCCCCTGTGGACGTCAAGGTCTCGATCAGATTTGCGCGGTGCCTCACTCCGCTGGACCCACCAGCAGCCCTCAAAAGTGGCGACAATGTCACAGGTCGCAGCCCCCCAGGGACGGCGAGGTTTGGCTCAGATCTGCGCGGTGCCTCACTCCGCTGGACCCACCAGCAGCCCTCGAATGTGGCGACAGCTTCGCAGATCTTAGCCCCCCCCCCCAGGGACGGCGAGGTCTCGCTCAGATCTGCGCAAAGCCTCACTCCGATGGACCCACCAGCAGCCCTCGAAAGTGGCGACAATGTCGCAGGTCGCAGCCCCCCCCCAGGGACGGCGAAGTCTCGCTCAGATCTGCGCGGTGCATCACTCCGCTGGACCCACCAGCAGCCCTCGAATGTGGCGACAGCTTCGCCGATCGCAGCCCCCCCCCCCCCAGGGACGGCGAGGTCTCGCTCAGATCTGCGCGGTGCCTCACTCCGCTGGACCCACCACCAGCCCTCGAAAATGTAGAAAAAATCGCAGATCGCAGACCCCCCCCCCTGGGGACGGCGAGGTCTCGCTCAGATCTGCGCGGTGCCTCACTACACTGGACCCACCAGCAGCCCTCGAAAGAGGCGACAATTTCGCAGATCGCAGCCCCCCAGGGACGGCGAGGCTTGGCTCAGATCTGCGCGGTGCCTCACTCCGCTGGACCCACCAGCAGCCCTCGAAAGTGGCGACAGCTTTGCAGATCGCAGCCCCCCAGGGACGGCGAGGTCTCGCTCAGATCTGCGCGGTGCCTCACCCCACTGGACCCACCAGCAGCCCTCGAAAGTGGCGACAATTTCACAGATCGCAGCCCCCCCCCCACCCCCACCCCAGGGACGGCGAGGTCTCGCTCAGATCTGCGCGGTGCCTCACTCCGCTGGACCCACCAGCAGCTCTCGAATGTGGCGACAATTTCGCAGATCGCAGCCCCCCAGGGACGGCGAGGTTTCGCTCAGATCTGCGCGGTGCTTCACTCCGCTGGACCCACCAGCAGCCCTCGAAAGTGGCGACAATGTCGCAGATCGCAGCCCCCCCGGAACGGCGAAGTCTCGCTCAGATCTGCGCGGTGCCTCACTCCGCTGGACCCACCAGCAGCCCTCGAAAGTGGCGACAGCTTCGCCGATCGCAGCCCCCCCGACAACATACCTCGAAAACGCACTACTTGCACAATCTGCGTGCGAATTTCTTATGGGAGCACACCGTGACTCCCGCTCTGTGGACTCAACAATTGTGGCCCGCACCCCCAAAGCCACTATCCGTCTATGCGATTGGTTCGCGCTCGCGCAATCACGATCCCTTGCACATAAACTATCCGCGCTCGCGCAGTCACTCTCCCTTGTAAAAGAAAATCGGTTCCAAAACCACGATCAATTGGAAAACAATATTGGTCCGCATTGCCATAGCCACGATCCGTCGCACAAAACTACGGACCCGCGCTCCTAAGGCCCCCATCCATCGTAAAATACGTCCTGGTCCCGTCCCTTCCCCCGATGTTGTTCCCCCATAGAGAAATACACTCAAACAGTCAACCGGCTAGCCAATAAGCCAACCTGTCAGCCAAACAACCAAAGGACTAGCTAGAAATACAATTAGCCGACCAGCGACCAGCAGACCAGACAGACAGTGAGTGAAACAGCCGACCAGCCGAGCTGCCAAACTGCAAGCCAATCGACGAGTCAGCCAACCAGTGTGCCTCCCAGACAACCAGCGATCCAGACAATCAAAAACGTGGGCCAGCGGCAAAGGCTGTACAAACCCCATCACAGAACCTCTTCGTGCAATTCGCCACTCTATACGCTGCTTGTCCCGCTTCTGCGCCCAAGAGTGCCGCGAAGCAGTTCCAAAAATACACTCGGACGAACCAAGCCTGCCCCCAGACTACCCGAAACGCTTCCAAGAGGGCCCAGAAACAGCGCCATAGCACTGTGACAGGCCTAAAAGAAGGATCTCCACACACATTCACACATACCAGACCCACCCCCAAAGGCCGCCTGCATCAATGTCCTTAGAGCGGTCGTCGCGACGGACATCAGAAGCTGGCTTTGACATATCACCGCAGGTGAATTCCAGAGCCGTCAAACGAGCCTTACAGGGCACCCGCTTGGCCACGGCAGCCGGCGGGCAGGGCATCCTCGGCCTTTCCTTCTGGCCAGCCCTTCTGGTCGTCGCCCTCCTGAGTGTGGAACAAATCCTCCCAGCCCTCCATCTCGCTTTCTCTCTCTCTCTCTCTCTTTCTCTGACTGTCTCTCTCTATCTCTCTCTCCCTCTCTCGTTCGCCATATACGCATCCGTGACAAAAGTTTCTTCAATTTGCTATGATGAATATCTCTCCTATCCCTCTCAAGATTCCTAACATGACATGATGCTGGGTAATTCGGCGGAGTAGTTTCCGATCCCGGGGACGTTAATAACTCTGTTACCCCAAAACGGGATCGGAAACTACTCCGCGCCAAACCATATAAATTACCGAGCGGGATGCGATTGCGCGCGGAGTAGTTTTAGTAAAACTACTCCGAACTACTCCGCACGAGCGCGTCATTCCAAAAGGCAAATTGAAAGAAACTTTCGTCCGGGCGTTGTACACATGCATGCATGTATACAAAAGGTATACGAAGATGGATATACGTATCCGCCACCGTGCCCCCTGGCACGTTGAGGCGTGGTAGAATGCCAAGTGCTGTTTGGTAGGGACTCTGTAATCTTCTAAGGGAGCCTCGCTCTCCCCGCCGCACCTCGCCGCGCGCAGCGGCCCTGCTCCAGTCCCTGAAGGCCATGGCGCCTCCCTGGGGTTCTCCAAGGCTTCCTTGACGGCCCGGGATGCCCCCAAGACGGTCCAAGAGGGTCCCGAGTCGCCGAACGATCGCTCGAAGACGCCCAAGATTGCTTCAAGATGGCCCAAGACGCCTCCAAGACGCCCCAGCATTCCTCCAAGAGGCCTCCAAAGAGGCCCCACCCAGGAGGCAAAAACCATCAAAAACCATTGCTGTGCCTTAGGTTTTTTGATGGATTTCTGGAGGCTCTAGCCTCTTCGGCCCTCCGCCGCTCCAGGACGGCCCAAGAGGCCCCCAAGACCACCCCACGACGGCTCAAGAGGCCTCCAGGAGGGTCCCAAGACTGCACAAGAGCGCCCCACCCAGGAGAGCCCGAGGACGGCCCCACAACGGGCCCAAGAGTGGGAACGCGAATCGAAAATCCGGGCCTTCCGCCCCAAGAGGACCCCACGAGGCCCCAAGAGGCCCCCAAGAGGCCCCCAAGAGGCCTCAAGGGGCTCCCAGGAGGCCCCCAAGAGGCCCAAAAGGGGCCCCAAAACGGCCCCAAGGGCCTCAAAACTGCCTCTGAGAGGCCCCCGAGAGGCCTGCCCCGAGATCCCAACGAACACCCCATAGGTATCATACCCACAACCCTGGCACGGTGGCGGGACTTGCCGTAGGCAGCTAGATATATTTGTGTGTACAAACATATATCTATGTATATATATATACATATATATATATATACATATGAATATAATTATAAGTATATACTACATATATGTATATATATATATATATATATATATATATGCATATATCGATGTATATACATGTATACACATACATACAAAAAAACTATATATTAAATACATAGTTTGATATATATATATATAAAAATATATATATATATATATATATATATATGTGAGTGTGTGTGTCGGTATATGTGTGTACACGTGTATATGTCTGCGCACACCATGTGAATATAATACATATATAGAGAGAGATCTAGATACATATATATAGAGAGAGAGAGAAATTAACACATATACATATATATATGTTGTGTATGTATGTACGTGTGTAGACCGGAAATGAAAATTGGAAATATGTATGCATATTTGTCTGAATAGAGAGAGCTATATGTATATGTACATTCCCCCCCATATATTTCTATTCATCCGGACCCTTCGGAAAACCTGCCCCCCCACCTCCCCCAAAAAATCCGCGCCCCCCCGAAAGGGGACCCCGCGGATCGGGACCCTGCGGAAACCCTGGAAACGGTACCCCACGGATCCGTGGTCCCAGGGGCCCCCTGGACGCCCCTGCAGGAGGCCCCCCAAGCTTTCCGGAGCTCCTGGAAGCTCCTGGTAGGCCCATGCAACGGGCCCAAATCAGTCGAAGGGCGGCCGAACGGCCCCTCGAGGATCCCAAGAATCCCCAGACACCCACCAGACGCCCGAAAACTCCCCAGAGAAGGCCTCCAAGAGGCTCTCTAAACGCAGAGAAAAATTGATTGTCAATAGTTGTTGAATGATTTCGGGAATGTTCAGTTCTTCGGTCTTCTGGGCGTCCGAGACCGCCCAGGAGGCCCGAAGATCTCCCCCGATGCGATGCGATGCGACCACCGTTGCGGACAGCGTCCGGGCCTAGAGCAGACCAGGTGGATGAGGCCATGGCCTCTAGGATCTGAGGTGTCTGGATTCACGCAATGCAAGACATGTAAAAAAGTTAGGAGGAGAGGGGCAGGAGGAGGAAAAAAAGTCCTTGGTGTCGGTGTCGGCGCGGTTTGGGCGAGATTACGTCATTGGTCTGAGTACTGGGTGCTGGTCGACGTGAGGTCGGTGAAGTGGTGCTCGAGCGCTGTCTATGCTTCGGTGTCTTGGGCTGTTTGCGTCCATGTGATGTCGTTCGGTTGTCCTTTCGAATGGGCTTGCGTGGGCGGTCGGTGGAGGTCTGGTCTACGTTGACGTAAGTAAGTGGTGAAGGGCTGCCAGGCCGACTGCCAGGCAGTCCAAGACAGCCCCAAGACGGCATAACAAGGTTCCAAGATGGCCCGAAGAGAGCCCCATGACGGCCCAAAGTGGCCCCAAGACGCCCCCCGCATTCCAAATCGTGACCCGGCCGTTCAGGGAGACCACGATTGGAATCAGGGTGACCCCCAGAAGGCGCCCAGGAGGCCTCCAGAGGGCACCAAGAGGCCCTCAAAGAATGCGTGAGGCCCCCAAAAGGCTCTCCACGGAGGAACCCCCGCAAAAACCACTCGGGAGGGTGGGGAAAGAATTCGCAGGGATTCGCGGGGTAGAGCGACAATGAGGAAGAGGAAGAGGAAGAGGAAACATGAGGGAAGGAGGAGGAGGAGGATCGCATGAGGAAACATGAGGAGGAGGAGGAGGATCGCAGGAGGAAGAGGAAACATGAGGGAAGGAGGAGGAAGAGGAAGAGGAAGAGGAAACCTGAGGGAAGGACATAGCGGCGGTGCCGGGAAAGGCAACAGGGAGTTAATCGCTGAATCGTCTGGCTTTGCCGGCCTGCCGGTCAGCCTGCATGCCAGACTTCAGGGACCTACTTGCACGGCACGAAGCGCCCATGCAGTCTTGTATGTATATATACACATTGTATCATACATACACACACATATATACACACACTATATACATATGTGTCGTGTGTAGATGTATGTGTTTTCGTGGGCATGTGTGTACATAGATACTGACATGTATACGCGTGTCCACGCGTCCACGTAGTGTACCTAAAGACGTGGAGGTGTATGTACATATACACACACTGGCACATTGTAGCCCAGTATCTCTCGAAATAATTATGTTTTAAATATGTATATATATGTAAATAAATATAGATGTGTATGAGCAGGCCACCGTGCCGTAGGCACTAAGTGGAGTCATGTCATGCCTGTGTTCTCTTACTTGAACAGCACTGGTACTCCTTAGGCAGCCCGGGATCCCCAGGGACGTGGCGTTCCACCTGACATTTTGGGTGTCTCACTTGGTGCTTGCCAAGGTCAGGGAGACCCAAGATGGGACTGACAGTGTCCCAGGAGGGACCCACGGACGGGCGGGCGGACCAAGACATTCGAAGAGGGCCCTGAAAAGCCCAAGAGCGCGCCAAGACACCTCGAGAGGGCCCCAAGTGGAAAAAACTGCTGATTTCCCTGAGATGCTTCGAAATCGGCGTTCTCGCATGCTCGGGCTTCAGAGCGCCCAAGGTAGCCCAAGAGGCCCCCAAGATCGCCCGAAGAGGGCCCCGAAACGGCCGAAGCGGCTTCAATAGGAGCCCCAAGAGGGGCCCGACAGGGTGAAAAGGCGAATCACATGCGGGCCTCCCAAAGATTCTCGAGGAGCCTGCAAAAGGCCCTGCACGGGCCTCTAAGAGGCCTCCGAGGGGCATCCCAAGAGGCATCCAGCCACAGCATGCTGCCGAAATGTGCCGAACACAGCAACTTGTGTTTATCTGCATACACGAAAACAAACTCATGAATTATGTATGAGCACAGACATACATGAATACATGCCCACATATACGTATCTATCTCTATAAATATAGATGTATAAATGTGCAAATGTGCATACGTGCCCACATACGCACCTACTTACATGAATACGTGTTTACAAAATTGCATAGTTACATGCATACATACATACGTGCGTACGTACGCCCGTGTATATCTATATATATATATATATATACACATACATACATACATACATACATACATACATACATACATACATACATACATACATACATACATACATACATACATACATACATACATACGTATATACATACATACATACATACATACATACATGCATACATACATACATACATTACATTACATTACACTACATTACATTTCATTACATTACATTACATTACATTACATTACATGCATGCATGCATGCATATACATACATACATACATACATACATACATACATACATACATGCATGCATGCATGCATACATACATACATATGTGTATATGTATGCATACAGACATGTATACAGACTTATGTACATACGTACAAACACACCCAGACATACATACATACATGCATACATGCATGCATGTATGCATGCATACATGTATACAGACAGGCAGACAGCCAGGCAGACAGACAGGCAAGGCAGACGGGCAGACAGACAGGGAGACAGACGTACATGCATACATGCATACATGCATGCACGCATGCATTCATGTATGTATGCTTGCAGACATACGTCTAAACACTAGAGCCATCGCGCGCGCTTCGAGCGCGCTCAAGTCCTAGCTAGGGTCATGATCATCGTCATCATTGTCATCCTCAACCCCGTCATCTTCATCGTCATCGTTATGGTCATGGTCACCTTCGCCATCACCATCACAACAATAATCAGTATCACCATTATCATCAACATCTTGATCACCATCGCCATCATCGTCATCGCACTGTTCAGCATCATCATCCGCACCATCAACATCTTGTTGGTCGTCGTCGGCGTCGTCGTTGGCATAGCCATCATCATCATCAGCGTCATCACCGTCATCATCACCAGCCCACTGCAGTCCCCTTCCCCTCTCCCTCTTCCCATCATCTAATACTCATCATTTTCCTCGTCGGCGTCTCCCTGAAAGACATCTCTGTTCCTTCACCTCCTCCTCCTCCTCCTTCTCCTCCTTCTCCTCCTCCTCCCTGTCTTCCCCGCTCTTCCTCCTCCTCGTCCTCCTCCTCCTCCTCCTGCTCCTCCTCCTCCTCCTCCTGCTCCTCCTCCTCCTCCTCCTGCTTCCTCCTCCTCCTCCTCCTCCTCCTCCTCCTCCTCCTCCTCCTCCTCCTCCTCCTGGTGACACGGATGATGGCATTCGGCCCATCCCGCGCCTGGGTTGGGGATTAACGGCCTCTTGGGTGGCTGCTGGGGTCTCGGAACCTGCAGGGAGCCTCTTGGAGGCAATTGTGAACCTTGTAGGGGTCTCTTGGGGGCCGTTTGGGAGCCTCTTGGGAGCTTTTGAACTCTCTTGGGCTCGCTTGGGGGTCGTTTAGGGATCTTGGGGACTCTTGAGGGCCTCCTGGGGGCATGTGTTGGTCTCTTGGGCGCCTCTTGGAGCCTCCTCGGGGTCTTGGGGATCCTCTTGGGGCGGGAGGCTCGAACTTACAGTTCGAACGCCCCCTCTGGGGCCCGTGTTGGGGCCCACTTGGGGCGTTCTTGGGCGCCTCTGGGGCCGTCCTGAAACCCTCTTTGGCCGTTTTTGGGCACTCCTGGGTGCCTCTTGGGCCGTCTTGAAGCGATCTTGGGGGCCTCTTGGGCCGTCGTTGTCCATACGAAGACCAACAAATGGACATGCGAAAAACGCGCGTTTCCCCAGAGGAATGGGCCGATGTTTGCCTCTTGAGGCCCTGTTGGGGGTCCTCTTGGAGCCATTTTGGCCCACCGGCAGACATCTTGGCCCGTCTGATCATATGTCTGGAAACTCTGGGAGGGCCGTGGGAAGCTCCAGGGAGGCTCGATGGACGCTCCGGGAGCCGAGGGAGCACTTAGTGTACCCTGGGTGCCCCTGGTGTGCTGGGGCCTGGTTTCCGGAATATGAGAGATACATACATACATACATACATTACATACATACATACATACATACATACATACATACATACATACATAAATACATACATACACATACATACATGCATGCATATCTATATATATGTACATACATACATACATACATACATACATACATACATACATGCATACATACATACATACATACCTACATACATATACTATATACACATTACAGACATACATACATGCATGCAAATATCTATATATATATATTATGCATTACATACATACATACATACATACATACACGTACGTACATACATACGGACTTCCATGCAGACAGACTGACAGACAGGCAGGCAGACAGACCATCATCATATAGACATACATACATACATACATGCATGCATGCATGCATGCATGCACATACCATACATATACATACATACATACATACATACATACATACATACATACATACATGCATGCATGCATGCATGCATGCATACATACATACATACATACATACATACAACATGAATGCATAAACATACGTACACACACATACATACATGCATGCATACATACATGCATGCATCAAAATATGCATAAACACGTACAACTGTATACATACATGCATACATATATGCATACATGCATACATACATACATGCATGCAGACATGCATGCATGTATGCATACATGCATACATACATATACATGTATACATGCATGCATCCATACATACATATACATATACATATACATATACATATACATATACATATACATATACATATACATATACATATACATGTACATATACATGTATATACACATGTACATATACATATACATATACATGCACATATACATATACATATACATGTACATACATATATATATATACATACATACATACATGCATACATACATACGTACATTCATTCATATATACACATGCATGTATGCATACATGCATACATACATGAATGCATGCGTGCATGCACACGTACATACATGCATCTACATACATACAATTATTCATGCGTGCACACATGTATGCATGCTAAGACATACGTACATACATACCTACAGACATGCATGCATGCATACATACATACATATACATTTGCGCATATACTAGCATCCATACATACACATGCACACGTATTCAAAATAAATAACCACAACCGCTTCGCGCGCTCAGGCTACAGCAACATCCAGCCCTTACAAACCTCACAGCTGCATGCATGCGCGCACCCACAGACTCAACATGAGTGATGAAAATAATCCGATAAACAAAACAAAAAAAACGAGGACCCAGCAGAGACGTACTACCGGCAAGGGTAAACCGAAGACCGATGCATGTTGAACGCGAAGCAACGCGACCGAAATATCGGAAATCTCATAAGCGACGAAAACCAACAGCGCAGCGCAAGCTTCACTTACTGTAAAGAATCGGCGGTCTGGTTGGAGCTCTCTCTTGGCCGTCTTGGGGCCGTTTTGGAGCCATCTTGGAGTATCTGAGGCCCTCCTCACCAATCCTGGCAGTCCCTTGGGCGGTCTGGGAAGCTTTGTGAGCTCTTGGCGCGACCCCCAGTACGCTCGGACTACTCTGCGCCTCTCCCCCGGTTGCCCAAAGAGCCCCTGCACAAGACGCCCCAAAAACTCACGTTGAGAACTCCTCCTCCCCCGAGCCCCCACACAAGACGCCCCAAAAATTCACATTGAAAACGTAATGGAACCGTCCAAAAATAGAGCAGACGCTTGTCGGCTTCTCCGAGGCCTCCTTGGAATCATTCTTGGACCAGCCGAGGAATCCGAAATCCCAGTAATGCCCCGGAGCTCCATTTTCTAACTCATCTTGGTCCGCCAGGCGAGCGCGGGCGGAAAAAGAGTGAATCACTGCACTGCGTCGTTGCACACATGGCGGGACGCGACGACGCCGCAAGCCCACATGCGCACTGCGTGCAGACGCCACGTACACCATGCGGCAGCGCGCCCCGCACCCTTGCCTCTCATGCGCGCTAAGGAGCTCCCTTGCTTTCCCCCAGCCATTTCCCGGCCGTCTTGGAGCCTCGTGGACGCATGTGTTGGAGGGGCCCTGGTGGACGTAGTTCAGGGCCGTTCCGGAGCCGGCTGGGGGTCTCTTGAGCGTGATTCCGAAGACGTCTTCTGGGCCCTCTTGGGCCACCAGGGGCCGCTCTGTACCGTCTTGGCGGTCTCCGAGGCGGTCTTGAGGCCGTATCGGGTCCCTTTTTGGCCGACTCGGGACCCTGCTGGACCTTCCTCGTCCCTTCTGGCAACTCCTTGGGGCGTCTTGGGGCGCGTTGTGGTGTTATCAAGCCATCTTGGGCCATCTTAGGCCCCTCCTGGACCCACAACATGCCCCGGAGAGAGCCCCTAGAGGCCCCGAAACGACCCAACAGGCGCCCTGTTGAGCACGGCTTATGGTTTCTGACATGGACGCACAGCACCAAGACGCCTCTACGACAACGTCCCCCAGAAGAGAGGCACCCAGGGCTTCCAAGGGGTCAGGGGTGCGGCGTAAGCCAATGACTTTTTGTTTCGACCTCGGACCGAATATGGTTGACTTCTGCCTCTGGCGACTTCCCAAGCCGAATCGCTCTTACGACCTCGGACCGACAAGTGGTCGACCTGAGTCAATACTGCATGTGAGATCTCAGGCATAATCGTCGCTTCCACATGGCCAACACGTTTGTCAATAACTGGCTTAAACATTAACTAACCCAACAAAAAACTGTGGCCGTTCATCGAAATCGCCTCAAAAACAAATTGGACTTAGGAGTCATTCGCTTCGAAACCAGAACGACGATTGAATGCATCGGACCCGCTCCGAACTACAGTGTCTATACATGTATACCAAAGTCGAGACTTTTCGGTTTGGTGGACGACCTGCATGTACGCACATGGCAGAAACAACGTGACAATGTTAGACCGGGACCTTGGCGCAAAAGGAGACGCTCCGGATTTTAGCCGAGTGTTGGTAGCAGCACCATCAGGACCCCACGGAATGAGTTCAAGATCACTGCGCGGGGCCTTCGCGTCGGCATCATACAATCACCGTCGTTGTGTGCCTATGTTGTCCACAGGCCCACTCTGCCATTAAAACTCGTACGCGGTCAACGCCCCTATATTACAGCACCCCCCACGCTGACCTTCTTGCATGGATGATGAGATGTCCCTATGACCTGCCGCGCCTTCCGATCATGCAGCTCAGTTCCTGCATATCCCGGCCTGCTCGTGCAAAGTGATAGTTTCGCCACCGTGACCACTGGCACGTTGAGGCGTGGAAGAGTGCCTGGGTATGTCTGGTAGGGCTTCTTGACTTCTAATCGCACACGCCTACGGCAGATCACCACAAGCCGCCCCCTGCGTTTTGGAAGCGTCTTTATGGCCGAACGTTGATGCCAGAGCTCCGCGACTCTGTGTTCCCCCAGCCGTCGTGGAAACCCTTCGGGCAACACGTGGGGGAGAAAGAAAAGGAGGAGAGGGAGGAGAAAGGGAGAGGAGGAGGAGGAGGAGGAGGAGGAGGAGAATGCCTCTTGGAGGACTCTTGGGGCGCATTGAGGCCTCCTAGGGGCTTCCTGGCGAACACTCTGGGGATGATGGAGGAGAAGATCAGAGGAGAGGGAGAGAGGGAGAGAGAGAGGAGGAGGAGGAGGAGGAGGAAAAGGAGGAGGAGGAGAAGGAGGAGGATGAGGAGGAGAAGGAGGAGGAGGAAGGAGGAGGAGGAGGAAAAGGAAGACAAGGAATAGGAGGAGGGGGAAACGGAAGAGGAGAAGGAGGCCTCTCGGAACCCTCCTGGGCCACCGCTGGGGCTTCCTGAAAGTGTCCTGGCAACCGTTTGGACGCCTTTGGGGAGGCTCCTTGGGCCTTTGGGGAGCTTTTTCGAAACTTCTTGGGAGCCTTTTTGGCATTCTTGGGGGAGTTCCTAGCCCGTCTAATGCCGACGGAAATCATCGTACGGGGCATCTATCTTCAGGGCCGTCTTGGATAACATCTTGGGCGCCTCGGAAGCCTCTTGGGCCGTGCTGGGGCCCTCGTGGCTCTATCATGAAGCCATCATGGAAACCTTTTGGGGCCATGGTGGGGCGATCTTGGGGGCCTCCTGGGCCGCACTGGGGCGTCGGAAGTCTGAAAAGAAGCAGATTCCAAAATCAATCAAAATTCTGAAGAAAATGAGCGAGCCTGGCCTCTTCGGGCCACCCTGGAGTACCTCCTGGAGACCTCTTGGGCCGTCTTGGAAGCCTCTTGGAGGCCGGTAGGGCTGCCCTGGGCCGTCCTGCAAACTTCTTGGACGAACCTGAAGCAATTTTGAAATCTCTTGGGCCGTCTTGGAGGCCATCTTGGACCCATGGGCAAACTTGAAGACCATCTTGGCTGCCTCTTGGGCCATCGTTGAACCATCTGGAGCAGGAAAACCCTGTGCAACCGGGCCCTCCGGGTGGCCCGCGGCATCGGCCGAAGCCCAAGGGCAAACCCTTTTGAAAAGGAACCAAAACCAACCCGTCAGACGTTCCGTACGCAGGGCACCCCTGTGGCAAGCCAAGACGGGGCGGCGGATGGATCGAAGACGCCTACGGCGAATCACCGCCGCCCCCTGCCCTTGTGGAAGCGCTTATGTGGCCGACAGCTGCGCTAGAGCTTGGCCAGGCTATCGGGCCAGTTGTTCAAGGAGTCGGTTTGGAGAGCCTTCGGGGAACGCGTGGGGGAGCAAGAGGTTTGAAATCGCCCATGTGTCCGAGCGTTGTGGCCAGAGCTCTGCCAACCCACCAGACCATGTGTTCTCCCAACCGTTGTAGAAACCATTCGGGGAGCACTTGGGGGGGGATGACGGAGAAGGGAGGAGGAGGAGGAGGAGGAGGAGGAGCAGAAGGAGGAGAGGAGGAGGAGGAGGAGGAGGAGGAGGAGGAGGAGGAGGAGGAGGAGGAGGAGGAGGAGGAGGAGGAGGAGGAGGGAGCATCTTGGGAGCCTCTGGGGGCACTCTTGGGGCCTCCTGGGAGCTTCCTGGGAGCCTCTTGGATGCATCTTAGGGGGCCTCCTTGGGCATCTTGGGGGCCTTTGGGGTCTTCTCGGGAGACTCCTGGCAATCAATGCATTCCTGGCACGTCCGACGCCGTCGGAAGCCGTCTTGGGGGCCTCTCTGGGGGCCGAACCCTCTTGGGGTGCTCCAGGGCCGTCTTGGAGGCCATCTTGGGCGTCTTGGGGGCCGTTTGGGCCGTCTGGGGTCCCTCTTGGGGTTGTCTTGGGGCCTTTTGGGCCGTTCTGGGGCCGTCCTGGAGGACTACTGGGCGATCTTTCGGGGTTCCTGGGCCGTCTCGGGCCGTCGGAAGGCCGAACAGAAGCAAATGCATCTTTCAAAGACGTAAGGAAAATCCATGAGTGCCGCACCTTCGGGCCTTCCTGGAGGGCCTCTTGGGCCGTCTTGGAGGCCTCTTGGGGGCCTATTGGGCCGCCTTGGGCCATCTTAGACCCATTTTGGGCCGTCGTGGTGGGCTCCTGGCCCACCTGGCGCCGTCGGAAGCTGTCTTGGGGACCTCTCTGGGGGCCATCTTGGGGTGCTCCAGGGTCGTCTTGGAGGCCATCTTGGGCGTCTTGGAGGCCTTTTGGACCGTCTTGGGGCCCTCCTGGGGCGGTCTTGGGAGCCTCTTGGGCAGTTCTGGGGCCATCTTGGAGGCCTCTTGGGCGATATTGGCGCGATCTATGGGTGCTCTTAATTTCTGTTCGCGGTGAGCTGTCCACTCCACTGCTCGCGCAAACATCCCACCCACCCACCCGCAGCTTGGTTTGCAAATCTCTTAAGACCGTGACGGTGGGTACCAAATGGCACTTGGCAACGACAGCGACGCCGACGACGACAGCAACAACGACGACGGCGACGCCGACAACGACTACGACGACACCGACGACGTCTCCAACGACGACGGCGACGACGCCGACAATGACGACGACGACGACGACGACGACGACGACGACGACGACGACGACGACGACGACGACGACACCGACGACGACGACGACGACGACGACGACACCGACGACGACGACGCCGACGCCGACGACGACGACGACGACGACGACGACGACGACGGCGACGGCGACGACGACGACGATGCCGACGTCGACGACGACGACGACGGCGTCGACGACGACGAAGACGACGACGACGCGGACGCCGACGCCGACGACGACGACGACGACGACGACGACGACGACGACGACGACGACGACGACGACGACGACGACGACGGCGGCGGCGGCGGCGGCGGCGACGACGACGACGCCGACGTCGACGACGACGAAGACGACGACGACGCGGACGCCGACGACGACGACGACGACGACGACGACGACGACGACGACGACGTCGCCAACGAAGACGACGACGAGGGAGGAGGGAGGACGACGACGGCGACAACGACGACAACGACGACAACGACGAGGGAGGAGGGGGAGGACGGCGACGACGCGAACGACGAAGAAGGAGGAAGGACGGCGACGCCGACGACGACAACGACGAGGGAGGAGGGAAGACGACGACGACGACGACAAGGACGACGACGACGACTGCGGCGACGAAATAGGAGGGACGACGACGACGACGAGGGAGGAGGAGGAGGAAGGACGACCACGGCGACAACAACGACGGAAACGACCACGACGCCAAAGAGGACGACGACGACGAACACGAGGAAAGACAGAGGACGACGTAGGCGACGACGAAGACGACGACGCGGGAGGAGGACGGCGACGACGACGACGACGCACGAGCGCGCGCGCACGCTCTTGTTGAAAATCCGTGTTGCGAAACCTTGTGTTTTTGTAGGTTGTTTGGACACACGATGTTGAAATTCTTCCGAAGCCGATGGGTTTTGAAGGATTTCGGCATACGCGCGCGACGACGCGCGCGTCTGCACTTCTTCCCATTGTTTGCAGAGGATTCTCGCGACTGCACACGCGCAAGGGCGTTCGACACATTTCGACATGCGCGCACGCGAAGCCCGTTTGGTAGCATTGCGTGAAAATCTTGAAAAACCTATGGTTTTCATAAGATTTCGCAAGAGCTCGCGCGTAAGCTTTTTTAGCAAATCAGTGTTGCGAAACCCTGCGTTGTTGCATGTCATGGAAACTCGATTGCGAAATCCTTCCGACACAGAAGGTTTTGGGAGGATTTCGGCATGCGCGCGCGACGACGCGCGCGTGCGCACTTCGTCCCATGTTTTGCAAGGGACTCTTGAAAAAGTCCTATGTTAGAACAAAAAATGTCCCCGCGTATTGTTTATTACAAAGGAACCTCAGGGGGACTGATCCTGGCCCCCCTGGGATAGTGTAAATTCATATGTAGGATGGACATGTGGTCATAACCCTATATGATTTACATACCCGAAAAGGGAACGGATAACGCCGGGGGGGAGTGTCTATTCTCTTTTTACCTAACAGCGAAGACTGATAGGTTTCTAATGGACTAAAAAGAGCTCACAGATCACTCCACAGGGGGGTCCGGGCAGGCGTTGGGAGTTGCCGGGCGGCAGGGGGCCCCGCTCGTTTTTCACCAACAGTCACACACTTCGTGCTCTTCGAGTTCTCAGAACTCCATTCCCAGGCTCATTCTGAATAACCGGATGCAACAGTCACACACTTCGTGCTCTTCGAGATCCCAGAACGCCATTCCCGGGCCACATTCTGGAGGGCCGGATGCAACAGTCACACACTTCGTGCTCTTCGAGTTCCCAGAACTCCATTCCCGGGCCACATTCTGGAGGCCCGGAGCAACAGTCCACTTCGTGCTCTTCGAGTTCCCAGAACTCCATTCCCGGGCCACATTTTGGATGCCCGGAGCCAACTGTAGGCCACTTCGTGCTCTTCGAGTTCCCAGAACTCCATTCCCGGGCCACATTTTGGATGCCCGGAGCCAACTGTAGGCCACTTCGTGCTCTTGGACTTCCCAGAACTCCATTCCTGGGTATGATTTTGAATGCCCGGAGCAAACTGTAGGCCAGGCCTTCGTGTTCTTCGAGTTCCCAGAATTCCATTCCCTGGCCACATTTTGAATGCTGAGGCAGGCTGATGCTGAGGCTGAGGCAGGCTGAGGCAGGCTGAGGCTGAGGCCGAGCTGAAGGCAGACTCAGGCTGAGGCTGATGCAGGCTGAGGCTGAAGCAGGCTGAGGCTGAGGCTGAGGCTGAGGCAGGCTGAGGCTGAGGCAGGCTGAGGCTGAGGCTGAGGCTGAGGCTGAGGCAGGCTGAGGCTGAGGCTGAGGCAGGCTGAGGCTGAGGCTGAGGAGGCTGAAGGCAGGCTGAGGCTGAGGCAGGCTGAGGCTGAGGCCGAGGCTGAAGGCAGAGGCTG
Source organism: Prorocentrum cordatum (assembly GCA_963575745.1). Classification (NCBI taxonomy): domain Eukaryota; class Dinophyceae; order Prorocentrales; family Prorocentraceae; genus Prorocentrum; species Prorocentrum cordatum. The sequence goes on along the minus strand of CAUYUJ010020607.1, from coordinate 83,392 downwards.
AGGCTGAGGCTGAAGGCAGGCTGAGGCTGAGGCTGAGGCAGGCTGAGGCTGAGGCAGGCTGAGGCTGAGGCTGAGGCTGCTGAGGCCGAGGCTGAAGGCAGACTGAGGCTGAGGCTGAAGCAGGCTGAGGCTGAGGCTGCAGGCTGAGGCTGAGGCTGAGGCAGGCTGGCTGAGGCTGAGGCTGAGGCTGGCTGCTGAGGCTGAGGCTGAGGCTGAGGCTGAGGCTGAGGCTGAGGCTGAGGCTGAGGCAGGCTGAGGCTGAGGCCGAGGCTGAAGGCAGGCTGAGGCTGAGGCTGAGGCAGGCTGAGGCTGAGGCTGAGGCTGAGGCTGAGGCTGAGGCTGAGGCTGAGGCTGAGGCTGGCTGATGCTGAGGCAGGCTGAGGCTGAGGCTGAGGCAGGCTGAGGCTGAGGCAGGCTGAGGCTGAGGCCGAGGCTGAAGGCAGACTGAGGCTGAGGCTGAAGCAGGCTGAGGCTGAGGCTGAGGCAGGCTGAGGCTGAGGCTGAGGCAGGCTGATGCTGAGGCAGGCTGAGGCTGAGGCTGAGGCTGATGCAGGCTGAGGCTGAGGCAGGCTGAGGCTGAGGCCGAGGCTGAAGGCAGACTGAGGCTGAGGCTGAAGGCAGGCTGAGGCTGAGGCTGAGGCAGGCTGAGGCTGAGGCAGGCTGAGGCTGAGGCTGAGGCTGATGCAGGCTGAGGCTGAGGCAGGCTGAGGCTGAGGCTGAGGCTGAAGGCAGACTGAGGCTGAGGCTGAAGCAGGCTGAGGCTGAGGCTGAGGCAGGCTGAGGCTGAGGCTGAGGCTGAGGCTGAGGCTGAGGCTCAGGCTGAGGCAGGCTGGCCGAGGCTGCAGGCAGACTGAGGCTGATGCAGGAGCAGGCTGAGGCTGAGGCTGAGGCAGGCTGAAGCTGAGGCTGAGGCTGATGCTGAGGCAGGCTGAGGCTGAGGCTGAGGCTAATGCAGGCCACTGCGACTGTCATCGCGAATGCGACTACGACTGCGAGAACAGCAGAACTCTACAACTGGATTCTCATCTGAATCTTAAGGGGGATGCTTCCAGATATGCTCCTACACATCGCTGTTAGGTTGCTTTGCCGGGATAATTAGAAAGGAGAATTGAACCGTCTGGGGCCGTCGGAAGGCCGAAAAAGACCAACCTTCAAAAACCTAAGGGAACTCAATGAATTTGGCCTCTTCGGGCCTTCCTGGAGGCCCTATTGAAGGCCTCTTGGGCCGTCTTGGAGGCCTCTTGGGGGCCTCTTGGGGGCCTCTTGGGCCGTTTTGGTCCTGGCCCGTCTGGCGCCGTCGGAAGCTGTATTGGGGGCCTCTCTGGGCCGACTGGGGGCCTTCTTGGGGCGCTTCAGGGCCGTTTTGGAGGCCATCTTGAACATCTTGGAGGGCTCTTGGGCCGTCTTGGGGCCCTCCTGGGGCGGTCTTGGGGGCCTCTTGGGCCGTTCTGGGGCCAGCTTGGAGGCCGCTTGGACGATCTTGGGGCGATCTTTGGGGGCTATTGGGCCTCTCGGGCCGTCGGGAGGCCGAAGAAGAGCAAATGCGAAAATCCTTCAAAAACCTAGGGAAATCAATGAATTTGGCCCCTTCGGGCCTTCCTGGAGGCCCTATTGGAGGCCTCTTGGGGCGTCTTGGAGGCCTCTTGGGGGCCTCTGGGCCCCTTTTGGACTGTCTTGGAGGCTTCTTGGGCGGACTCGGAGGCATATTGAGCCCTCTCGGGCGGTCGTGGGAGTTCATCTTGGACCATCTTGAGCGAACTTGGGGGCTATCGTTGCCGTCTTGGAGGACATCTTGGGCCATCTCGGAGCCGTCTGGATCAGGAAAGCCCTTTGCAACCCGGTCTTGCGATCCCTTCCGGGTCCTTCCGGGTTGCCGGCGGGCTGGGCCGGAGCCCCAGGGGAGAGTTTTTGGGAAAGAAAAAATCCAGCAAGCCAGGCACCCCTGTGATGAATATCAACAGGGGGCGGCGGATCGAAGACGCCTGCGGCGAATCACCGCCGCCCCCTGCCTTTTTGGAAGCGCCTATGTGGCCGAACGTTGAGGCCAGACCTGCCAAGCTATCGGACCATGTGTTCCCCGAATCGGTTTGGAAAGCCTTCGGTGAACACGCGGGCATCTCGAAGGTCATCTTGGCCGTCTGGAGGCCATTTTGACCATTCCGGGCCTTCTTGGAGGACGTCTTGGAGGGCTCTTGGGCCGTCTTGCAGGCCATCTTGAGCCTCTTGGAGGACTATTGGGCCGTCTTGGGGGCTTCTTGGGGCCGTCTTGGGCCTCTTGGGCGATCCTTGGGGGAACTTTGGCCGTCTCGGGCCGTCGGAAGGCCGAAAAAACTCATGGGAAATCAATCATTTGGGCATTTTCGGGCCTTCCTGGAGGCCCTCTTGGAGGCCTCTTTGGCCGTCTCGGGCCATCTTAGGGCCATCTTCGGCCGTCTTGGTGGGCTCCTGGCCCGTCTGACGCCGTCGGAAGCCGTTTGGGGGGCCTCTCTGGGCCGACTTGGGGCCCTCTTGGAATTCTCCAGGGCCGTCTTGGAGGCCATCTTGGGCGTCTTAAAAGCCTCCTGGGCCGTCTTGGGAGCCTCTTGGGGGCCGTCTTAGGGGCCTCTTGGGCCGTTCTGGGGCCATCTTGGAGGCCTCTTGGGCGATCTGTGGGGCCTCTTGGGCCGTCTCGGGCCGTCGGAAGGCCGCAAAGAAGCAAAATGCCACAATCCTTAGAAAACCGCAGGAAAATCAATGTGTTAGGCCTTTTCTGGCTTTCATGGAGGCCCTCTTGGAGGCCTTTTGGGCCGTCTTGGGCCAGCTTCGAGCCAACTTCGGCCATCTTGGTGGGCTCCTGGCCCGTCTGACGCCGTCGGAAGCCGTTTGGGGGGCATCTCTGGGCCGACTTGGGGCTCGCTTGGGGTGCTCCAGGGCCCTCTTAGAGGCCATCTTGGACGACTTGGAGGCCTCTTGGGTCGTCTTTGCGCCCTCTTGGGGCCGTCTTGGGGGCCTCTTGGCAGTCCTGAGGCCATCTTGGAGGCCTCTTGGGCGCTCTGGGGGCGATCTTGGGCGCCTCTTGGGCCGTCTTGGATCGTCGGAAAGCCGAAAAGGAGCAAATACGAAAAACCTTAAAACACCTTAGCAAAATGAATGCAATGATTTTGGCCTCTTCGGGCCCTCCTGGAGGAGCTCTTAGAGCGTCTGGCAGGCCTCTTGGGGGCCTCTTGGGCCGTCATAGCCCATCTTGAGGCTATCTTAGGCCGTCTTGGGTGCATCTTGGGCCGTCTTGGAGGCATATTGGGACCGTCTTAGTCGTCTTGGAAGCCATCTTGGGCCATCTTGGGGCCGTCTGGGGCAGGAAAACCGTTTGCAACCGGGTCTTCCGGGTGGCCGGCGGAACGCGACGGAGCCCCAGGGGGGGTTCTTCTGGAAAAGAACCAAAACCAAAACCGAAATCATCTAGCACGCCAGGCACCCCTGTAATGAATCGACAGGGGACGGCGGATCTAGTGGCCTTCGACCCATCCCGCCACCGTGCGTGGGTTATGGGTCAGAATGTCGGGGACGCATGCTTCTCGGAGTCTCTTCGGAGCGCCCTCGGGGGCCTCTCGGGGGCAGTTTGGGGGACTCTTTGTAGCCTCCTGGGAGCCTCTTGGGGCCTTTGGGAGGCCTCTTAAGGCCTCCTGAAGGCCGCGCGGGGCCGAGGGCTCGAAATGTCCGTTTGGGTCCCCCATCTGTCTGGGCCCCCTCTTGGGTCCGTCATTTGGGCATCTTGGGCAGTCTTGGGCGCCTTCTGGGCCGTCTCGGGGCCCTCTTGCAAAGAGGCTCTTGGGCCTTTTGGGGGTCCTCTTGGAGGCCTCTTAGGCCGTCTTGGGGCGATCTTCGGGGTCCCCAGGGCCGTCTGGGAGCGCCAGGAAGCCGAAAAGGCGAGAACACTAAAATCCGTCAAAACCATCAGAAATTCAATGAACGTGGGGTCCTTCTGGGAGGCCTCTTGGAAGCCTCTCGGAGGGTCTTGGGGGCCTCTTGAGCTGTCTGGGGGCCATCTTGAGCGTCTTGGAGCGATCGTTCGGCGACTCGGGGCTCTCTTGGACCTTCCTTCTTCTTTCCCGAAGCCTGAGACACGCACAGCGTCGGCCGACTGAACCTGAACGTTGCGCAATGGCGGGCCGTCTATCGACACAGCCGGCCACGATTCAACCTTGCAGCGCGCTTGTGACAGAAACGTCGAAGAGGCGAAAGAGACGGAGCAGGGGGACGCGGTGAGAGAGAAGAAACAGAGGGGAGGGCGGACAAGAAACGAAGACGAGAGACTCGGGACCATGTTGGCCCGTCTTGGGGGCCTCTTGGATCCGAAAAGTCAAGCGAAAAGCCGCGCCAAGCTGCGCCAAGCCCCGGGAGATTTGGCCATGTGGACTCCAGGCCCCTGAAAGACCCCTCAGGAGTGAGGATTGACGCTTAGAGGATTAGGGGCAGGATCTGAGGACACGCCTACTCCGTGCCCTCCGGCACGGTGGCGGATAAGGGATCGCCCCTCCCTGTACCAGCAGACTCCTGCGTGCATCCCCCCGAAGAAGAGTGGCCAGTTCCCTCGTGCCCGCTCGGGGATGGCGCACTTCCAGCATGGCAGCTGATGCCTAAACCCGTATTCCACGCGGCGTGCCCGCTCGAGGATGGGGCACTTCCCGCACGGCAGCTCATGCCTGAACCCCTGTTCCACTCGTGCCCGCTCGAGGATGGTGCACTTCTGGCGTAGCAGCTCATGCCTGATCCCTCATTCCATGCGCGCCCGCTCGAGGATGGTGCACTTCCCGCATGGCTGCCAACTCCTAGGCCCCTCATCCCACCACGCGCACCCGCTCGAGGATGGTGCATTTCCGGCATTCCCAGGCGCTGCTGCCAAGCGCTCCAGGGCCTCCCAAGCCACGATCCCTGGTTAAAAAGATGGAGATGCGTCCACAGCTTCCAAGACGGCCCGTACAGGCAACCAAGCACACCAAGATGGCCCAAGACGCCTCGAAGACGGCCTAAGATGGCGCTTAGAGGACCGAATATTGATTCAAGATGCGTCCAAGAGGGCGCAGAACGGCCACAAGAGGACCTCGGACAGGATCCGAAGAAGCCAGAATCCTTGAATTCACTTGGGTCCTTGAATGACTTAGCGGTTCCGCCTTTGCGTCTGCCGTCGGCTGAAGACGGCCCAAGAGTACTCCTACGGCCCCAAAGACGGCCCAAGAGGGCTTTCCGTGAGACCAAAGACGGCCCAAGAGGGCTTTCCAAAGACGTGCCAAAGACGGCGCCAAGAGGGCCCCACAACAGCCCCCAGGCACCCACAACACGGCCAAAAGGGCTGAAAGACGGCCCAAGGGACCCCCGAGCCGGCGCCAGAGGGCCCCAAGGCGGCCCAAGAAGGCCCCAAGGGACCCCCAAGACTGCCTCCCAGGAGGCGAAGGCAGCCACAAGAGGGCCAAAACGAGCTGCATCATCATCATCATCATCATCATCATCATCATCATCATCATCATCATCATCATCATCATCATCATCATCATCATCATCATCATCCTAATCATCATCATCATCACCATCAACATCATCATCGTCGTCGTCGTGGTCGACATCGTCATCATCATCATCATCATCATCAGCAGCAGCATCATCGTCATCATCATCATCAGCATCATCATCATCATCAACCCTCGTCATCATCATCATCATCAGCAGCAGCATCATCATCATATTCATCACCATCACCATCATCATCATCATCATCATCATCATCATCATCACAAGTCAGTAGTATCATCATCAGCATCGTCAGCCTCGCCATCATCATCAGCATAATCAGCGTCATCATCATCACATCATCATCAGCATCATCAGCATCATCAGCACCATCATCAGCATCATCACCAACATCAGCATCGTAATCATCACGAGTATCATCGTCCTCATCATCAGTATCATAATCAGAATCGTCATCATTATCGTCAGCATCATCATCACCATCATCATAATCGTCATCGTCATCGTCATCCTCATCCTCATCAGCATCATCATCACCATAATTGACATCATCATCACGATCATCACCACCGGCATCATCATCATCATCATCATCATCATCATCATCTTCATCTTCATCGTCCTCATCATCAGAATCATCATCGTCATCAGCATCATCATCACCATCACCCTTATCATCATCAGCATCACGACCACCATCATCATTACCATCTTAATAACCATCACCGTCACAATCATCATCAGCACCATCACCCTCATAATCATCAACAACAGCATCAGCATCAAGAACAACATTAACATCAGCAGCATCATCATCGCATCATCATCAGCAACAGCATCATCAGCATAATCATCATCATTATCGTCATCATCATCCTCATCATCAACCCTCATCATCCTCATCTTGGCACTCCCAAGACTAGAGACACGGCCTCCTCTGCCCGCTCGAACAGTCACCACACAAAATGCTGGGCTGGCACGGTGGCAGGACTTGCCGCAGGAAGCTGGATAGCGTGTTGCTGATATACGAAGTGTGCTCATATATATATATATATATATATGTGTGTTTATATCCAGCCGTAGGTACTTATATGAACTATGTGCACTCATGCGGGTGCCTATGCGCTCGCGCGATGCGCTCTATTGCTTTGCATGACAAGCTAATTCCCTGCCTGATTGATTGATGACTTGCGTGCGCTTGCGTGCGCTTGCATCAAGTATTGTTGTTACTTGCGTGCTACTGCGACTGTTTGCCTACATGCTTGCTTGCTTGCCAGCTCGGCCGATCCTTCACTCCTTGCCTCGTTAACTTGCTGGCATGTTCGTCTGATAGTTTGCCGACTTGCTGACTAATTTGCCTGGGCGTTCACGTGTCAGGTTGACACCTCGACGAAAGATTGTCTCATTGCTTGTGTATACCCGTGATTGATGCGACATTCGTCGAGTCCTCCTTCTTTCGTTCCCTTCAACTTGTCTGCCTGCCTCTTCGCTAAATCGGTGTTTCTCGCTGCCGAAGCGTGATTGCTCTTACTCAGTCGAAGGCCTGATTGCTTGCGAATCGCTACCACATGTACGCGTGATGCCACGCAGTGTTACTCGGCGACGACGCTGGCGTAGTACGATTGGGGTGGAGGTGCAATACAGTACATCTGTGTATATTTTTCCCTACCTAGGCTCTGCCTAGAGGGTTCTTACTCTCTTAGCTTAAAGGGGCCGGGCAGTGTAAAGCGCCCTGAGCGGTTCCCCCAGTCCCCGCCCCGCTGTTCCCCCAGTCCCCTGGGAGCTTTAGCCTTAGCTTTAGCCTTAGCTTTAGCTTTAGCTTTAGCTTTAGCTTTAGCTTAGCTTTAGCTTAGCTTTAGCTTAGCTTTAGCTTAGCTTTAGCTTAGCTTTAGCTTAGCTTTAGCTTAGCTTTAGCTTAGCTTCAGCTTAGCTTCAGCTTAGTGTTAGCTTAGATTTAGCTTAGCTTTAGCTTAGCGTTAGCTTAGCTTCAGCTTAGTGTTAGCTTAGCTTTAGCTTAGTGTTAGCTTAGCTTTGGCTTAGCTTTAGCTTAGCTTTAGCTTAGCTTTAGCTTAGCTTCAGCTTAGTGTTAGCTTAGCTTCAGCTTAGTGTTAGCTTAGCTCTAGCTTAGCTTTAGCTTAGCTTTAGCTTAGCTTTAGCTTAGCTTCAGCTTAGCTTTAGCTTAGCTTCAGCTTAGCTTTAGCTTAGCCTTAGCTTAGCCTTAGCTTTAGCTTTAGCTTTAGCTTTAGCTTAGCTTTAGCTTAGTTTTAGCTTAGCTTTAACTTAGCTTTAGCTTAGCCTCAGCTTAGCTTTAGCTTCAGGTTTAGCTTAGCGTTAGCTTAGCTTTAGCTTAGCTTTAGCTTAGTGTTAGCTTAGCCTTAGCTTAGCTTTAGCTTAGCGTTAGCTTAGCTGTAGCTTAGCTTTAGCTTAGCTTTAGCTTAGCCTCAGCTTAGTGTTAGCTTAGCTTTAGCTTAGCTGTTGTTTAGATTTAGCTTAGCTTCAGCTTAGGGTTAGCTTAGCTTTAGCTTAGTGTTAGCTTAGCTTTAGCTTAGCTTTAGCTTAGCATTAGCTTAGCTTTAGCTTAGCGTTAGCTTTAGCTTTAGCTTTAGCTTTAGCTTAGCTTTAGCTTAGCTTTAGCTTAGCTTTAGCTTTAGCTTTAGCTTAGCTTTAGTTTAGCTTTAGCTTAGCTTTAGCTTTGCTTTAGCTTAGCTTCAGCTTAGCTTTAGCTCAGCTTTAGCTTAGTGTTAGCTTAGCCTTAGCGTAGCTGTAGCTTAGCTTTAGCTTAGCTTCAGCTTAGCTTTAGCTTAGCTTCAGCTTAGCTTTAGCTTAGCTTTAGCTTAGCTTTAGCTTAGCTTTAGCTTAGCTTTATTGTTACTACTAATGCTGCGTTCCTAGGGGCTCCAACTCCTAGGTAGGGTCGCACTGGGATAATTCATTTTCTGGCGACAGAGAAAGAGAGAGAGAGAGACAGAGAAGAAAAACAAAAAGGGAGAAAGACAAAGAGAGGGAGAGAGAGGCAAGAAGGGGGAGACCTCACACCAGGAAAGTATACTTACATCGCCTCTGGACAACCGGACGGCGTCGTGCCTGCCCCCCCTACCCAAGATGAGCAACCCAGCATGCGAATCTGCAAAGCTTCGCCTGCGAGACGCTGCACGGAGGGCAGTCCTGAGCTATCACTGAGACGAAATCTTGAATTGGATACATAGATTATCCTTCCCTCCACCTCCCCGTCCATCCGCTTCCCTCCCGCACCCCTCGTATCTCCTCTCGGACCCCACGCTCCGCCACCTGCCCGTCCCATTTCTCCGCCCCTTCTCATCCACCTCCCCTGCCCTGTCGTTTCATCGGCCCCTTCACGACCTGCCGTCCCCACACCTCCCCTCGCTTCCTGTCCTCTTGTCTGGTTTCTCTTGTATTTCTCTGGCATGATTGCTCTCGCCTCGTCCGCTCCCCACCTCCTCTACATTCGATTGGCACGAGTCGAAGCGCAACGTCTCACAAGCGAGCCGAGGATGCTGCCCCAAATCGGGCCCTGCCGTGTGGCGCTCGTAGAAGCTCATCACAGTGTACAGGATATCCTGTAAGCACGATGCACATGGGATGGCACTGCTGCGAATGGCACGCGATCTGTGAATACCCAGTAGTTTGGTTGTCATGGACATGCTCGTTTGGGGTGAATGTCCTTGACACGCAGCCTCGAAAAGTCGAATCGGGTCCTGGTTCTGCAGCAACGATCGCCGTACACGAAAAAAAAATTATTACGTGGGAAAGTCTAAGACAAGAGGCGGCGGACTGAAAACGCGATCTGGATTGTCGAGCAACTACGCGAACGAAAATACTTGAGTCATCTACCGTACCGTGGCACCTCTTGCCCCTAAGCAGAGCAATACCGAAACGATGCTTCTCGTTGGTACGCCTTGCAGCATCTGCCCTGCGTCCTGCAAGCTAAACTTGGCATGCCCCGCATCTGCATGATGACGTGTGCTCCGCTTTCTCGCCCCATGAACGTGCCCACAACTGTCCCTGGATCAGGCCCAGATCGACTGAAACCGGCCCGATTCCCAGACCAAATCAATCACGTCGAAAACACATCAGCGTAGAACGAAACATCGCACAACGAGCTACAAGATATCAACGACTAGCACCCCGCAAACCCATCCGAGTTCCTTCCCTGCCGTTCCTTCGTTCCCTGAAACTTGCCGCGTCCCACCCCCAGGAAACCGGCCTTCCTCGATGCCTTTATGCTTCTCGGCCAGTCCGATCAAAGCATCGTCGAATCTCCCGTCCATCGCGAGGCTGCCACCGGCCGGCCACGCCCCGCACGCAGGCCCACTCGCAACTGCTAAAACAGCTGCCAAGGTCAGATTCAAGCATGCGACCCCGGTGGACGAAAGCAAACTGCCCACAGGGACCGTTCAAACTGTGATGCGCGTCGTGTGTATCCATGCCAGCATCACCCCCCTTTTTCCCCTGGTGACGCGCATGGTTTCAACAGCACTGATCTGGCGGAGCAGGCCGGGATTCGCAGAGAGTGAACGGTGCCACTGTGACTACCACGCCTGCCGAGACTGGGGAAGGTGGAGGAAAGGAGAAATGGACGGCGGGGTGGCGCAAAGGGAGGGCGGCAGAGGAGAAGGATGACGCCGACAGCCGTCTTGGCGGCTGGTCAAGCATCTCTAAAAACACTTTTGAAAACTATCTGGGGGGGACAGTTAAAATGATGATTATTCGCGGCGCTGTAGTGCGAATGCAACAAAAAGAAGGCGGGACAAACTGGACCGCTGGGGACGTCCCCGCGACCGCCCTGACACTCCGCGTCCAGGGGCTAATTCCTGCGTTGAATTCGCGCGGGGGGGCAGATATTTAGAGACACCCCGCGTCACCAACGATCAGCGCCGACACTCGGCGCGTCAACGACGATCGTCGCCAACGCTTGTCATCGACGCTCGGCACCGACACTCGGCGCCGACACTCGTCAGTCACAGTCGGCGCCGACATTCAGAAACGACAGTCGGCGCGGGCCCTCATCATGAGTGTACTCTCAGCCCCATCGCCTAACCAGATTGCACTCACCAGAATGCACTCTGGAGAGTGCACTCTGGGCATCCAAAACAGGATGCCCAGAGTGCAGTGACCCGCGCATGGCGACTTTCCCATCGCGAACCATACAAATACGCCACACGCGCGCGTCGGCACATTGTAGGTTTCACCGATAGACGAAACCGTAAAAGACCGCATTCCAACTTGGACCCAATCAGTCACCGTTAGAAAAAGGTCGCTTCAGTTCTCAGGCCAGCACGGCGACATTCCTAATGTGAACAAAACAGAGACCACCACGCGATAGCGTGCGTCGGCGCGTTGTAGGCTGCACCAATGGACGAAAACTTCAAGACCGCAGGTTACATGGGAACTCCCATCGGCGACCGCTAAGGGTGCACTTCTTGTTTCCAGGCCAGCATGGCGACCTTCCCATTGCGGGCAACACAAAAGCCGCCACGCGCGCCCCCGCGCGCCGGCGCACTGTAGGCTACACTAATATACGAAAACGTAAAGGCCGCATGTAAAGCGTGGAACTTCAATCAGCAAACGCTAACGGTTCACTCCAGTTCCCAGGCCAGCATGGTAACTTTCCTATTGCTGGCAATACAGAAACCGCTACGCGCCCGTGTCGGCGCATTGTAGGCTGCACCAATAGACGAAAGCGTAGGGACCGAATGTGCAAAATGAATTCCAATCGGCAAGCGCTAAGGGTTCACGTAAGCTCTAAGGCCAGCAAGGCGACTTTCCTATTGCCGACAAAACAGAACCCGCCACGCGAACGCGCGCGTCGGCGCATTGTAGGCTGCACCAATGGACGAAAACAAATATGAAGGCCGCGTGTTAAATGGGAAATCCCATCGGCAACGGCTGCGGGTTTACGCCGGACGCGCGCGCGCGGGCGCGTCGGCGCATTGTAGGCCGCATCGATAAACAAAAACGTAAGGACCGTATATTAAGTTGGAACACAAACCGGCAACCGCTGCGGGTTCACTTGAATTCGCAGGCCAGCATGGCGACTTTCGGATTGAGGGCCGCCGCGCGCGCGGCGGCGCACGCGGATCTGGCATGCACATGCGGCGAAGCGAAGCGCCAGAGCTGCCGCGCGCGCCGCGGCCCTCGCACATCTTGCGAGGGGCCATGGGCCGCCGCGCGTGCGATGGCCCACGCGAATATTGCATGACAAACGCAACGCGCGAGGGGCCAAGAGCCGCCGCGCGCATCTTGCATGAAAAAAGACAATGCGCGAGGGGCCTGGGCCACCGCGCGAGCGATGGCCCACGCGCACTTTGAATGGGCGAACAAAACGCGCGAGGATGCCAAGGGCCTTCGCGCGCGCGGCGGCCCACGCGTATCGTGCACGAACGCACAAAATGCGCGAGGGGCCAAGGTCGCCGCGCGAGCGATGGCCCACGCGCACCTCGTATGGAACAACACAACGCACGAAGGTGGCATGGGCCGCCGCACGCGCGGTGGCCCACGCGCATCTTGCACCGAAACACACAATGCGCGAGGGGCCAGGGCCGCCGCTCGCGCGGCCGCCCACGCGCATCTTGCGCGGAACAAACAATGCGCAACGGGCCACGGCCGCCGTGCGCGCGGCTGCGCATTGCATGGCACACGCAAAAAGCGCAAGGGGCCAGGGCCGCAGCGCGCGCGGCGGCCAACGCGCACCTTGCATGGAAAAACGCAATGCGCGAATGCCGATGGGCCGCCGCGCGCTCGGCGGCCCACGCGCATCTTGAATGGAAGCACACAGTGCGCGAATGGCAATGGGCCGCCGCGCAAGCGGTGCGGCCCACGCGCACATTGTATCAAAAAAACACCATGCGCGAGGGGCACAAGGCCGCCGCGCGCGCGGCGGCCCACGCGCATCTTGCATGGAGCAAACACAGCGCGCGTGGGGCCATGGGCCGCCGCGCGCGCGGCGGCCCCCGCGCGTCCTGCTTGGAAAAACCACCATGCGAGAGGGGCCAGGGCCGCCGCCCGCGCGGCGGCCCACGCGCGTCTTGCACGGAACCAACACTATGCGCGAGGGGCCATGTCCGCCGCGCACGCGGCGGCCCACACGCACCTTATATGAAAAGTCAACATGCGCGAGAGACCAGGGCCGCCGCGCGCGCGGCGGCCCACGCGCATCCTGCAAAGAAAAACACAATGCGCGAGGGGCCATTGTCCGCCGCGCGCCAGCGGCGGCCCACGCGCATCTTGAATTAAAAAGCACAGCACAATGCGCGAGGGGCCATGGGCCGCGGCGAGCGCGGCGGCCCATGCTCATCTTGCACAGAGAAACCCTACTGCGCGAGGCGCCAAGGGCCGACGCGCGCGCGGCGGCCCACGCGCGTCTTGCATGGAAAACCACGACGCGCGTGGTGCCACGGGCCGCCACGCGCGCGGCAGCCCACGCGCATCTTGCATAGAAACAACACAAAGCGTGAGGGGTAATGGGCTGCCGCGCGCGCGCGGCGGCCCACGCGCGTCTTGCTTGGGGAAGCCAATGCGCGAGGGGCCAGGGCCGCGCGCGCGCGGCGGCCCGCGCGCATCTTATGTGCAAAAACACAATGCGCTATGGCGCAACCTGTATGGGTAAGCACACTGCGCGAGGGGCTATGGGCCGCCGCGCGCGCGGCGGCCCGCCCGCACCCTGCATGGAAGAACTCAACGCGGGAGCGGCCAGGGCCGCCGCGCACGCAGCAGCCCACGCACATGCGTGGAAAAAATGCGCGAGGAGCCATGGGTCGCCGCGCGCGCGGCGGCCTACGAGCATCTTGCATGGAGCAGCACGACACAATGCGCGAGAGGCAATGAGCGGCAGCGCGCGCGGCGGCCCCCGCGCATCCTGCATGGAAAACTCAACGCGCGAGTGGCCAGGGCAGCCGTGCGCACGGGGGCCCACGCGCATCTTGCACGGAAACACGCACTGCGCGAGGGGTCATGGGCCGCCGCGCGAGCAATGGCCCACGCGCACCCTGCATTGAAAAAAACACCATGCACGAGAGGCACAGGGCCGCCGCGCGGGCGCGGCGGCCCACGCGCATCTTGCATCGTTAGTGTTTTGCCCACGCGCACCTCGTATAGAAAAACACCGCGCGCGAGGGGCCACGGGACGCCGCGCGCGCGGAGGCCCACGCGCATCTTGCATGGACAAGCACACTGCGCGAGGGACCAAAACCGCCGAGCGCGCGGCGCCCCACGCGCATCTTGCATGGAACAACACAATGCGCGTGGGCTAATGGGCCGCCGCGCGGGCGGCGGCCCACACACATTTGGCATGGAAGAACACGGCGCGCATAAAAAAAACAGCACGTCAGATGCAATGGGCCGCCGAGCGCGCGGCAGCCCACGCGCGGCTTTGGGCCGCCGCGCGCGCGCGGCGGCCCACGCTCATATTGCATGGGAAAAGTACTATGCGCGAGGGGCCATGGACCGCCGCGCGCGGGGCGGCCAACGCGCACCAAGCAAGGAAAAACACAGCGCGCAAAAAAACACTGGGCCGCCGCGCGGGGGGCGGCACGCACCTTATGGAAACACACTACGCGCGAGAGGCCACGAGTCGCCGCGCGCGCGCGGCGGCCCACGCGCATCTCGCATGGAACAAACACAACGCGCGAACAGCTATCGGCCGCCGCGCGCGCGGCGGCCCACGCGCATCTTACATGGAAGAAACACTTCGCGAGGGCCCACGCGCATCTTGCATGGAAAAAGCAATACGCGAGGGGCAATGGGCAGCCGCGCGCACGGCGACCCACGCGCGCGCGGCGGCCCACGCGCATCGTGCATGCTGTGTGGGAAGCGCATGCTCGTACACCGTTCCAGTAAGACGAGAACTATTTACTCGTCGACCGGAGAAGCCTATACATCTGCACGCAAGAAGTTCGAACACGCAAGAAGTTCGAACACATGTTCCAATGACTGCTCGCGCGTACATGTTTACAATCCACGCGTAAGTTCGCATTTCGTCAAATAGTTTCCAGGGGGAAGAAAACGCCGGCGTCTTCATGACACTCGGGATCCTGGGGGGGCAGGGGGTGCGGTCACTATTTTTGCCACAGGACATTAGAATGTGCGTTCCTCAGACTTCTTCCCGAAGTAGCGCATTAGAAACCTCTCTGCATCCATCTAGAGGCCCAGTGGAGCCGTCGTTTTAGACCGCTTCGGGGTGCCACGCACATGATGGCACCTCCCAAAACGGATTTGAATATTTTGGTCATGTTTGGGGGTTACCTCGGGCCGCTTTGGGACGAATTGGGGACCGTTTTGGGCAGATTTCGTCGGCCCCACATGGGACGTTCATGCAAATTTGGTCCAGCGACACCTGAAAGCGCACCTGGAACGATCCTGACCCGAATCACATGGCAAAAGGAAATTCCGAATCTGACTTGACCAGACCGAAACACAACGATCCCGACCCGAATCACAATCCTGACCCTGACTCGTTTGCGCGCTGGTCCGCCTTGCGGGGGCCACCATGCTGAGGGGGCCACGATCCGACCGCGCAGTTACCAGTCCTCACCTCGTCGGAACCAATAGCAATCCTCGGTTCCTCGGTTTCAACATGCCAAATCTGCTCTACCTGGTCGCTAGCTCCGAAATTCAAGCTTTGCACGATGAGCACCCCCTCTAGGCCACGGGGCAGGGCTTCGCGCCCCCCTGATCGGCTGCCTCTTCGAGCGCGTAAAAGCACTGCATGTTCCCATGTGTCTGGCCACGGACCGTCGCAAACCACAACCAACGCGCGCCCAGGAGGCATATCATGTTAGGGGGCACAACCATTTCTGAAATACGATCAACGCGCAGCCCCGAGGCATCCAAGGTCCAAGAGCGTGCCGAAACGCTAGAAAACCGTTCCAAGACGCAGGTCTCCAGGCAGCGCCACAGGCCTCCAAGACGCTCCAAGAAGACTCTCAGGGAACCCCCCACAGCGCCCCAAGAGGCATGCATCATAAATGTTCCTCCGGAGTGTGAAAGATGTTGGCGTTCTCGCCAATTCGGCCCCCCGACATTCCAAAACGGCCCAGAAGGCCGCAATAATCGCCCCGAGACAGCTCGAGAGGACCCAAAAAGGCCCGAAGACGACCCGAGAAGGCCCCAAGACGACCAAAGAGGCCTGCAGAGCGGCCAAGAAAGGCCCCAGGACAGCCCCAAGAGAGGGCCCAGGAACGGACATCGAACGGAGACCTCAAGCCCTAGGCCCTACAAGGCGCCCAGGAAACCCCAAGGGGGCCCCCCAGAAGCCCCCAAACATCTCCAAGAAGCCCCCGAGAAGGGCCAAGAAAGCCACAAAACGCCCCCGAGATGGTCCCAGGACGCCCCCAAGGAGGACCCCATACTGCCCCCCGGAAATTCCGGACAGTCCTCCGAGAACACCCCAATTAGCCTTCTCGAGGACTCTGACCCACAGTCTAGACACGGTGGCGGGATCGGCCAAATGCCAGTGGATGAGCCCCCCCGCGAAGTTCTCGAACACATCAGCCTGGATACCTGCACTCGACTATACAGTGGACTCAGCACGATGATCCAGACAGACGGAGGTTAATCGGAAAGATAAAAACTGGAATCGGAGAATAGACCGAGGACAATGAGAAGTAAGAGGATAATAATGAAAATGAGAAGGAAGAGGGGGACGGGGAGCAAAACGGGGAAGAGAACGAGGAGCAACAGCAACAGCAGGAGAACGAACCTGCAGCCTCCAGCCTCTGGAAATCCACCACCGCCCAAGCAGCACCGCAAGGGCAACGAACACGCGAGCAAATGCCAGCGATGCAGCATGATAGGCCAGCGGAATGAGCGAGGCGATGCGGTAATTTCGATGAGCAGTGCTGGAGCCACCATCATTTGAAAAGTTGTCCGGACGCGCTCCCCTGGAGCCAAAACCCCTTGTAAACGACAGCAGCCATTGACAAATTACAACAAGTGCGCAAGCAAAAAACATTATATGCACCTATTTACAACTGGCGCGCGCCCCTGGGGCCAGCGCCCTTCGCTGCGCTTCACTCCTTGCAGCGGACAGCGCGCCAGATAAGGCGGGTGCGCCGCTGGATCTCCCCACGGGGGGCGGGTTAGGACCCCCCCCCCTTCCCCGACCCGTCGTCGGGAAAAAACCCGCCCCCCCACCCCCCCTTTTCCCGATCCGTCGTCGGGCCCCCCCCCCCACCTTTCCCCGATCCGTCGTCGGGGAACCCCCACCCTCTCCCCTTTCAAAAGGGGCGGGGGGATTTGGACCCCCCCCCCTTTCGCCACGCCGCCCCCTGACTGCGAAACCCGACCCCCGCCACTCCTACCCCTAGTCCTCACCCTAACCCAAGCCCCTAATCCTAACCCCAACCACTAACCCCAGCCCCAAAGAGCACTCACAACTCAGTACTCACTACCCACTACTGACTACTCGCTACTCGCTATTCGCTACTCACTTCTCACTACCCCCTACTCAATACTCACGACTCACTACTCACTATCCACTACTCACGACCCACCACCCACTACTCGCTACTCACTACTCCCTACTCACTACTCCCTCCTCCCTACTCACTACTCACTACTCACTCGTCACTACCCACTACTCAATACTCGCTACTCACTAAGCACTACTCACTACTCACTACTCCCTACTCACTAATTCTTATTCACGAATACACTACTCACTACTTAATCACAACTAACTACTCAGTGCCCACAAATCACCACTCACTACCCACTACTCGCTACTTGCTACTCCCTACTCCCTACTCCCTACACAATACTGACTACACAGACCTCAATACTCGCTACTCCCATACTCGCTACTCAATACTCACTCCCCACTACTCACTATTCACTACTTACTACTTACTACCCCCTACTCACTAGTCACTACATAGTCACAACTCACTAGTCACAACTCACTAGTCACTAGCCACAACTCACTAGTCACTAGTCACTAGTCACTACTCACTACCCACTACCCACTACTCACCAATCGCTACTCACTACCCACTATTCGCTATCCACTTCTTACTACTCCCTGCTCACTACTCCCTACTCCCTACTCACTACTCACTACTCACTACTCACTACTCACTACTCGCTACTCAATAATCACTACCCACTACTCACTACTGACTACTCTCTACTCACCACTCACTACTCACTACGCCCTACCCGCTCCTCACTACTCATTACTCGCTACCCCCTACTTGCTACTCACTACTCATTTCCCACTGCCACTACCCACTACTCTCTATTCATCACTACCCACTCCTCACTACTCCCTACGCACTACATACTACTCAGTACTCACTACTCACTACGCACTACTCACTACTCACTACTCGCTACGCACTACTGTCTACTCACTACTCACTACTCACTACGCACTACTCACTACTCACTACGCACTACGCACTACCCACTACTCACTACTCACCAATCACTACTCGCCACCCACTACTCACTACCCACTACTCTCTACCCACTACTCATTACTCCCTACTCCCTACTCAGTACTCACTACCCGCTACTCGCTACCCACTACTCACTACTCACTACTCGCCACTAACTACTCACTTATCAATACACACCTACCCACTATTCACTACTCACTACTCCCCACTCCCTACTCCCTACTCCCTACTCGCCACCCACTACCTACTACTCACTACCCAATACTCACTACTCACTACGTTCTAACTCACTACTCACTACTCACCACTCCCTACTCCCAACTCCGCACTCCCTACACGAGGGGGGGGGTCCGACCGCCCCCCCCCTTTCCAGCGCCAACGGGGGGAAGGGTGGGGGGGGTCCGGCCCTTCTTCGGGACCCCCCCCCCCCCACCCCCCCCACCCCCTCGAAGGGGGGAGGGGGGGGGCGCTCTGGAACCCCCCCCATTGAATATATTCAGGAAGATCCACTGGCGCACTTTCCCTGATAAGCATGACGAAGCTCAACTCAACAATGACTTGGACGGCCCGAACAAAAACAAATTTTAAATGCACGCGACAAAAAATATCCTGGCGATGGACCCAACCATATGCAGTTACGAGTACCGCAAAGCAGGTTGAACGAAGGAGAGGGAACTCCCTAAGGGGCCACGACACGTGTGAAAGGTGTGCCGAAATGGGTGCGGTGCCGCCATGCGAACGCAGCCACTGGGGCCCTCGGTGGAGCTTCCTATGGGGCCACGAAACGTGTGAGGGGTGTGCCGAAATGGGTGCGGTGCCGCCATGCCAACGTAGCCACTGGGGCCCTCGGTGGAGCTCCCTATGGGGCCACGAAACGTGTGGGGGGTGTGCCGAAATGGGTGCGGTGCCGCCATGCCAACGCAGCCACTGGGGCCCTCGGTGGAGCTCCCTATGGGGCCACGAAGCGTGTGAGGGGTGTGCCGACATGGGTGCGGTGCCGCCATGCCAACGCAGCCACTGGGGCCTCTCGGTGGAGCTCCCTATGGGGCCACGAAACGTGTGAGGGGTGTGCCGAAATGGGTGCGGTGCCGCCATGCCAACGCAGCCACTGGGGCCCTCGGTGGAGCTCCCTATGGGGCCACGAAACGTGTGAGGGGTGTGCCGAAATGGGTGCGGTGCCGCCATGCCAACGCAGCCACTGGGGCCCTCGGTGGAGCTCCCTATGGGGCCACGAAACGTGTGAGGGGTGTGCCGAAATGGGTGCGGTGCCGCCATGCCAACGCAGCCACTGGGGCCCTCGGTGGAGCTCCCTATGGGGCCACGAAACGTGTGAGGGGTGTGCCGAAATGGGTGCGGTGCCGCCATGCCAACGCAGCCACTGGGGCCCTCGGTGGAGCTCCCTATGGGGCCACGAAGCGTGTGAGGGGTGTGCCGAAATGGGGGCGGTGCCGCCATGCCAACGCAGCCACTGGGGCCCTCGGTGGAGCTCCCTATGGGGCCACGAAACGTGTGAGGGGTGTGCCGAAATGGGTGCGGTGCCGCCATGCCAACGCAGCCACTGGGGCCCTCGGTGGAGCTCCCTATGGGGCCATGGTGTCGGTGCCACTGCTGGGGCCTCGGTGGAGCTCCCTATGGGGCCACGAAACGTGTGAGGGGTGTGCCGAAATGGGTGCGGTGCCGCCATGCAACGCAGCCACTGGGGCCCTCGGTGGAGCTCCCTATGGGGCCACGAAACGTGTGAGGGGTGTGCCGAAATGGGTGCGGTGCCGCCATGCCAACGCAGCCACTGGGGCCCTCGGTGGAGCTCCCTATGGGGCCACGAAACGTGTGAGGGGTGTGCCGAAATGGGTGCGGTGCCGCCATGCCAACGCAGCCACTGGGGCCTCGGTGGAGCTCCCTATGGGGCCACGAAACGTGTGAGGGGTGTGCCGAAATGGGTGCGGTGCCGCCATGCCAACGCAGCCACGCCATGGGGCAACGGTGTGCCACTGTTCGGTACTACATGGGGCCCTCGGTGGAGCTCCTATGGGGAAACGTGTGAGGGGTGTGCCGTGATAGTGGGGGAGGGGGGGGGGGGGAGGAGGCGGAGGAGGAAGGAAGGAGAGGAGACGCGGGGCACAGTCTCTTCAAAACGAGGACCCAACACCACAGGATGGTTGGGAAGAAGAGACACGGCCGAATCGCGCACGACAAACATTGACCCGAACATGCCTTACACAACACTGCCCTCAATATGTGAATGCCTCATGGCATAAACAAACGACGGCCAACACGACAAACCTTGAGCCAGTCTCCCATTTCATGATCCTCCTTCTTGTCGTCCCAATATGTACTACCCCCACTCTCATCGCAATCTAAATGCCTTCAGTCCTCCGATTCCTGATCTTCTGTTTTGGACGCCCGAAATGGGCGCAGAAATAATGGGCACAATGCCCAACAGCATATGTTGTCCCAAACCAACAGCGGCCGCTGTTGGGCAGGCGGCCTTCTGTCTCAAATGGACACAGGCCGCGGCCGCGCGGACAGCAAGTCCTGTTCAAAGTGAACAGGAACTGCTGTTAGGCATTGCACCCATTCTATCTGCACCCATGCCGCACGCAGACCTGTCGCTGGTCAGATGACCTACATCAGCCGCACAACAGCCCGGCCAAGGTGGCGCAATTGTCCATATTTATCCTAGCTCTGGGCCCCCCGTTGCGCGGAGCGCCTGCAGGACGTGCCCCTTCGCGCAGCGAGGCCTACGACGCTGCGACAGCGCCTGCGCGGACAGCGGGCGCCCCCCTCCCCGACCAACCAAGGGCAAGCTGCGCTTTCCAGCCAGACCCAGCTACCCCTTCCTGAGGGGGCCCCTGGAACACACAAATTCATAAGCACAAATAACAGGATTCCCAAATATTCCTGCATTTTCTGAATTTCTGTCTCCCCCCACTTCCCATACTTACGCAGGTCGAAAAAAATTCCCCTTGAGCCCCCCATGTCGGCAGCGACGCGCCGATCCCCTCTGTTCTCCTCCCACCTCCTCTTGCCTCTTCCCTCATCCTTCCCCTCTTCATCCTGGACAGACCCCCCCCCGTAGAATCATAGCACTGGTCTGCAGATCCACAGCTCCGTGGATAGCATGATGATTCACTTGCGGTGCTCCGCGGATCCCATTCCCCCTGGGTCCCGGATGTCAATGATCACTGTATAGTTATTCCCGGGAAATAAATGGATCCATTGTTTTTTTTTCACACACAGGAAATTGGATCCGCGCAAAACAGAAATAGGACACACGAAACTCTCCCACACCCGAAAAGGGATCAAATTGGATCCATTGGTGTTCGCATGTTTTTAGTCCAAGAGGAAGAAACTTTCGGCCTGGGAGTGTATTTTCCCATACTTCCAGGGGAATCGACGATGAATTGTGTCTGTGTGCTTTTCCCTCCTGAATGAAGCGCCTCAGCCAAACGCCCGCGCGGCGGGCGGACGCGCGCGAACATGACGCGCGCAGGGCAAACATGATATCACCCCCCCCCCCCCCACGTCGGGCATCGAGGCAGCCGCGCCTCCGCGCGCCGGCCTCCACCACGCCGCGCCCCGGGGGCGCCGAGCCCAAAAACGCCCCACGGCGCTCACCCTCCGCGCAGCGCCAGCTCTCGCTGCAGAGGAACGCCCGGCCCCTCGACGGGCCTCGAAAGTACGCGACGGCGCCGCGAGGCACCCCGGCGCCGATTGCAGTCGGGCCGGTGCCCCAGCGGCTCGCGACAGCCTCGACGACACTGTATGCTCCAGCCGCCGTCGTAGTCGCCCCCCTCGCCCTGGGTATTTTCAGAGTCGCGCTGCCACGAAGATCAGCCATGCTCGCCCACCCACTTTTGAGGGGGCCCTTGGACACACAAATAAAAACACACAAATAAAATGATTCCCCATATCTTCCCATATTTTCTGGGTTTCTGTTTCCCCCCCAACTGCCCACATTTTCCAATATTTTCTCGGGAATCGACGATTAATTGTGTCTGTGTGATTTTTTCCCTCCTGAACTTCCCAGGCTCGACTCTCCACTTAACCTCGCCCTTGCATTCACCCTCGCGCCATCCGCCGCCTGAGCCCCCGTCACCGCCGCGAACACTACATAGGCTCCGCGGCACCCGTTGGGCCCACGCGAAGTCCAGTCGCCACCGCCCGCATTGCCCTTTTCACTGGCCCTGCTGCACCATCTCTCGCCGGCTCTCCCACGACTCTCGCTTCCGCGATTTCCCCGGCAGCCCCCAGACTCGGAGGCGCCCCGCCCCCCCCCCGCCCCCACCCCCGCTCCCACCGCGCCCCGGCCCCGCTGGCAGGGCCGCCTTGCTCCTGGCAGAAGCGCCATCAATCCTGCTGCATTCGCGGTCTCTTTTGGAATCCCATTCAACTGGGGGAACTGGGGGCAGCGAGAGTTCACCAACCACGGGCACGGCGGCAGTGTGCGCGGTCGTAAATCGACTCCCCACGTCCTGAAAACTCTTCGCCACCAAGATGGCCATCGCAGCGAACCAAGCAACACGCTCATGTAGGACTAGATCCGTTCTCTCTCTATATCTCTCTCTCTCTCTCTCTCACCCCTGGAGTTACCAGCGACTCAGCGCCGTCGAGAAGGAAGAAGAAGAAGAATAGGAAAAAAAAGAAGAAGAAGAAGAAGAAGAAGAATAAGAAGAAGAAGAAGAAGGAGAGAGAGAGAGAAAAAAAAAAAAAAAAAAAAATGTGAAGGAGCCCACACGCATCCTTGCCGGAAGGATGGATCGACCCCTCGAGGATTTGTCTCAGGATGGGGTAAGGACATGTCGCCCATCACCGCAGCATTCTCCATCGCGTAGTCGATGGTACACGTTTCATCGCACAACTTCTGCACCTTGATCGCGACGCAGTCGCGAATCGCTGGATCTATCTGTCCGTAATGAGGCATGGCGACAGGATCGGCACGCACACGCAAGACTTCGCACGGCCTTGTGACTCGTCGACCCACCGACGCTCGAGACAGCCTCAAAAAAACACCCGAGCCCCCCAAACCGGGCGGTGGCCCGTTTCAATTTTTTCCGAATTCCCAATTTCACATTCTGCTCACGTTTCATATCTGCTGTCTGGCTGGTAGTCGAATTGTACACCCATGCCCTGCACGAGGCCGAGCAGCCGACAGGCATGCTCGCATGGCTCGCCCGCTCGCCGCGCTAGTGGAACCAGGGGCGCGGATCAAACTCCTGCGGCGGCCCAGGGCCACCTCCAGGGGGCGGCAGGGCCAAAGGGGGCGCCGGAGCGACCGACTGGGCGCGCCACGACGGGGCACGCGCCCTGGCGGGGGGCATGCTCCTCGTCGAGGTGCCCTTCTGGCCACCGCCGTTGCCATCCTATGCTGATCGCTCTGCTCTCAGGGCCCGAAGTGGGGGAGACCGAAGCGAAGTGGAGGAGAAAGGAGGAAGAGAGGAGGGACGGGAAGGGGGCGATAAGGAAAGAGGAGAGAGGGACAGAGGAGGAGACGGGGGAAGAGAGAGATAAAGAAGATGATAGTTTTGCTTCTCCACGAACCCACGCTCCATCCAACCGCCCAGCCGAGGGCGCCCCAGAATGAGCACCAGTGCTCTCACAACGCACGCCAGC
This sequence comes from Prorocentrum cordatum, assembly GCA_963575745.1. NCBI lineage: Eukaryota > Dinophyceae > Prorocentrales > Prorocentraceae > Prorocentrum > Prorocentrum cordatum. The sequence goes on along the minus strand of CAUYUJ010020607.1, from coordinate 59,861 downwards.
ATACTCGCAGCGATCTCATCCACGATGTCGTCGCACTACTGCATCAAAACACGAAACGGACAAACCATGCGCGCAGGTCGGGCGACTATCTCGCGTTTTAAGCAGCGCGCCACGGCCCAGACAAAACGCGCGCGCGAGGCTAAGCGCAGAGCGCCTGAGCCCCGCGCTACACGCGAACACTGGGGCCCAAACTGCGCGAACGACTGAACCACGCAGCACGCGCCAAACTCACCGCACCGCGCTCTCACCGCTTTGTTAAAATTCCTCTGGAACGGAAGAACACACGCCACAGGTTGACTCTGTTCGAAATGTGGGACCCACGCTAGGTGACTGGGCGCCGGCGGCAAACCGTCAACCTTGGTTTTTGAGTTTGAGTCAGGGCGCGGACAGCTGTGACAGCTGAGCCCTAAGACTCCCAAACGGAGCACAGGGTAGCTAGAGAAGGCATCTCTTATCATCACACTGCCGAGCCACTGAGGCATAGGCATCGGAATAGGATGCAGGAACAAGGAAAAGGATGCAGCACGACATGTGATATTGCAAAGGTGTAGGAACAGGTTAGAGATGAAAGAGGCTACCCAAAACGTGCACCACGGCCATACAGAGCCGTTGCGCTGCAAACACCACACAGAACACGACAGAAGCAGAGGCATCAAGCGAGAAAGCTTCCTCCGCCACGAACAGCCACGCCCCGTGCACACACAAACCTAAACACCATTCTGCAGCACATCCCTCCACAGAGCGACCTCCGTCGAAGAATCCACGGAGGCCGTCTAGTTTTGTTTTGCTCGCATGTTCAATAAGAAGTATGGAACACAACGTAACAAGTTCTGGTTCTGGCCAACCATGTCAGCCTATGTGCAATCACTAAATCAATCAATCAATTGGGTATCCCGCCTTGGCCGCCAACTCGCGGTAGTTCTTTACATTGCGACGCATCCATTCATCCTGAAAATTCGTCGCGTATCTCATGGCTTCCGTAACGCTTTTGGGAACGAGTCTGTGGCGACTAAAGTCTCTGATATCCGTCGACAGATGGGTCAAATTGGCTATCGGGCCAAGTCTCGCGCGATCCCGAAGAAGCGCTTCAAGCAACACAGCCTTTTCCTCGGCACCCGATGCCATAAGGCGATACAGCGTGGCAGCCGTGAAAGAGTCAACGAGCTTTACCCAGCCAGACTTGCGGAAGCAGTATTTCCTGATCCTTAAATTACACGCCAACTGAAGCAAATAATCTGCGTGGTTACGCTTCTCCTCGTCCTCCGTCACTGCTGAACTCACAACTGCATTAGATAAACTCCCAGTCGTGGAACTCCCAGGGTGCGAAGCCATAGAATCTTTATGATGAGGAGGCCAAAAGGTTACACGAAGGTTCCTAATGTGGCTCTGCAAGCGTTGTTCCATCAACCGTTGAGCACCACTCGAATAGAATGTTAAGCACCGCCAATGTCCGAAGCACCACCCCGCAATACGGTGCATCCTTATCTTGTCCAACCGACACTGCTCCCAGAGTCTCTGGATGTCCGCGTCCTCCTCCCCATCACGGTGGCAAGCCTCACACAGACGGTGCAGAGTAGCCTGTTTCAAATAAAAATTTGCCCTCTCTCGCAGGGTGGCCATTTTAGCCCATGCGTGGAAGACCGCATCCCAATCAGCGTCCTCCTTCTGCAGGTGGTCCGCCACGAGCAGGCGCGTGATGTGCCTCTGGAGCACCCATGTGGTAGCCGCGCCGGCGCACTCGACGTGATTTGAAGAACTGCACAAGTCCGCAGAAGAGGACGGAGGTCGGGGAGGATCGCAAGTAGATGGATGGGCCGACTTTGACATAGAAGAGCCAGTTAGAACTGCCTGAGCCTTCGCCCTTGCCCGCCTCCTGTTTCTGCGGTGCCTCTGGCCTTCCCCACGGCCAGCATCCCTCTCTGGACTCGGCGCCTCCTCGGGACTCTCAATTCCCATTCGAAGTTTGCATGCCTTGAGCGCCTCGATCCGAGCATGAAACTCATCTTTGGGGAGCCGTTCGAATTCCCGCCAAAGAGCAACTGCATCGCCATTGGCGCGGGCCCAGTCCCTGGCAGCTTGACACTCAGATCGATTGCTCTGCAACTCATCTGAACAGAGCCGGGAAGGAGAAGCACAGTTATCTTTACGCTGGTCAACTTCGCACTCTCCGTGGGTTTTCGAGGGTGCCAACGGCAGCGCCTCGGGGCCCCCACCTTCCCTTTGCACTCGAGAATAGTCCAAAGGAACTGAGTGCAGAGAATAATCCAAAGGAGCAGAGTGCAGAGAATAATCCAAAGGAACTGAGCGCAGTACAGCATCATTTGATTGAGAAGCAAGCGACGCTTCTTCAGCAGCAACTGCCGTAGAACTCTCCACGCATTCAACATGAACATTTTCCTCCTCCTCGTCCTTGAAATCCTTAAGATCCCCCTGCCAATCCTTTCCATGGCAAGCTGAGTCTCCGTCAGAAGCTGAAGTGTGGCAAACTTCAGGGCGTGAGACCGTATAATATGTACGTTGTGAATAATGCAACTGCTCATTCAGCAACTCCTCATTCTGATCATGCAACTCCTCTTTCCGAACACCTGGGTCAACTGAAGCACCTTCCGCACGATGCGGCTCGAACCGCACGAAGAAGCCCCACGAGTCCCCGTAACCAGACGCCGTCTTCGTTACCGCCGCGAACTCCTCATCATGCTCCTCATTCTGAACACCAGGGTCAAAAGAAACAGAGCCCAGTCTCGACTGCAGCCCACCATCTGGAGACTGCACCACATCTGGAGAATACGCAAACGAATGAGACGAGAAAGCTTATCCACGATCAGTTGGCCCAGTAGTTGGCACCGATAAGGAACTCAACAATATATTGACCTGCGCCTCCGAGTTCCCCTGAAACGGGCATGGGTTTCGCGCACAATCATCGAGGTTATCAAACCAGCCAAACGCGGGGAAAGTATTCGGATCAGCCACAACTTAAACTGCATAACATCAAATACATAACTGCATAAACTTAAGTATATGGATCACGAGCATTAAACTGCATAACATCAATTACAGCTTGTCTACAAATCACCAGTTTGATTCTCCTTGTTTTTCTTTTCCAACTGGTCGAAACAGAACCCATCGAACAAAATTGCGCTGTCATGATGCCGCACCAGGAAGGGGCACGCAAGAACAACTAATCAATCCAATGCCGACAGATCACCCGTTCAGTACTCAGAGATGTACGTTACGTGTGTATGCACAAAACCTGTCCGCACGATGCGGCTTGAGCCAAAATGGCTACGGAAACTCGTAGAGCTTCCTTGCCATATACCATCTCTAAAGAATAAGCAGAGTACGAATAGTTGTTCAGCCCGAGCGCTAATAGCAGACTGAGTGCAGCCGTCTAGATACATTCAACTAGCGCCTCTGATAATTTCCTTCCAATTGCTGTACAGAACAGCCCTCTAGCTCGTCTACAGCGCGAGTTAGACCAAGAAAACCAATACCGTCTTCAATAAATTAGCAGAGTACGAATAGTTGTTCAGCCCGAGCGCTCATGGAAGACGGATTTCAGGGGTCCAGACACTACCAAATAGCGCTCCTCATGATTGTATTCCGATTGCTCTGCGTCTGATAATTCCCTCCCGATTTCTGTGCCAAAGAGCTCAGAAGCTTAGATTCAGCTCGACTTTAGTCAAGGAACTCACCATCATCTCGAAAAAAACGGTAGAATACTAATAGTTTCGCAAAAACCCAGCTCGAGTAGCAGACCGAGTTCGGACCTCTAGATGCTTCAGACGAACGCAACTGATGATTCTGAGTTGAGTACGTGTGCGTATCAGCTCTGTAGCTCTCCCACAGCTCGACTTAAGTACAGAAAACCGACAACAGTTGACAAGAAAATTCGTACTATAGGAATAGTTTTGCGGACCTAGCTCGAGTAGTGGACCGAGTTCAGACCTCTAAATGCTTCAGACGAACGCGCATGATGATTCTGAATCGATTACGTGGGCGTACAAGCTAGGTAGCTCTCCTACAGTTCGAGTTAAGTACAGAAAACCGACAGCACCTGTCAACAAAATTCGTTGATACGAATAGTTTCGCGGACCTAGCTCGGTTAGTGGACCGAGTTCAGACCTCTAGATGCTTGAGACGAACGCGTGTAATGATTCTGAACCGATTACGTGTGCGCATCAGCTTTTTAGCTATCCTAGAGCTCGAGTTCAGTACCGGAAATCGACAGCATCTGTCCAGAAAATCGGTATAACACGAATAGCTTTGCGGACTTAGCTCGAGTAGCAGAATGAGCTCAGACCTCTAGATGCTTCAGATGAACGCGCCTGATGATTCTGAATCGGTTTCTGTGCGTACCAGCTCTGTAGCTCTCCTAGAGCTCGAGTTAAGTACAGAAAACCGACAGCGCCTGTCAAGATGAGTCGGAACGGCCGATCCAGCCGCGATGCTTTTTGGCAGTAATAGGTACCCGATCGAGCTGAGATTAAGACGGCGAGCGGGAATAAGATCGAATATGGTCAGAAAAATTACTAGAGCTCTAACGACTTGTTGAGTTTCGAGAACAAAATTTTCAACCGAGCAAAAGGCACAAAAAGGTCCGTCGAGATTTTTCTTGCCAACTAGCTCTCCAGCGCGTTCGAACTGGGCGCCGGCGGTAAACCGTCAACCTTTCTTACCGCGGGGAGACTCGTAGAGCTTCCTTGCCATATATTATGTCGAAAGAACTAGCAGAGAACGAATAGTTTTTCAGCCCGAGCGCTGATAACAGACTGATCTCAGGCGTCTAGATACATTTCACGATTGCCCCTGATGGTTCCCTTTCCATTGCTGTGCTGAACAGCTCTGTAGCTCATCTGCAGCACGAGTAAAAGCAATAAAAAAAAGTACCATTTCCAAGACAGTAGCAGAGTGCGAATCGGTGTTCAGCCCTAGCGCTAATAGCAGACGGAGCGCGGGTGTCTAGATACTTTCAAATAGCGCGCAAGATGATTATCTTCCCATTGCAATGCCTAAGAGCTCTCAAGCTCATCTGCACCTCGAGTTCAGTCCAGAAAATAAATCCCATCACCAAAAAAATAGCAGAGTATGACTAGTTGTTTGGCGTCTGCGCTCATAACAGACCCAGGCCAAGCGTCTGGATACTCCAGACTAGCGCGTCTCATGATTTTCTTTTGATTTCTGTGCGAAAGAGCTCTCAAGCTCATCTGTAGCTCGAGTTAAGTGAAGAAATTCACCATGCTTTCGAAAAATCTGTCGAATACGAACAGTTTTACGGACCTAGCTCGAGAAGCAGACTGAGTTCAGAGCTCTAGATGCTTCAGCCGAACGCGCCTGATGATTCTGAATCGATTACGCGCGTACAAGCTATGTAGCTATGCTACAGCTCGAGTTAAGTACAGAACACCGACAGCGCCTGTTAAGAGAACTCGAAGAATGCGAATAGCTTCTCGGACCTAGCTCGAGTACCAGACCGAGTTCAGACCTCTTGATGCAGACGAACGCGCCTGATGATTATGAATCGATTCGTGTGCGTACCAGGTCTGTAGCTCTCCTACAGCCCGAGTTAGGTACAGAAAACCGACAGCACCTGTCAAGATGACTCGGAGAATACGAATAGTTTCGCGGACCTAGCTCGAGTAGCAGACCGAGTTCAGACCTCTGGATGCAACAGGCGAACGCGCATAATGATTCTGAATCGGTTTCTGTGCGTACCAGCTCTGTAGCTCTCCTGAATCTCGAGTTAAGTACAGAAAACCGTCAATGCGTGTCAAGATGACTCGAAACGGCCGATCCCGCCGTAACGCTTGTTGGCAATAAAAGGTAACCGATCGAGCTGAGATTAAGACGGCGAGCGGGAATAAGATCGAATATCACGGGAAAAAAAAAACTAGAGCTCGAACGAATGGTTGAATTTCGAGAACATAATTTTCAACCGAACAATGAAAAAGAACAACAAAAAAATCCGTCGACATTCTTCTTGCCAACTAGCTCTCCAGCGCGCCGGAACTGGGCGCCGGCGGTAAGCCGTCAACCTTGGTTTTTTTTTGCGGTTTTTGGTCCGCCACTAGAATCCGAATCCGAATCGGCGGAGCAGTGCAACTGAGCCCCCACCATCTTAGGTAGGTCGTAGCAGAGCGCACGCCACCTTAGCAGCAGCTCTCGTCAGGGCAGCGCAGGCAGCTAGTTCACAGCAGGTTACCGTGCTACCAGGAGGCAAGCTCATCGCCTCCTCGGCCACATCGTGCCAATGGAAGCTGTGCGAGCTGGTGCAGGAGGAAGGAGGAGGAGGAGGAGGAGGAGATGGGAAAATCAACCTGCACGCTGGAACCCCTACCTACAACGCCAATCTGAAGCCACCACCCACCTCCACATCCTTCATTACTGACACCCCCATCGAATGCACCACGGAGAGCAGTCTTACGAGTACTGAGGAACTTATCATATGCAAACCAGCGAGTAATAGTTTGGCCACCTCTGGCCTCCCACGACAATTTATCCGCACGCTCATTACCCTCACGAAAGAAATGCTTATACAGATTCTGTCCCGATGCAGGTGAGGTCAGTCCCCATCCAGACAGCATCGATACCGTATTTTGTAGTGTTCCCACCAGTCGTACATACTGCTTGTTGCGAATCTGCCACTCACCACACATCCAGTTTACAACAGTCTTACTATCTCCCAAGATCTCCATCCCAAGACGCTCAATATTCTCACACCTCCACTCCGTTTCATTCTCAAAATTTGCGGCAATACGTTTGCTCATCCTCTCATTCATCTCACTCTCCTCCTCCTCCTCTGCCTTCACATGTCTCACACCAGGCGGCCTGGGTAGAACAAACAAGTCGAACAAGTGTTGCATACCAATCACAGTCAGCAAATGCTTGCAGTATTTCTCACGGGACCCAGCGGAACTGTCGAATGAGAGGTACCACTCACAACCAAAGAGATCGCACAAGCACCAGTCCCACGCAGTATGTCCACGGGGGCGGCCGCCTATGTTCATGCGTGTCAGCTGCTTCCTATCTTTTACAGGCATTGCTAGAATACATGTGTCACGATGTTCCGTCCACTTCCCCCTTCCATGTAACATGGCCAGCCTAGATATCATCCATTCACGTGACATGTCCGACTCCTCAGGTATGGCAGGCTGATCATCTGGTGTACGCCGGCGACAGCCACTCGACATCTGGGATATCTGAGATACATGATATGTTTGAGAAGTCGCCGCCGCCGCCATCGCCCGAGTTTTCCTCTGACGCCGATTTGGTACCGTCTCTCCCTCCTCCTCCTCTGTGTGTGTTGTGTATCTCCTCATACGAATACTTGCAGCAACTGAGACATCCTTAGCCCAATCCCAACAACGAAATATCCATATCTGCACCGCACTTCGGAATCCAAGTCCAGCAAAACTCTGTCGTCCCGCTTTGTATCGCCTACGTTGAAACTCAGACCAGCCTTCAGTTCTCCGCTTGCGTATACCTGACATTATAGCTAGACATCTGCCTTCAAAATAGTGAACAGCAGCAATGGTAGAATAGTCGGGCGTTCTGCCCTCACAGTTGAATAATAATGCAGCAATCACTTTAGCTTGATAGCGAGTAAATCTTTCAGCCAAGTCAATCCCAGAACAGCGGTAATACGCGATTTCCCCAAAGAACATCCTCTGGGCTTTCTGGAGCATGGCCTCTGAGTCCGAGTGGTCCTTCCAGGTCTCCTCCAGAGTGGCTCCCAGGATCTCAAACGCTTGAACACGCGGTAGGACCACTTCTCGGGTCCCAAGAGCGGCGTCACTAGACGGCACCAGCACACGGATATCCTGCTCAGGGGACGGCGGGATGCCAGGCGGCGCACCAAAGTAAATATACATCAAAGATTTCGGCTTCCAGGTCATTCCTGCATTCATCAGGGGGATACTCATGTCACGCACCATCAACTCAAGGTCAGTGCGGGTCTTCGCATACAACAAAAGATTATCTGCCCAGAAACTGTGGGTCATACGCTCACCATTGAACATGCGCTCATCATTTTCCAATTTGATGCCGTACTGCGTTTCTTGCCTCCATCTGTCGATAACATCTCTCCAGAGTACAATAGAAACTGCCAGAAAAATCATAGGTCCCTCTACTCCTCCCGTTCGAAATAGATTTGTCCCAATAGACCGCTGACGATGCCTCGATGCCCTCGAAGCTGGCCACGCACTGATTATCCATCATGGGTTCAATCAACGCCACAATGAGATCAGCAGGTATGTCAAGAGCACGAAGACAGCGCATGGCGAGGCACGGAGTAACATTATCGAAAGCTTGTAAGATATCAAGATTGGCAAGCCACAAACTGTCTCCTTTGCCCCAGACAGCGGAGTGCTGGCTGAGCCTCTTGGCAACGCTGGTGATTTCCGATGTTTTGCGTCCCGATCTGAATCCGTACAGGCATACATAGTGTCGGTGCTCCTCAATCCTCTTCTCAATCAACATCACAATACATGTCATGTACCATTTCATAAGACACGACTGTAGACATAGCATACGTGTATCTGTCAAATGTTGTATGTCCATTTCTTTTGGCATGAGTGTGGCAGCTAGTTGACGCCAACTGTCGGGACAACATAACCTTCTGGAATACACACCTTGGAAGCTCACCAGAACACGTCGCACAGATGCCCACGAGAGCTGTTTCAACATCGTGACAGTCACGTTGTCGGGACCTGGGGCCTTTCCCGTGGACAGCTTCGCCCTCGCCCGCAGCAGGAGCGACATCGAGAACACCTCTGAGGATCCGCTTCCCGAACATAGACCACGCAGCGACTGAAGCTCACGCAGGGTCACCTCTCTGGCCTCGGGGTCCTCCACCTTAGACTTCATGTGCCCCAATATCTCGTCCCCCCACTCCTCGCGGTTCTGAGACTCCATCCCGTTGGCAAGGATCAACGTCTCCGTCTTGGCCCTCCTCCTCCTCCTCGTGTTCATTTCCGTCCTCCACCTCTGTACTCTTGCCTCTAGCCTCCTTCTTTCTCTCCTCACAATCTTTGAGCACCGTTTAGCCTCCTCTCTATCCCCCCGACGAAGAGCTTCACGTTTACTTGCCTGGGCGGCCCAGTGGATCTTCCTTGCCATATACCGGCCTGGGCGGCCCAGTCCCCCGGCGGCCTTGGTTACCGCCGGGGGACTCGTAGAGCTTCCTTGCCATATACCATCTCTGAAGAATAAGCAGAATACGAATAGTTGTTCTGTCCGAGCGCTAAAAGTAGACTGATTGCAGCCGTCTAGATACATTCAACTAGCGCCTCTGATGATTTCCTTCCGATTGCTGTGCAGAACAGCCCTGTAGCTCATCTGCAGCGCAAGTTGACTAAGAAAACCAATACCGTCTCCAAGAAATTAGCAGAGTACGAATAGTAGTACAACCCGAGCGCTTATAGAAGACTGATTTCTGGGGTCTAGACACTATCAAATAGCGCGCCTCATGATTCGCTTCCGATTGCTGTGCCTAAGATCTCAGAAGCTCATCTGCAGCTCGAGTTTAATCAGAAATACCATTTCATCACCAGGAAAAAAGCAGAATATGAATAGTTGTTCGGCTTATGTGCTGAGAACAGACCGAATCCAAGCGTCTAGATACTTCAGACTAGCGCGTCTGATAATTCCCTCCCGATTTCTGTTCCAAAGAGCTAAGAAGCTTAAATGCAGCTCGACTTCAGTCAAAGAACTCACCATCATCGCGAAATAAATCAATAGAATACGAATAGTTTCGCGGACCTAGCTCGAGTAGCAGACCGAGTTCGGACCTCTAGATGTTTCAGACGAACGCGGCTAATGATTCTGGATCGATTACGTGTGCGCACCAGCTCTGGAGCGCTTTTACAGCTCGAGTTAAAAAACCGACAACAGCTGTCAAGAACATTTGTACACTACGAATAGTTTTACGGACCTAGCTCGAGTAGTAGACCGATCTCAGACCTCTCGATGCTGCAGACGAACGCGCATGATGATTCTCAAGCGATGACGGGCGTACAAGCTATGTAGCTCTCCTACAGTTCGAGTTAAGTATAGAAAACCGAGAGCACCTGTCAACAAATATTGTAGAATACAAATAGTTTCGCGGACCTAGCTCGAGTAGTGGTCCAAGTCCAGACCTCTAGATGCTTGAGACGAACGCGTCTGGTGATTCTGAATCGATAATGTGGCGCATCACCTCTGTAGCTCTTCTACAGCTCGAGTTAAGTACCGAAAATAAACAGCATCTGTCAAGAAAATCGGTAGAATACGAATAGCTTTGCGGACCTTGCTCGAGTAGCAGACTGATTTCAGATCTCTAGATGCTTCAGATGAACGCGCCTGATCATTCTGGATCGGTTTCTGTGCGTACCAGCTCTGCAGCTCTCCTAAATCTCGAGTTCAGTACAGAAAACCGTCAACGCGTGTCAAGATGACTAAGAACGGCCGATCCCGCCGTAACGCTTTTTGGTAGTAAAAGGTAACCGATCGAGCTGAGATTAAAACGGCGAGCGGGAACAAGATCGAATATCACGGGAAAAATACTAGAGTTCTTACGAATTGTTGAATTCGAGAACATAATTTTCAACCAAGCAAAAATCAGCAAAAGGTCCGTGGAGATGACTCTTGCCAGCTAGCTCTCCAGCGCGCCGGAATTACTCTTAAGCTTCCACAGCAACTAGCTAAGGGAAGCTCTACGAGTTATTTCCTCCCAATTTCTGTGCCAAAGAGCTCTGAAGCTTAGATACAGCTCGACTTTAGTCAAGGAACTCACCATCATCTCAAAAAAAATCGGTAGAATACGAATAGTTTTGCGAACCCAGCTCGAGTAGCAGACCGAGTTCAGACATCTAGATGCTTCAGACGAACGCGCAGAATAATTCTCAATCGACTGCGTGGTCGTACAATCTATATATCTATCCTACAGTGCGAATTAAGTACAGAAAACAGAGAGCCCCTGTCAAGAAAGTTCGTGAATACGAATAACTTCGCGGACCTAGCTCAGTTGGTGGACAGAATTCGACCTCGAGATGCTTGAGACGACCGCGTCTGATAATTCTGAATCGATTACGTGCGCATCAGCCCTCTAGCTAGCCTAGAGCTCGAGTTAAGTATCGAAAATCGGCAGCAGCTGTCAAGAAAATCGGTAGAAGACGAATAGTTTCGCGGACATAGCTCGCGTAGCAGACTAACTTTCAGACCTCTAGATGCTTCAGGTGAACGCGCCTGATGATTTCGAATCGGTTTCTGTGAGCACCAGCTCCGTAGCTCTTCTACAGCCCGAGTTAAGTACAGAAAACCGACACAGTCTGTCAAGGTGACTCCGAACGGCGGATCCCGCCGCGATGCTCTTTGACAGTAATAGTTTCCCGATAGATTAAGATGGCAAGCAGGAATAAGATCGAATATGGTCAGAAAAGTAACTGGAGCTCTAATGAATTGTTCAACTGGGCGCCGGCGGTAAACTGTCAACCTTGGTTACCGCCAGGAGACTCGTAGAGCCTCCTTACCATATACCATCTTCAAAGAATTAGCAGAGTACGAATAATTGTTCAGCCCAGCGCTAATAGCAGACTGATTGCATCCTTCTAGAAACATTCCCGGAGAGCTCTCTGAGAGCTAGAGGGTTTTAGATTAGAAGCCGAATGGTGGTGGTGCCCGCCAGCAGCCCATCTCCGCCGGTCCAGGACCCCCGCAGCGACCTGTAAAACCTCGCAGCCCGTCCGGGAGAGCTTCCGGCAAGCGTCCACGCGTGCCTGCACGCGTGCAGGCACGCGTGAAAGCGTTCCTGGCAGCGCTTCAGAAGCGCTGCAGGTGAGCCCCCAGAGCCCCAGAAGAGCTTCACGATAGCGTCCAAGGGCTCGCCAGGACAGCTTTCTGGTGTTTGTTGCTTTCGCTCGCCAGTCTCTCCGGGTTTTGGACGCTACCAAGTTTAACTAGCGTCTCTGATGATTCCCTTCCTATTGATGTGCTGAACAGCTGTGTAGCTTATTTGCAGCGCGAGTTATACCAAGAAAACCAATATCATCTCCAAGAAACTGGGCGCCGGCGATAAACCGTCAACCTTGGTTACCGCCGAGGGACTTGTACAGCTTCCTTGAGATATACCACTTGGTAGCGTTCATTTGATAGCGTCGAAAACCCGGAGAGCAAAGAGCAACCACCGGAAAGCTTTCCAGAGCCCTCCGACGATCCTGAAGCGCTTCTGGGGCTCTGGAGGGCTCCCCTGGGGCGCTTCTGAAGCGCTGCCAAGAACGCTTCCACGCGCGCAGGCACGCGTGGACGCTGGCCGGAAGCTCCGGAGATGGGCTGCTGGCGGGCACCACCAGTCGGCTTCTAATGTAAAACCTTCTAGCTCTCAGAGCTCTCCGGGAAATACCAGAGCTCAAATAGCGAGCGGGAAGAAGATCGAATATCACGGGAAAAATACTAGAGCTCAAACGATTTGAATTTCGAGAAGAAAATTTTCGACCGACCAAAAGTCAGCAGAAGGTCCGTCTAATTTTTTCTTGCCAACTACCTCTCCAGCGCCCCGGAATTACTCTTAAGCTTCCAGCAACTAGCTGAGGGAAGCTCTAGTTGTTGTCTCCTTTCGTCGGTTCCAGCTAGCTCCACCCTGCGCAAGGATTCCTGTAGCTCATCGATAACGAAGAGCTCTCCGAGCTAAGAGACCTTCGGGGACGGCAAACTCTGTAGCGTCCAAAACCCAGAGAGACCGGAGAGCGGAAGCAACACAAAACTGAGCGCCGGCGGTGAGCCGTCAACCTTTCTTACCGCCGAGGGACTCGTAGAGCTTCCTGAGCATATTTCATGTCGAAAAATTGTAGAGAACGATTTTTTTTCAGCCCGAGCGATTTCTGACCTCTCGATGCGACAGCCGAACGCCCCTGATGCTTCTGAATCGTTCTCTGTGCGTACGAGCTCTGTAGCTCTCCTACAGCCCGAGTTACGTGCGAAAATCGACAGCACCTCTGAAGATGACTCGAATATACGAATAGTTTCGCGAATCTAGCTCGAGTATGACCAAGTTCAGACCTCTGAATGTGACAGACAGACACGCCTGATGTCTTCAAATCGATTCCTGAGATTACAGCCCTGTAGCTCCCCCACAGCCCGAATTAAATCCAGAAAACCGACAGCATCTCTCAAGATCACTCGAACAATACGAATAGTTTCGCGACCTAGCTCGGGCAGAAGACCGATTTCCGAGCTCTGGGTTCGACCAGCGGACTCGTCTGATGTCTCAAAATCAATTCCTGTGATCACCAGCCCTGTTTCCCCCTACAGCCCAAGTTAAGTACAGAAGACTCAAAGCACCTCTCAAGATGACTCGAACAATACGAATAGCTTCGCGGACCTAGCTCGGGCAGCAGACCGAGTTAGAGCTCTCGATTCAACAGACGAACGCGCCTGATGATTCTGAATCGCTTTATGTGACTATGAGCTCTGTAGCTTCCTTGAATCTCGAGTTAAGTAGAAAAACCAACGACAACGCATATCATTATTCGAAACGGCCGATCCCGCCTGGACGATTCTGGCAGTAATATATACTGGCGCCGGCGGTGAACCGTCAACCTGGTCACCGCCGGGAACCTCGTAGAGCTCTTTTCACGCGTGAGAGAGCTCAGAGTCGGAAGAAAGAGCTTCTGGAGACATTCATTTTTTTCACGTCGCCATAAAGATGGTTGCTCCAAGTCTGTTGATAGAAAGAGTGCGCCTGTAAGGCTCATATCAAGACGCAGAGACCCTCAGAGTCGTTTACAGGTGCAAAAAAATGTTTCTCAAAATGAATTGTCAAATATCTTTCAAATCTTGACAAAACCGACCCAAAGTTGTCACATTGTCTCTTCTTGTCGGGTCCACCAACTAGCTCCACCCCGCGCCGGAATTCCTCTAGCTCATCGATGCCGAAGAGCTCTACGAGGTGTATCTGATCGACCTGAGATCAAGACGTCGAGTCAATAAGATCGAATATCACGGAAAAAATACTAGAACTCTAACGAATAGTTGCACTGGCGCCGGCGGTCAACCGTCAACCTGGTCACCGCCGGGAACCTCGTAGCGCTCCTTCCACGCGTGAGTGTGCTGATAGTCGAAAGAGAGAGCTTATGAAGGCATTTCTCGAAAAAATGAACATTGATTTTTTTCATGTCGAGATAAAGTTGGTTCCGCCAACTGTTTTGATAGTAAATGTGTGCCCACAGAGCTCATATTTAGACGGCGAGGCCCTCATAGTCGTTTACAGGTGCGAAAAATCTGGTTCCTCAAAATAAACGGTCAAATATCTTTCAAATCGTAGCACTTGGTAGCGTCCAAAAACCGGAGAGCAAAGACACCCCTGGGAACGGGATACCTTCTCTGGAGAGGGCTGGGGGGGCTCCCCTGAAGCGCTTCGAAAGCGCTGCCAAGAACGCTTCCACGCGCGCCTGCATGAGTGCAGGCACGCGTGGACGCGTGCCGGAAGCGCAGCGGCGAAGATGGGCTGCTGGCGGGCACCACCATCGTCCGGCTTCTACTCTAAAACCCTCTAGCTCTCAGAGAGCTCTCCGGGAAAAACCACCCAATAGTTGCCACATTGCCCTTTCTGTCCGGGTCGACCAACTAGCTCCACCCCACGCCGGAATTCCTCCAGCTCATCGATGCCGAAGAGCTCTACGAGGTATTTCAGAACAATATTTTCAACTGACCACTTGGTTGGGTGTTGGGGTCGGCTACACAGGGCGCGTGCGCCGTAGCCGTGCAGAGCCCCTAGGGTCCCTCACGCCCTCTCAACCTCTTTGGGGTTGGAGGCCCGAGGATCTCAGAGATAATCTGCCGAACACCTTGGAGCAGGCGTTCACAAGCTGTGAGCTCGCTATCTGTAACAGTGGCCCCCAGAGGGAGTAAAGAAGCCTCCTGGAAAACTCGTCGCCAGTGGTTGTCCCCAAAGGAGACCTCCACATAGCAACCTAGAGCAGAGCCTTCAACACTCACGCCACCGTCCCATCCTCCACGGATACGTTTGATACAATGTCTCTGTTGTACAAATATCTGAAGTCAATCCATCTTCCCGTCCTTCCCCTCCTCGCCTCCCAAGTCAACTCATCCGCAACACAATTGAACTCTCTGTAGATATGCTTCCACGGATCCGTCCCTACAGTGGCACACCTGATGTCGTAATCCTCAGCAAGTTGATTCATATCGTTTTGTAGACCATGCACTCTCCTGCGGTACGAACGATCACGGCATTCCCAGATCCCTCGGGCCCAGTTCACCACACACATACTATCACCTGTCATTTCAACCAATAATGAGCCCTCCGAGCCTTCCTGCCAGACAGCTTCGTTGTTATATCCGTGGGCAATCCTACGAGCGAGCCTGTCGGAGTCCTCAGGGGAGTCCCACGTATCCACAGGACAAGGAGCACAGGGCGGTTTCCTGAAGATGGGTTCCCATCGAGGCTGTATTTTTGTCATGCACGCAACTACATTCCACCAGTCCGTCGCATTCCACTTGATGCTGAACCAGCGTAAATTACCACTCGCCGCCAGCATAAGACAATGCCAGCTGTCAGCGCTTGCATGCGCTCTCCCTCCCACTCTCCTCGTACCTTCCCTCCTCCTGGCTCCCGTGAACATGGATACAAGTGTGTCCCTCCGTAGTGGCCATTCCCCCGCACAGTGTAACATGGCCTGAAGCGTCTGGCGCCAGGCTCGTGCTCCACGCATGTCCGTGGAGGCGAAGGCCCGATCATGAAACTGGGCCAGCTCCAACGCAAATTCGAAATTGGCTCGGACCACCTTCTCTAAGAGACTGCAGTGGCCAGCCTGCAAGAATAGCTCGTATGACTTCGGTGTGGTCCTGTCCCTGAACTCCTCCCACGTCTCCTCCTCCCTCTTGTGTAATCCTCGCATACCGTTGAGACACCTCCCCTCCCAGACCTTGATCCTCTCCAGCAGTCGTAGATTGCACGGCCAGCCTATACATCCGCGGTACACCACAGACTGCACACGAGCGGCATACCTGCGAAACTTCTCTTTGAGTGAGACCGATCTGGAGCGATAAAACTGGATGTCCGCAAAATAGGCCTTCCTCCCTTTCTCCAGTCGATGATACAAGCCGTGGTAACCTTTGATTTCCGAACTGAGCTTCACTCCTAGTACCTCCACCTCCTCCGTCCTCGGCATTACAACAGTCGAGCGCAAGTGCTCTGGGAGATCCTCATCTCCACAAATCGCACAGATGGCTGGCGAGAGCGGGCAGAGCAGCGGCGGATCGCCACCTGTGTACGTCTGGCCAAAAAGCACATATGCCAAAGAATCCTCCTTCCAGTCCATCCCTGCCCGTCTCAGTGTTACCGTCATCATACCGATCATCTGTTGTAGCTGGAGTTGCGATGCAGCACAGAGCGCAACATTGTCCGCCCACAAGAAGTGGTGTACAAGAGCACCGTCCGTCCCCTCCCCTTCCAGTCGGACACCGTATCCTAAGGTATCCCAAGTCTGAATCACAGATCCCCAGATGGCCTCCAAGACAATATTGAAAAGTATAGGTCCCTCCTTACCTCCCGTTCGGACCGATTTATTGTATCTCACCTCATCGCCGCACACGTTCTGAAACTCAAAGGTAGCAATGTTATCCAGCATGGGCTCCACAATGGCTCTGATGAGGCACACAGGGTACTTAAGGTACAGCATGGCCTTGATGATAGTGTGCAGTGTGACATTATCGAACGCTTTGTGTATGTCCAAGACTCCCACGTGCATAGACTCCGCCTTCCCCCACACATTTGCATGTCTAGTAAGATGTGATAGTGGTGCCTTGACGTTAGTGACCTTCTGATCCTTCTCAAATCCGTATGTGCACAACCGTCGGTTCACAGGAAATGCATCAATAAACTGCAACACACATGCCATGTACCATTTACTCATCACACTGATCAGGCAAATCCCTCTGGTGTTGGAGAGTCGTGTAGCATCCCGCATCTTCGGCACAAGTTGGAGCTCCAAAACCACTTGGTAGCGTCCAAAACCCGGAGAGCGAGGAAGCGCTTCGAAGGCACTGCCAGGCACGCCCCCATGCGTGCCTGCACGCGTGCCGGCACACGTGGACGCGTGCCTTCCTGCCATGCTCTGTCAAACCCTCCTGGGGCGCATGCAGAGCACTGTCATTCTTTCTCAAGCGATCCTGCATTGCTGCGGATCCGCTGCCGGACCGGGCGAGTTGCTGCGGGGATCGTGGAGCGGCGAAGATGGGCTGCTGGCCTGGTCACTGCCGGGAACCTCGTAGAGCTCCTATCACGCGTGAGAGAGCTCAGAGTCGAGCGAGAGAGCTTCTGGAGGCATTTCTCGAGAAATCGAAGATTGACTGCCGGCGGTGAACCGTCAACCTGGTCACCGCCGGGAACCTCGTAGAGCTCCTTCCACGCGTGAAGTGCTCAGAGTTTGCAGAGAAAGCTTCTGGAGGCATGTCTCAAAAATTGAACATTCATCTTTTTCATGCCAAGATGAAGTTGGTTCCTCCAAGTGTTTTGATAGTAAATTTGCGCCTACAGAGCTCATATTAAGACGCAGAGGCCCTGATAGACGTTTACAGGTGCGAAAATCTGCTTTCTCAAAATAAATGATCAAATCTCTCTCAAATCTTGGCAAAACCGACCAAAAGTTAACACTTTGTCCTTTCTCGCCGGGTCGGCCAACTGGCGCCGGCGGTGAACCGTCAACCTGGTCACCGCCGGCAACCTCGTAGAGTTCCGTCGACGCGTGAGAGTGCTTAGAATCGACAGAGGGAGCTTCTGGAAGCATTTCGCGAAAGAAAAAAAAATATATCATTTTTTCATGTCGATATGAAGCTGGTTCCGTCAAGTGCTTCGATAATAAATCTGCGCCTCTAGAGCTCATATTAAGACGCAGAGGCCCTCATGATCGTTTACAGGTGCGAAAAATCTGCTTCCTCAAAATGAAATCTCAAATATCTTTCAAATCTCAGTAAAACCACCCAAAAGTTACCACATTGTCCATTCTGGTCGAGTCGACTAACTAGCTCCACCCCGCGCCGGAATTCCTCTAGCTCATCGACTGGCGCCGGCGGTCAACCGTCAACCTGGTCACCGCCGGGAACCTCGTAGAGCTCCTTGCACCCGTAAGAAAGCTTAGGATCGAAGCCGTGAGCTTCTGGAAGCTTTTCTAGAAAAACGTCAAATTGAGATTTTCGGAGTGGAGATGAAGTCAGTTCCGGGAAGTCAACTAATACGAAAACTGGCTCTAGAGAGCTGAGCTGCTCAGGGAACAAAGTTTATGTGCCAATGCTCGGCGTCAAAATCTGCTCTCAAATAAATAATCAATTATCTTTGAAACTGGCGCCGGCGGTGAACCGTCAACCTAGTCTTTTTGCCTTTTGCGATCTGTCTAACGGCTGCCAAAAGCAGCCACAGTTCGTTTCTTCAGCCTAACCCTACGGGCGAAGTTACGGGTTACACTAAAGATGGCCTCGCAGAGGCTCGATAAAGCTTCGAATTCAGTGTTCATGGCAGAATATTGAGGGGGAAGGCCAAACGCCTTCGATTTGATCAGCACCCACTGTGGTCTATCCAGAAAGGCGAAGCTCCCATATATTGAATGAGATGCCGATGCTTTGATCAATCCCTCCAGCCACCAACCTGCTCCTGCTTTATCCTTATCGACTCCACCGTCGAAAGCGCCCCGCAGGGCGTAGAGGTCATACTCCTGTAGCTCGTGAGTCCTATCATACTCTATATCTCTGATGCGTGCAATGTGAGTTAATTCATCAGCCCTCAGATTTCCCTCCCGATAGACATGCTTCCCTATGTCTCCTCCGACCGTTGCTCCGACAACGTTAAACTCCTCATGCAACTCGTGAAACTCATTTTGTATTTCGGCAATCTGTCTGGCATATGTTCGGTTGTGGATCTTCCACTCCCCGTTTAACCACTTAATCGTGGCCATGTTATCTCCCTGAATCTCCACTGGCAGCCCTCGTGCAATCCCTAGTCACCGCCGGGAACCTCGTAGAGCTCCTTGCACTGGGAAGAGTGTTCAGGATCGAAGTAGACTCATAAAATGATGATTTTTCCAAAATCATAATTTTTCGATTTTTTCGATGTTCATATTCGCTCGGTTCCTGGAAGTCAACTCATAGAAAAATGCAGCAGGAGAGCTGAGCTGCTGTCAGGGAGGAGTTTATATGCCAATGCGACGCGCAAAAATCTGCTTTCTCAAAATAAATTGTCAAATATCTTTCAAAGTTTCGCAAAACCACCCAAAATTTGCCACATTGCCCGTTCTGGTCAGGTCGACGAATGCCCCCTACAGCCCGAGATAAGTGCAGGAAAATGTCAGCACCTCTCAAGATGACTCCAACAACACGAATAGTTTCGCGAACCTAGCTCGGGCAGCAGACCGAGTTCAGACCTCTAGATGGAACAGACGAACGCGCTTGATGATTCGCAATCGATTTCTGTGGGAATGAGCTCTGTAGCTGCCCTACAGCTCGAGTTAAGTACAAAATACCGACAACGCGTATCAAGATGACTCGAAACAGCCGATCCCGCCGCGATGCTTTTTTGCATAAATATTTACCCGATCGAGCTGAGATTAAGAAGGCGAGCGGGAATAAGATCGAATATGGTCAGAAAAAATACTAGAGCTCAAACGAATTGTTGAATTTCGAGAACAAAATTTTCAACCGACCAAAAGTCACCAAAAGGTCCGTCGAGATTTTTCTTGCCAACTAGCTCTCCAGCGCGCCGGAATTACTCTTCAGCTTCCAGCAACTAGCTAAGGGAAGCTCTACGAGTTACTAGCTCCACCCCGCGCCGGAATTCCTCTAGCTCATCGATGCCGAAGAGCTCTACGAGGTATATATGCAAAAACCACCCACTTGGTAGCGTCCAAAACCCGGAGAGCAAAGAGGGCACACACTGGGCGCCGGCGGTAAACCGTCAACCTTTCTTACCGCCGGGGGACTCGTAGAGCTTCCTGACCATATATAATGTCGAAAAAAATTACAGAGAACGAATAGTTTTTCAGCCTAAGCGATGTCAGACCTCTCGATGCAACAGCCGAACGCCCCTCATGCTTCTGGATCGTTTCCTGTGCGCACGAGCTCCGTAGCTCTCCTACAGCCCGAGTAACGTACGAAAATCGACAGCACCTCTCAAGATCACTCGAACAATACAAATAATTTTGCGAATCTAGCTCTATCAGACCGAGTTCAGACCTCTGAATGCAACAGGCGGACGCGCCTGATGTCTTCGGATCGATTCCTGTGATTAACAGCCCTGCAGCCCCCTTACAGCCCGAGTTAAGTGCAGAAGACCGACTGCACCTCTGAAGATGACTCGAACAATACGAATAGTTTCGCGGACCTAGCTCGGGCAGCAGACCGAGTTCAGAGCTCTGAATGCGACTGGCGGACGCGACTGATGTCTCCGAATCGATTCCAGTGATTAACAGCCCTGCAGCACCCTTACAGCTCGAGGTAAGTGCAGAAAACGGACAGCACCTCTCAAGATAACTCGAAGAATACGAATAGTTTTGCGGACCCAGCTGGGGCAGCACACCGAGTTCTGAGCTCTGGATTTGGCAGGCGGACGCGCCTGATCTCTCCGAATCGATTCCTGTGAGCACGAGCCCTGTAGCCCCCCTACAGCACGAGCTAAGTGCAGAAAACTGACAGCACCTCTCAAGATGACCCGAACAATACGAATAGTTTCGCGAACCTAGCTCGGCCAGCAAACCGAGTTAAGACCTCTAGATGAAACAGACGAACGCGCCTGATGATTCGCAATCCATTTCTGTGAACATGAGCTCTGTAGCTGCCCTACAGCTCGAGTTAAGTACAAAATACCAACAACGCGTATCAAGATGACTCGAAACAGCCGATCCCGCCGCGACGCTTTTTTGCAGAAATATTTACCCGATCGAGCTGAGATTAAGAAGGCGAGCGGGAATAAGATCGAATATGGTCAGAACAAATACTAGAGCTCAAACGAATTGTTGAATTTCGAGAACACAATTTTCAACCGACCAAAAGTCACCAAAAGGGCTCTCCAGCGCGCCGGAACCGGGCGCCGGCGGTAAACCGTCAACCTTCCTTACCGCCGGGGAACTCGTAGAGCTTCCTGAGCATATATAACGTCGAAAAAATGCAGAGAACGAATAGTTTTTCAGCCTAAACGATTTCAGACCTCTCGATGCAACAGCCAAACGCCCCTCATGCTTCTGGATCGTTTTCTGTGCGCACGAGCTCTGTAGCTCTCCTGCAGCCCGAGTTACGTGCGAAAATCGACAGCACCTCTCAAGATCACTCGAACAATACAAATAGTTTCGCGAATCTAGCTCGAGTAGCAGACCGAGTTCAGACATCTGAATGCAACAGGCAGACGCGCCTGATGTCTCCGAATCGATTCCTGTGATTACCAGCCCTGCAGCCCCCCTTACAGCCCGAGTTAAGTGCAGAAACTCGACAGCACGATGACTCGAACAATACGAATAGCTTCGCGGACCTAGCTCGGGCAGCAGGCCGAGTTCAGGGCTCTGAATGCGAGAGGTGGACGCGACTGATGTTCCGAATCGATTCCTGTGATTACCAGCCCTACAGCCCCCTTACAGCTCGAGTTAAGTGCAGAAAACGGACAGCTCTCAAGATGACTCGAACAATACGAATAGTTTTGCGAACCTAGCTCGGGCAGCACACCGAGTTCCGAGCTCTGGATTCGGCAGGCGGACGCGCCTGATGTCTCCGAATCGATTCCTGTGAGCACGAGCCCTGTAGCCCCCCTACAGCCCGAGTTAAGTGCAGAAAACTGACAGCACCTCTCAAGATGACTCCAACAACACGCAGAGTTTCGCGAACCTAGCTCGGGCAGCAGACCGAGTTCAGACCTCTAGATGGAACAGACGAACGCGCCTGATGATTCGCAATCCATTTCTGTGAGAATGAGCTCTGTAGCTGCCCTACAGCTCGAGTTAAGTACAAAATCCCGACAAAGCGTATCAAGATGACTCGAAACAGCCGATCCCGCCGCGATGCTTTTTTGCAGAAATATTTACCCGATCGAGCTGAGATTAAGAAGGCGAGCGGGAATAAGATCGAATATGGTCAGAAAAATACTAGAGCTCAAACGAATGGTTGAATTTCGAGAACAAAATTTTCAACCGACCAAAAGTCAGCAAAAGGTCCGTCGAGATTTGTCTTGCCAACTGGGCGCCGGCGGTAAACCGTCAACCTTCCTTACCGCCGGGGGACTCGTAGAGCTTCCTGACAATATATAATGTGGAAAAATGCAGAGAACGAATAGTTTTTCAGCCCAAGCGATTTCAGACCTCTCGATGCAACAGCCGAACGCCCCCGATGCTTCTGGATTGTCTTCTTTGCGAGCTCCGTAGCTGTCCTACAGCCCGAGTTACGTGCGTTAATCGACAGCACCTCTCAAGATGACTCTAACAAAACGAATAGTTTGGCAACCCAGCTCGAGTATCAAACCGAGTTCAGACCTCTGAATGCGATAGGCGGACGCGTCTGATTTCTGCGAATCGACTCCTGTGATTACCAGCCCTGCAGCCCCCCTACAGCCCGAGTTGTGCAGAAAACCGACAGCACCTCTCAGGATGACTCGAACAATACAATAGTTTCGCGGAGTTAGTCGGGCAGCAGACCGAGTTCCGAGCTCTGGATTCAACAGGCGGACGCGCCTGATGTCTTCAAATCGATTCCTGTGACCACCAGCAATGTAGCCCCCCCCCCCCCCCAGCCCGAGTTAAGTGCAGGAAACCGAGAGCACTTCTCAAGATGACTCGAACAATACGAATAGTTTCGCGATTCTAGATCGGGCAGCAGACCGAGTTCAGAGCTCTGGATTCAACAGACAAATGCGACTGATGACTCTGAACCGGTTTCTGTAAGTATCATCTCTGTAGCTGTCCTATAGCTCGAGTTAAGTACAGAAAACCGAGAGCGCCTGTCAAGATGACTCGAATAATACGAATAGGTTTGCGGACCTAGCTCGGGTAGCAGACCGAGTTCAGACTTCTAGATTCAACAGGCGAACGCGCCTGATCATTCTGAATCGATTAGCTGTGCTTACCAGCTCTGTAGCTGTCCTAAAGCTCGAGTTATGTTCAGAAAACCGTCATCGCGTGTCAAGATGACTTGAAACGGCCGATCCCGCCTGCCTGCTTTTTGACAGTAAATGGTACCCGATCGAACTGAGATCAAGATGGCGAGCGGGAATAAGATCGAATATCATGGGAAAAAATACTAGAGCTCTAACGAATGTTCAAATTTTGAGAACATAACTGGGCGCCGGCGGTAAACCGTCAACCTTCCTTTTTTTGCGGTTTGCGGTCCGCCACTAGAATCCGAATCCGAATCGGCGGAGCAGTGCAACTGAGCCCCCACCAACTTAGGTAGGTCGCAGCAGAGCGCACGCCACCTTAGCAGCAGCTCTCGTCAGGGCAGCGCAGGCAGCTAGTTCACAGCAGGTTACCGTGCTACCAGGAGGCAAGCTCATCGCCTCCTCGGCCACATCGTGCCAATGGAAGCTGTGCGAGCTGGTGCAGGAGGAAGAGGAGGAGGAGGAGGAGGAGGAGATGGGAAAATCAACCTTCCTTACCGCCGGGGGACTCGTAGAGCTTCCTGACAACATATAATGTCGAAAGAAATTACAAAGAAAAAATAATTTTTCAGCCCAAGCAATTTCAGACCTCTCGGATGCAACAGCCGAACGCCCCCGATGCTTCTGGATTCTCTTATGTACGAGCTCTGTAGCTCTGCTACAGCCCGAGTTACGTGCGTTAATCGACAGCACCTCTCAAGATGACTCGAACAATACGAATAGTTTGGCAAACCTAGCTCCAGTATCGGACCGAGTTCAGACCTCTGCATGCGACAGGCGGACGCGTCTGATGTCTCTGAATCGATTCCTGTGATAGCCAGCCCTGCAGCCCCCCTACAGCCCGAGTTAAGTGCAGGAAACCGACGGCACCTCTCAGGATAACTCGAACAATACGAATAGTTTCGCGGACCGAGTTCGGGCAGCAGACAGAGTTCGGAGCTCTGGATTCGACAAGCGAACGCGCCTCATGTCTTCGAATCGATTCCTGTGATTACCAGCCATGCAGCCCCCCTACAGCCCCAGTTGAGTGCAGAGAACCGACAGCACCTCTCAAGTTGACTCAAACAATACAAAATCGTTTTGCGATTCTAGATCGGACAGCAGACCGAGTTCAGAGCTCTGGAGTCAACAGACAAATGCGACAGATGATTCTGAATCGGTTTCTGTAAGCATCAGCTCTGTAGCTGTTCTGTAGCTCGAGTTAATTACAGAAAACCGAGAGCGCATGTCAAGATGACTCGAATGATACGAATAGGTTTGCGGACCTAGCTCGGCTAGCAGACCGAGTTCAGACCTCTGGATTCAATAGGCGAACGCGCCTGATCATTCTGAATCGATTAGCTGTGCTTACCAGCTCTGTAGCTGTCCAAGCTCGAGTTATCTTGAGAAAACCGTCACCGCTTGACAAGATGACCCGAAACGGCCGATCCCGCCCGTGCGCATTTTGGCAGTAAAAGGTACCCGATCGAGCTGAGATCAAGATGGCGAGCGGGAATGAGATCGAATATCACGGGAAAAAATACTAGAGCTCTAACGAATGTTCAAATTTTGAGAACAACCGACCAAAAGTCACCAAAAGGTCCGTCGAGATTTTTCTTGCCAACTAGCTCTCCAGCGCCCCGATATTACTCTTAAGCTTCCAGCAACAACTTGCTAAGGGAAGCTCTACGAGATATTTTCAACCGACCAAAAATCACCAAAAGGTCCGTCGAGATTGTTCTTGCCAAGTAGCTCTCCAGCGCCCCGGAACTGGGCGCCGGCGGTAAACCGTCAACCTTTCTTACCGCCGGGGGACGCGTAGAGCTTCCTGACAATATATAATGTGGAAAAAAATGCAGAGAACAAATCGTTTTTCAGCCCAAGCGATTTCAGATCTCTCGATCCACAGCCAAACGCCCCCAATGCTTTTGGATTGTCTTTTGTACGAGCTCTGTAGCTCTCCTCGAGTTACGTGCGTAAATCGTCAGCATCTCCCAAGATGACTCTACAAACGGTTGGAAACCCAGCTCGAGTATCAAACCGAGTTCAGACCTCTGAATGCGACAGGCGGACGCATCTGATGTCTGCGAATCGAATCCTGTGACTACCAGCACTGTAGCCCCCCCCTACAGCCCGAGTTAAGTACAGAAAACCGACAGTACCTCTCAGGATCACATACACTAGTTTTGCGATTCTAGTTCGGGCAGCAGACCGAGTTCCGAGCTATGGATTCGACAGACGGACGCGCCTGATCTCTTCAGATCGATCTTGACCAGCACTATAGCCCCCCTCAGCGCGAGTTGAGTGCAGAAGACCGAGAGCACTTCTCAACATGACTCGAACAATACAAATGGTTTCGCGATTCTAGATTGGGCAGCAGACCGAGTCCCGAACTCTCGATTCCACAGACAACTGCCACTGATGATTCGGAATCGGTTTCTGTCCTATCAGCTCTGTAGCTGTCCTGTAGCTCGAGTGAAGTAGAGAAAACCGAGAGCGTCTGTCAAGATCACTCGAATAATACGAAAAAGTTTTCGGTTTAGCTCGGCTAGCAAACCGAGTTCAGATCTCTGGAGTCTATAGGCGAACGCGCCTGATCACTCAGAATCGATCAGCTGTGCTCACCAGCTCTGTAGCTGTCCTAAAGCTCGAGTTATCTTGAGGAAAACAGTCATCTCGTGTCAAGATGACTTCAAACGGTCGATCCCGCCCGTGTGTAAAAGATACCCGATCGAGATGAAATCGAGATGGCGAGCGACAATGAGATCGAATATCATGAGAATAAGTACTAGAGCTCAAACAAATCGCTCAATTTCGAGAACAAAATGTTCAACGGACCAAAAGTCACCAAAAGGTCCGTCGAGATGTTTCTTGCCAACTAGCTCTCCAGCGCCCCGGAATCACTCTTAAGCTTCCAGCAATAACTTGCTAAGGGAAGCTCTACGAGTTACTTGGCGCCGACGGTAAACCGTCGATCTTCCTTACCGCCGAGGGACTCGTAGAGCTTCCTGACAACTGGGAACCGGCGGTACACCGTCAACCAGGTTACCGCGTGGGCCCTGTAGGGCTCGCGGCGCCCCTCGGTAAGCATGAAGACAGTTTCTAGAGCAAGATCTGAGAAACTCGAAAAATCACGTTTTTTTTGTTTTTATTCAACGTCAGTTCCTCCAAGTGTTTTGATAATAATACTGCAGCTACAGACCTGAAAATTTTACTGGCAGGCGCGGTATAACCCACTACAGGTGCGAATAATCTGCTTTCTGAAAATGAACTGTCGAATATCTTTCAAATATTCGCAAAACCACCCAAAAGTTACAACTTTGTCCTTTCTGGCCGGGTCGACCAACTGGCGCCGGCGGTGAACCGTCAACCTGCTCACCGCTGGGAACCTCATAGAGCTCCTCTCACTGGTAAAAGTGCAGAGAATCGACACAGAGAGAAAAAATATAGATTCTTCGGAAATCTTCATTTAAAATGTTTCCGATGTTCATATTCGCTCAGTTCCCGGAAGTCAAGTCATGCAAAAATGCATCGGAAGAGCTGCTGCTGTCAGAGAGGAGTTTATATGCCAATGCGACGCGAATCTGCTTTCTCAAAATAAATGGTCAAATATCTTTCAAATTTTCGCAAAACCGACCAAAAGTCACCAATTTGTCCTTTCTGGCCGGGCGGTCCAATGGAAACCGGCGGTAAACCGTCAACCAGGTTACCGCCGGAACCCTCGTAGAGCTCTTTTCTCACACCGCGCTTCTCGTAATACATCAAGAGAGCTTCTGGAGCGAGAAACGAAACAATCGAAAAATCACGTTTTTCTGTGTTCACCCCACGTTGGTTCCCCCAAGTGTTTTGATTGTAATACTGTACCTACGGACCTGAGAACTTTACTGGCGAGTGCGGCATAACTCACTACAGGTGCGAAAAATCTGGGCTTTCAAAATGCATTGTCAAATATCTTTCAAATATTCGCAAAACCACCCAAATGTTGTCACATTGTCCGCCTCGGCCGGGTCGACCAACTGGGCGCCGGCGGTAAACCGTCAACCTTTGTTACTGCCGGGGGACTCGTAGAGCTTCCTGACAACATATAATGTCGAAAAGAATTACACCGAAAAAATGGATTTGAAAGGCAGACGCGCCTGATGTCTCCGATTCGATTCCAGTGATTACCAGCCATGCAGCCCCCTACAGCCCGAGTTAAGTGCAGAGAACCGACAACATCTCTCAAGATGACTCGAACAATACGAATAGTTTCGCGATTATGAATCGGATAGCAGACCGAGTTTAGAGCTCTGGATTCTAGAGACAACGGCCACTGATGAATCTGAATCAGATTCTGTACACATCAGCTTTGTAGCTGTCCTGTAGCTCGAGTTTAGTACAGAAAACCGAGAGCGTCTGTCAAGATGACTCGAATAATACAAATAGGTTTGCGGACCTAGCTCGGCTAGCAGACCGAGTTCAGACCTCTGGGCTCAACAGGCGAACGCGCCTGATCGTTCTGGATCGATTAGCTGTGCTAACCAGCTCTGTAGCTGTCCTGAGGCTCGAGTTATCTTGAGAAAACCGTCATCGCGTGTCAAGATGACTCGAAACGGCCGATCCCGCCGGAGTGCTTTTTGGCAGTAAAATGTACCCAATCGAGCTGAGATTAAGATGGCGAGCGGGAATAAGATCGAATATCACGGGAAGAAAAACTAGAGCTCTAACGAATTGTTGAATTTCGAGAACAAAATTTTCAACCGACCAAACTGGGCGCCGGCGGTAAACCGTCAACCTTTGTTACCGCCGGGGGACTCGTAGAGCTTCCTGACAACATATAATGTCGAAAGAAATTACGCAGAGAAAATAATTTTTCAGCCCAGGCAATTTGAGACCTCTCGGATGCAACAGCCGAACGCCCCCGATGCTTCTAGATTGTCTTCTGTACGAGCTCTGTAGCTTTCCTACAGCCCGAGTTACGTGCGTAAATCGACAGCACCACTCAAGATGACTCGAACAATACGAATAGTTTGGCAAACCTAGTTCGAGTATCAGACCGAGTTCAGACCTCTGCATGCGACAGGCGGACGCGTCTGATGTCTCTGAATCGATCCCTGTGATTACCAGCCCTGCAGCCCCCCCTGCAGCCGAGTTAAGTGCAGGAAACCGACAGCACCTCTCAGAATGACTCGAACAATACGAATAGTTTCCCGGACCTAGTTCGGGCAACAGACCGAGTTCGGAGCTCTGGATTCCGCAGGCGAACGCGCCTGATGTCTTCGAATCGATTCCAGTGATTACCAGCCATGCAGCCCCCCTACAGCCCGAGTTAGGTGCAGAGAACCGACAGCATCTCGCAAGCGACTCGAACAGCATAGTTTCGCGAGATCGGGCAGCAGACCGAGTTCAGAGCTCTGGATTCCACAGACAACGGCCAATGATAATTCTGATCAGATTCTCTACGCATCCGCTCTTTAGCTGTCCTGTAGCTCGAGTGAAGTACAGAAAACCGAGAGCGCCTGCCAAGATGACTCGAATAATACGAATAGGTTTGCGCACCTAGCTCGGCTAGCAGACCGAATTCAGACCTCTGGCTTCAACAGGCGAACGCGCCTGCTGAATCGATTAGCTGTGCTCACCAGCTCTTTAGCTGTCTTGAAGCTCGAGTTATCTTGAGAAAACCAACACCGCGTAACAAGATGACTCGAAACGGTCGATCCCGCCCGTGTGCTTTTTCGCAGTAAAAGGTACCCGATCGAGCTGAGATCAAGATGGCGAGCGAGAATAAGATCGAACATCACGGGAAAAAATACTAGAGCTCAAACGAATTGTTGAGTTTCGAGAACAAAATTTTCAACCGACCAAAAGTCACCAAAAGGTCCGTCGAGATTTTCCTTGCCAACTAGCTCTCCGGCGCCCCGGAATTACTCTTAAGCTTCCAGCAATAACTTGCTGAGGGAAGCTCTACGAGTTAAGTCACCAAAAGGTCCGTCGAGATGTTTCTTGCCAACTAGCTCTCCAGCGCCCCGGGATTACTTATCAGCTCCTAGCAACTGGGAACCGGCGGTAAACCGTCAACCAGGTTACCGCCAGCGCCCTCGTAGAGCTCTTCTTGCACACGGCGCTCCTCAGTAAGCATCAAGAAAGCGTCCAGGGCAAGACCTGAAAAACTCGAAAAATCACACTTTTCTGTTTTTGTCCAACGTCGGTTCCTCCAAGTCAACTAATACTAAATCTGGCTCTAGAGAGCTGAGATGCTCAGGAAACAAAGTTTATATTTCAATGCTCGGAGTAAAAATCTGCTTTCTTAAAATGAATTGTCAAACATCTTTCAAACTGGGAACCGGCGGTAAACCGTCAACCTGGTTTTTCGTTTCGCGGACACACGGGCCCTAGGGCCCCGTCCAGTCCGAGGCGGGCGGGCACGCCAAACGCGGGCCACCGAGCGGCTAAGGCGAAAGCCTCACCACGCCAAGCACGTGGGGGGCGGCTTCGGCGGTAGCCTCTGGCAGCTCTTATAAGGTGTGTGTACATCAACACAATGTGTGCACGCATGAAGGCAACACACGAAAGAGAATCATCAATCACACAACTTATCGCTGAAATAGGCCTGCAAAACCCGTGGGAGTGCTGCGATGACGCACTCTGCAGCGGAGAGTTCCGTATCCGTCACTGTGGACCCGTCTTGGAGAGCGAAGGAGCAAACGTAAACGTCTTTGAAGATAATCTGTGGGGACTCACTGAAGGAAGAGGTAGGCGAGAGATGGGAGAATCGAGAACGCAGTCCAATCTGAATCCAAGCTCCACTTCCTGCTCCCAGGCTGCACACACCACCATCAAAGCCCGCTTTGATGAGGCAAGGTTCATAGCATGACTGTTCGTATGGCTGCAACTGGTACTGTTCGTTCGTGTATTGGTGGCCCTCGCGGGCCTGGTGGGTAAGGAGGTCGGCTTTCTCATTCCATTCCCGAAACTCATGTTTGAAAAGATCGCGTCCTGCTTCAGCAGGTCTCACACCATACATACAACACATTCCTTCCAAAGCATTAATCATATTATCAACACGTCTCTGGTATAAGTGATTATCTGCCTTCCAGAGGCCGCAGAGCCAGCAAATGATAAGAAGAGAATCTCCAGTGATCTCCAACGGCACGCCTCCTGAAGTCACGTCCCAACACGTGCTCTTCATGTTGTGGATTGCCAATCTCTTACTGAATCGCAGGCGTGCAGCGGGAGAATCATCCTCTGTAGCAACATACTCCTCATTACGTTCGGCCAGAAAAACGGGGGCGTTACCATCATGGATACCTTTGCATTTCTTCTGGAAAAGTCTAAGCATAGAGGGTGTACAATGATGAGTTGCAAACTGCATGAAGGCATGATGACCGCCTTGGAATACTTCCCACCACCGTGGGCCGAAGAACTCATGAAAGGGTGTCTGCCAACAGCGTTGTCCGATCGCTTGCCCTCCTGACCTCCAGCGTTTCATAACTCCACATTCCCTCCACTTTCCGAATGCCCGAAGGGCTTCTCCCTCAAGTGTGCGCAGCGTATCATAACTTATACCAAAGGCAATCAAACACATGCGTGCATCACTCCATGCTCTATGCTCCTCCCTCATGTCCTCTCCCTGATACAACCTCTGCGCATACGCCGAGACATCCTTTGCCAGCAGCCACTGAGCTCGGAGAAATCTCTGGACCAAACTGTGGTACCCAGCTTCTGCGAACCTCAACCTGGTTACCGCCGAGAACCTCGTAGAGCTCTTTTCATGCACGGCGATCGTCGGAGCACATGAAGAAAGCTTCTGGAACGCGACAGAAAAAAAAACTCGATAAATTACGTTTTTTTATCCAACGTCGGTTCCTGCAAGTCTTTTGATAGTAATATTGCAGCTACGGACCTGAAAATTTTACTGGCAGACGCGGCATATGCCACTACACGTGAGGAAAATACCGGCTCTCAAAATGAATTGTCAAATATCTTTCGAATATTAACAAAGGCGACCCAAAGTCATCACATTGTCTCTTTTGGTCGGGTCGGCCAACCAGCTCCACCCCGCACCGGAATTCCTCTAGCTCATCGACGCCGAAGAGCTCTACGAGGTATTTTAGCAAAACCGACGAAAAGTTATCACATCTTCTTTTCTGGTCGGGTCGACCAACTAGCTCCAGCCCGCGCCGGAACTGGGCGCCGGCGGTAAACCGTCAACCTTGGTTTTTTTGCGGACTTTGCGGTCGACTGTGCAGGCTTCCCAGCCTAGTCGGAAGCAAGGAGCGGGCGCATCGGGAGTAGGCGGAAGCCTCACCGATCAACCTTGGTTACCGCCGGGAGACTCGTAGAGCTTCCTAGCTCGACTTAAGTTGAGAAAACCGACAGCACCTACCAACATTCTGACTCATAGTGAATATTTGTTGACCTCTGAATGCGACAGGCGGACGCATCTGATGTTTGCGAATCGACTCCTATCATTACCAGCCCTGCAGCCCCCCTGCAGCCCAAGTTACGTTCAGAAACTGACAGCACCTCTCAGGATGACTCGAACAATTCAGTAGTTTCGCAGACCTAATTCGGCAGCAGACCGAGTTCCGAGCTCTGGATTCGACAGGCGGACGCGCCTGATGTCTTCAAATCGATTCATGTGACCACGAGCACTGTAGCCCCCCTCAGCGCGAGTTGAGTGAAGAAAACCGAGAGCACTTCTCAAGATGACTCGACCAATACGAATAGTTTCGCGATTCTAGATCGGGCAGCAGACCGAGTTGAGAGCTCTGGATTCGGCAGACAAACGCAACTGATGATCCTGAATCGGTTCCTGTAAATATCAGCTCTGTAGCTGTCCTACAGCTCGAGTTAAGTACAGAAAACCGAGAGTTCCTGTCAAGATGACTCGAATAATACGAATAGGTTTGCGGACCTAGCTCGGCTAACAGACCGAGTTCAGACCTCTGGCTTCAACAGGCGAACGCGCCTGATCATTCTGAATCGATTAGCTGTGCTTACCAGCTCTTTAGCTGTCCTGAAGCTCGAGTTATGTTGAGAAAACCGACACCGCGTGACAAGATGACTCGAAACGGCCGATCCCGCCACCGTGCTTTTCGATAGTAATATTCACCCGATCGAGCTGAGATGAAGATGGCGAGCGGGAATAAGACCGAATATCACGGGAAACAAATACTAGAGCTCTAACGAATTGTTGAATTTCGGGAACACAATTTTCAACCGACCAAAAGTCAGCAAAAGTTCCGTCGAGATTTTTCGAGCCAACTAGCTCTCCAGCGCGCCGGAATTACTGGCGCCGGCGGTGAACCGTCAACCTGGGCACCGCCGGGAACCTCGTAGAGCTCCTAGCACGTGTAAGAGTGGTCAGGATCAAAAGAGAGGGTGCCAAAAAGCAGGCAGGCGGGATCGGCCGTTTCAAGTCATCTTGTCACGCGATGACGGTTTTCTGAACATAAATCGAGCTTTGGGAAAGCTACAGAGCTGGTGGGCACAGCGAATCGATCCAAAATGATCAGGCGCGTTCGCCTGTTGAACCCAGAGGCCTGAACTCGGTCTGCCAGCTGAGCTATGTCCGCAAACCTATTGGTATTATTCCAGTCATCTTGACAGACGCTCTCGGTTTTCTGTAGTTAACTCGAGCTACAATACAGCTACAGAGCTGATACGTACAGAATATGATTGATAATCATTAGTGGCCGTTCTCTGTTGAATCCAGAGCTCTGAACTCGGTCTGCTGCCCGATCTAGAATTGGCAAACTATTCGTATTGTTCGAGTCATATTGAGAGATGCTGTCGGTTCTCTCTGCACTTCACTCGGGCTGCAGGCTGCATGGCTGGTAATCACTGGAATCGATTCGGAGACATTCGGCGCGTCCGCCTTTCGAACCCAGAACTCCGAACTCTGTCTGCTGCCCGAACTAGGTCCGCGAAACCATTCGTATTCTTCGAATCATCCTGAGAGGTGCTGTCGGTTTCCTGCACTTAACTCGGGCTGTGGGGGGGGGCTGCAGGGCTGGTAATTACAGGAATCGATTGAGAGACATCAGACGCGTCCGCCTGTCGCATGCAGAGGTCTGAACTCGGTCTGATACTCGAGCTAGGTTTGCCAACCTATTCGTATTGTTCGAGTCATTTTGAGAGGTGCTGTCGAATTACGCACGTAACTCGGGCTTTAGGAGAGCTACAGATCTCGTACAGAAGACAATCTAGAAGCATCAGGGACGTTCGGCTGTAGCATCCGAGAGGTCTGAAATTGCTTGGGCTGGAAAACTATTTTTGTGTGTAGTTTTTTTTCGACATTATATGTTGTCAGGAAGCTCTACGAGTCCCCCGGCTGTAACAAATGTTGACGACTTACTGCCGGCGCCCAGTTGGCAAGAAAAATATCGACGGACCTTTTGCTGACTTTTGGTCAGTTGAAAATTTTGTTCTCGAAATTCAACAATTCGTTTGAGCTCTAGTATTTTTTCCCGTGATATTCGATCTTATTCCGCTCGCCATCTTGATCTCAGCTCGATCGGGTACCTTGTACTGCCAAAAAGCAGACAGGCGGGATCGGCCGATTCGAGTCATCTTGTCACGCGGTGTCGGTTTTCTCCAGATAACTCGAGCTGCAGGACAGCTAAAGAGCTGGTAAGCACAGCTAATCGTTTCAGAATGATCAGGCGCGTTCGCCTGTTGAAGCCAGAGGTCTGAATTCGGTCTGCTAGCCGAGCTAGGTGCGCAAACCTATTCGTATTATTCGGGTTATCTTGACAGGCGCTCTCGGTTTTCTGTACTTAACTCGAGCTACAGGACAGCTAAAGAGCTGATACGTACAGAATCTGATTCAGAATCATCAGTGGCCGTTGTCTGTTGAATCCAGAGCTCTATACTCGGTCTGCTGCCCGATCTAGAATCGCGAAACTATTCGTATTGTTCAAGTCGCTTGCGAGATGCTGTCCGTTCTCTGCACTTAACTCGGGCTGTAGGGGGGCTGCATGGCTGGTAATACTCCGAACTCGGTCTGTTGCCCGAACTAGGTCCGCGAAACTATTCGTATTGTTCGAGTCATCCTGAGAGGTGCTGTCGGTTTCCTGCATGCACTTAACTCGGCTGCAGGGGGGGCTGCAGGGCTGGTAATCACAGGGATCGATTCAGAGACATCAGACGCGTCCGCCTGTCGCATGCAGAGGTCTGAACTCGGTCTGATACTCGAACTAGGTTTGCCAAACTATTCGTATTGTTCGAGTAATCTTGAGAGGAACTGTCGATTTACGCACGTAACTCGGGCTGTAGAAGAGCTACAGAGCTCGTACAGAAGACAATCTAGAAGCATCGGGGGCGTTCGGCTGTTGCATCCGAGAGGTCTCAAATTGCCCGGGCTGAAAAAATATTTTTTCTGTGTGATTTCTTTCGACATTATATGTTGTGAGGAAGCTCTACGAGTCCCCCGGCGGTAACAAAGGTTGACGGTTTACCGCGGGCGCCCAGTCTCTTTACTCTCCATGTTTTGGACGCTGCCATTTTGTTCTCGAAATTCAACAATTCGTTTGACTCTAATATTTTTCCCGTGAATGGGCGCCGGCGGTACACCGTCAACCTTGGTTACCGCCGGAAGACTCGTAGAGCTTCCTAGCTCGACTTCAGTTGAGAAAACCGACAGCATCTACCAACATTCTGACTCATAGTGAACAATTTTTCACCTTTCAATGCGACAGGCGGACGCGTTTGATGTCTGCGAATCGACTCCTGTCATGACCAGCCCTGCAGCTCGCTACAGCCCGAGCTAAGTGCAGAAATCCAACAGGACCTCTCAGCATGACTCGAACAATACAGTAGTTTCGGAGACCTAATTCGGGCAGCAGACCGAGTTCCGAGCTCTGGATTCGACAGGCAGACGGTCTTGAAATCGATACCTGGTGACGGGTAATCGGCCAAAACGGGGAACCCCTCTCAGCGCGAGTTGCATGAAGAAAACCGAGAGCACTTCTCAAGATGACTCTACCAATACGAATAGTTTCGCGATTCTAGCGGGCAGCAGACCGAGTTCAGAGCTCTAGATTCGACAGACGCAACTGATGATTCTGAATCGATTTCTGTAACTATGAGCTCTGTAGCTGTCCTACAGCTCGAGTTAAGTACAGAAAACCGAGAGTTCCTGTCAAGATGACTAGATTTGCGGACCTAGCTCGGCTAAGAGACCGAGTTCAGGCCTCTAGATTCAACAGGCGAACGCGCCTAATCATTCTACATCGATTAGCTGTGCTTACCAGCTCTGTAGCTGTCCTAAAGCTCAAGTTATGTTCAGAAAACTGTCGGTGCGTATCAAGATGACTCAAAACGGTCGATCCCGCCACAGTGCTTTTCGATAGTAATATTCACCCGATCGAGCTAAGATCAAGATGGCGAGCGGGAATAAGATCTAATATCACGGAGAAAAAAAAACTAGAGCTCTAACGAATTTTCGAATATTTTTTTGTTTTTTTTTTTATATAAAAAAAAAAAAAAAAAAAAAAAAAAAAAAAAAAAAAAAAAAGATCCGGCGGTAAACCGTCAACCAGGTAACCGCCGGAGCCTCGTAGAGCTCTATTCTGGCGCGGCGCTGCTCGAAGCACACGAAAGAAGTTTCTCAAGCGTGAAGAAGAAATATCGGAAAATATGTTTTTTTAAAGAATTTTGCATCTTCGCTTCGTGGACCTAGCTGCCAGACCGAGCTCGGACCTCTCGATGCGAGAAAAATCGCGCCGGGTCATACTGGGTCGGTTTATACTGTCCTAAATCTCGAGTTAAGTACAGAAAACCGTCAACGCGTGTCAAGATGACTCGAAAGGGCGGACGGTTCCCTCAAGTCTTTTGATAGTAATATTACAGCTAAGACCTTAAAAATTAACTGGTAGACGCAGCATAACCCGCTACAGGTGGGAAAAATACCTCTTTATAACACGAACTTTCAAACTGGGCGCCGGCGTTAAACCGTCAACCTTTCTTACCGCTGGGGGACTCGTAGAGCTTCCTGACTATATATAATGTAGAAGATAAGTTGCAGAGAACGAATAGTTTTTCAGCCCAAGCGATTTCAAACCTCTCGATGCAACAGCCGAACGCCCCCTGATGCTTCTGGATTGTCTTCTGTACGAGCTCTGTAGCTCTGCTACAGCCCGAGTTACGTGCGCTAATTAACAGCACCTCTGAAGATAACTCAAACAAAACGAATAGTTTCCTAAACCCAGCTCGAGTATCAGACCGAGTTCAGGCCTCTGAATGACCGGCGGACGCCTCTGATGTCTCTCAATCGATTCCTGTAATTACCAGCCCTGCAGCCCCCCCCCCCCAGAGCCCGAGTTAAGTGCAGAAAACCGATAGCATCTTTCAGGATGACTCGAACAATACGAACAGGTTTGCGGACCAAGTTCAGGCAGCAGGCCGAGTTCCGAGCTCTGGCTTCCACAGGCGGACGCGTCTGATGTCTTCAAATCGATTACTGTCCCCAGCAGCACTGTAGCCCCCAACAGTCCGAGTTGAGTTTAGAAAGCGATAGTACCTCTTCAGATGATTCAAACAATACGAATAGTTTCGCGATTCTAGCTCGGGCAGCAGAGCGAGTTCAGAGCTCTCGATTGAACAGACGAACGCGTCTGATAATTCCCAATCGATTTCTCTGACTATGATCTCTGTAGCTGCTCTACAGCTCGAGTTAAGCACAAAATACAGAGAGCGTATGTCAAGATGACTCGAATAATACGAATAGGTATTTGAATCTAGCTCGGCTAGCAGACCGACAGCGCGTATCAAGATGACTCGAAACGGCCGATCCCGCCTGCCTGCTTTTTGGCAGTAAAAGGTACCCGATCGAGCTGAGATCAAGATGGCGAGCGGAAATAAGATCGACTATCATGGGAAAAAATACTAGAGCTTTCACGAATGTTCAAATTTTGAAAAAAAAAAAAAAAAAAAAAAAAAAAATTTCAACCGACCAAAAGTTAGCAAAAGGTCAGTCGAATTTTTCTTGCCAACTAGCTCTCCAGCGCCCCGGAATTACTCTTAGCTTCTAGCAATAACTTGCTAAGGGAAGCTCTAGTTATTTTGCACAAAGATAGAATAACCGACCCCAAGTCGTCACATTGTCTTTTAGATCGGGTCGGCCAACTGGGCGCCGGCGGTAAACCGTCAACCTTGGTTACCGCCGGAAGACTCGTAGAGCTTCCTAGCTAGACTTAAGTTGAGAAAACCGACAGCACCTACCAACATTTCGACTCATAGTGGATATTTTTTGACCTCTGAATGCGACAGGCGGACGCGTCGGATGTCTGCGAACCGACTCCTGTCATTACCAGCCCTGCAACCTCCCTACAGCCCGAGAGTGCAGAAAACTGACAGCACCTCTCAGGATGACTCGAACAATACAATAGTTTCGCAGATCTAATTCGGGCAGCAGACCGAGTTCCGAGCTCTGGATTCGACAGGCGGACGCGCCTGATGTCTTCAAATCGATTGCTGTGACCACCAGGTCTGTAGCCCTCCTCAGCGCGAGTTGAGTGCAGGAAACCGAGAGCACTTCTCAAGATGACTCGACCAATACGAATAGTTTCGCGATTCTAGATCGGGCATCAGACCGAGTTCAGAGCTTTGGATTCGACAGACAAACGCAACTGATGATTCTGAATCGGTTCCTGTAAATATCAGCTCTGTAGCTGTCCTAAAGCTCGAGTTAAGTACAGAAAACCGAGAATTTCTATCAAGATGACCCAAATAATACGAATAGGTTTCCGGACCTAGCTCGGCTAAGAGACCGAGTTCAGACCTCTGGATTCAACAGGCGAACACGCCTAATCATTCTACATCGATTAGCGCTCTGTAGCTCTCCTAAAGCTCGAGTTATGTTGAGAAAACCGTCAGCGCGTATCAAGATGACTCGAAACGGTCGATCCCGCCACCGTGCTTTTCGATAGTAATATTCACCCGATCGAGCGGAGATCAAGATGGCGAGCGGGAATAAGATCGAATATCACGGGGAAAAATACTAGAGCATCAACGAATGATTCAATTTCCAGAACAAAATTTTCAACCGACCAAAAGTCAGCAAAAGTTCCGTCGAGATTTTTCGAGCCAACTAGCTCTCCAGTGCGTTCGAATTACTGGGCGCCGGCGGTAAACCGTCAACCTTTCTTACCGCCGGGGGACTCGTAGAGCTTCCTGACAGTATATAGTGTGGGAAAAAATCCAGAGAACGACTAGTTTTCAGCCCAAGCGATTTCAGACCTCTCAAGATCACTCTAACAAAAAAACAAACAAACAGTTTCGTAACCCAGTTCGAGTATCAGACCGAGTTCAGACCTCTGAATGCGACAGGCGGACGCGTCTGATGTCTGCGAATCGACTCATGTGATTACCAGCCCTGCAGCCCCCCCACAGCCCGAGTTAAGTGCAGAAAACCGACAGCATCTCTCAGGATGACTCGAATAATACAATAGTTTCGCGGACCTGTTTCGAGCAGCAGACCAAGTTCTGAGCTCTCGAATCGACCAACAAACGCGCCTTATGTGTGCAAATCGATTTCGATGACCCGCAGCACCGTAGCCCTCCCCCAGCACGAGTTGAGTGCAGAAAATTGAGAGCACTTTTCACGATGATTCGGACAATACCAATAGTTTCGCGAACCTAGCTCGGGCAGCAGGCCGAGTTCAGAGCTCTCGATACAACAGACAAACGCGCCCGATAATTCCCAATCGATTCTGTGACTATAGGCTCTGTAGCTGCCCTACAGCTCGAGTTAAGTACAGAAAACCAAAAGCGTTTGTCAAGATGACTCGAATAATACGAATAGATTTGCGGACCTAGCTCGGCTAGTAGACCGAGTTCAGACCTCTGGAGTCAAGAGGCGAACGCGCCTGATGATTCTGAATGCGATGGATGTGATTACCAGTTCTGTAGCTGCCCTGCAGCTCGAATTAAGTACAAAATACCCACCACGCGTATCAAGTTGACTCGACTAATACGAATAGATTTGCGGACCTAGCTCGGCTAGCAGACCGAGTTCAGATCTATGGATTCAACAGACGACCGCACCTGCTGATTTTGAGTGCGATAGATGTGCTTACCAGCCCTGTAGCCGCCCTACAGCTCGAGTTAAGTAGAAAATACCGACAACGCGTATCAAGTTGACTCGAATAATACGAATAGGTTTGCAGACCTAGCTCGGC
The DNA here is from genome assembly GCA_963575745.1 of Prorocentrum cordatum. Taxonomy (NCBI): domain Eukaryota; class Dinophyceae; order Prorocentrales; family Prorocentraceae; genus Prorocentrum; species Prorocentrum cordatum. Next base: position 20,609 of record CAUYUJ010020607.1, on the reverse strand, counting down.
TAGCAGACCGAGTTCAGACCTATGGATTCAACAGGCAAACGCGCCTCATGATTCTGAATGCGATAGGTGTGCTTACCATCACTGTAGCTGCCCTACAGCTCGAGTTAAGTACAAAATACCGAGAACGCGTATCAAGATGACTCGAAACGACCGATCCCGCCAGTGTGCTTTTTGGCAGTGAAAGGTACCCGATCGAGCTGAGATCAAGATGGCGAGCGGGAATAAGATCGAATATCACGGGAAAAAATACTAGAGCACAAACGAATTGTTGAATTTCGAGAACAAAATCTTCAACCGACCACTGGGCGCCGGCGGTAAACCGTCAACCTTGGTTACCGCCGGGGGACTCGTAGAGCTTCCTGACAACATATAATGTCGAAAAAAATGCAGAGAACGAATAGTTTTTCAGCCCAACTCGAGTATCAGACCGAGTTCAGACCTCTGAATGCGACAGACGGACGCGTCTGATGTCTCCGAATCGATTCCTGTGATTACCCGCCCTGCAGCCCCCCCTACAGCCCGAGTTAAGTGCAGAAAATCGACAGCATCTCTCAGGATGACTCGAACAATAGGAATGGTTTCACGGATCTAGTTCGGCAGCAGACAGAGTTCAGAGCTCTGTATTCGACAGGCGGACGCGCCTGATGTCTTCAGACCGATTCCAATGATTACCAGCCATGCAGCCCCCCTAGAGCCCGAGTTAAGTCCAGATAACCGACAGCATCTCGCAAGCGACTCGAACGATACGAATAGTTTCGCGATTCTAGATCGGGCAGCAGACCGAGTTCAGAGCTCGACAGACAAACGCAACTGATGATTCTGAATTGGTGCCTGTAAATATCAGCTCTGAAGCTGTCCTACAGCTCGAGTTAAGTGCAGAAAACCAAGAGTTTTTGTCAAGATGACTCGAATAATACGAACAGGTTTGCGACCCTAGCTAGCAGACCGGGTTCAGACCTCTGGGTTCGGCGAACGCGCCTGATCATGCTGCATGCATTAGCTGTGCTTACTAGCTGCCCTAGAGCTCGAGTTATGTTCAGAAAACCGTCAGCGCATCAAGATGACTCGGAACGGCCGTTCCCGCCAGAGTGCTTTTCGATAGTAATATTCACCCGATCGAGCTGAAATCAAGCGAGCGGGGCTAAGATCGAATATCACGGGAAAAAATACTAGAGCTCTAACCAATGTTCAAATTTCAAGAACAAAATTTTCAACCGAGCAAAAGTCACCAAAAGTTCCGTCGAGATTTTTCTTGCCAACTAGCTCTCCAGCGCGCCGGAATTACTCTTAGCTTCCAGCAATAACTTGCTATGGGAAGCTCTACGAGTTACGTAAAGCGTCCAAAACCCGGATAGCGAAGCCAGGCGCGGAGCGCGAAGCGCTCCAAAACGCCGCACGGGGACCTCTGCCGTGTCGCTTGAAACGATGCGCGGGACGCTGGAAACCTCGCAGGAGACGCTTGTAGGGGCGCCGTTTACGATGCGTGGGCCCTGCAAAGCGCACTTGTAAGCGTCCACTTGTAAGCGTCCAAAACCCGGATAGCGAAGCCAAGCGCGGAACGCCGCACGGGGACCTCTGCCAGGCCGCCTGAAACGATGCGCGGGACGCTGGAAACCTCGCAGGAGACGCTTGCAGGGGCGCCGTTTACGATGCGTGGGGCCCTGCGAAGCGCGCAAGGAAGATCTGCCTAGGAGCCTGGAAGAACTGCCGAAGCTCTTCCGAAGCTCTGCCGAAGCGCTTCGCGCACCCTGGAGCCACGCGTATTGGGAAACGCTAGGAAGCCACGCTCCCGGACCCGCTGCAACCTCCGGCAGGGCGCTGCGAGAATCGTGGACCGGCGGAGGTGGGCGTGTGCTCCTCACCACCCACCGCCGGCTTCTTATCTGAAACCCTCAGCTCTCCAAGGACGGGAAAAACCCGGATAGCGAAGCGAAGCGCGGAACGCCGCACGGGGACCTCTGCCAGGCCGCCTGAAACGATGCGCGGGACGCTGGAAACCTCGCAGGAGACGCTTGCAGGGGCGCCGTTTACGATGCGTGGGGCCCTGCAAAGCGCGCAAGGAAGATCTGCCTAGGAGCCTGGAAGAACTGCCGAAGCTCTTCCGAAGCTCTGCCGAAGCGCTTCGCGCACCCTGGAGCCACGCGTATTGGGAAACGCTAGGAAGCCACGCTCCCGGACCCGCTGCCGGTTCCGGCAAGTTCCTGCGGGGATCGTGGACCGGCGGAGGTGGGCGTGTCCCCCTCACCACCCACCTCCGGCTTCTTATCTGAAACCCTCAGCTCTCCAAGGAGCTATCCGGGAAAAACCCGGATAGCGAAGCCAAGCGCGGAACGCCGCACTGGGCGCCGGCGGTAAACCGTCAACCTTGGTTACCGCCGGGAGACTCGTAGAGCTTCCTAACTCGACTTAAGTTGAGAAAACAGACAGCACTTACCAACAATCTGACGTATAGTGAATAGTTTTTGACCTCTCAATGCGAGAGACGGACGCGTCTGATGTCTGCGAATTGACTCCTGTCATTACCAGCCCTGCAGACCCCCTACAGCCCGAGTTAAGTGCAGAAAACCGACAGCACCTCTCAGGATGACTCGAACAATAGGAATAGCTTCGCGGACCTAGTTCGGGCAGCAGACAGAGTTCAGAGCTTTCTATTCGACAGACGGACGCGCCTGATGTCTTCAAATCGATTCCAGTGATTACCAGCCATGCAGCCTCCCTACAGCTCGAATTAAGTCCAGATAACCGACAGCATATCGCAAGCGACTCGAACGATACGAATAGTTTCGCGATTCTAGATCGGGCAGCAGACCGAGTTCAGAGCTCTGGATTCGACAGACAAACGCAACTGATGATTCTCAGTTGGTGCCTGTAAACATCAGCTCTGTAGCTGTCCTACAGCTCGAGTTAAGTGCAGAAAACCGAGAGTTCCTGTCAAGATGACTCGAATAATACGAATAGGTTTGCGAACCTAGCTCGGCTAGCAGACCGAGTTGAGACCTCTGGGTTCAACAGGCGAACGCGCCTGATCATTCTGCACGCATTAGCTGTGCTCACCAGCTCTGTAGCTGCCCTAGAGCTCGAGTTATGTTCAGAAAACCGTCAGCGCATATCAAGATGACTCAAAACGGCCGTTCCCGCCACAGTGCTTTTCGATAATAATATTCACCCGATCGAGCTGAGATCAAGATGGCGAGCGGGAATAAGATCGAATATCACGGGAAAAAATACTAGAGCTCTAACGAATGGTCAAATTCCGAGAACGAAATCGTCGAGATTTTTCTTGCCAACTAGCTCTCCAGCGCTTCGGAATTACTCTAAAGCTTCCAGCAATAACTGGGCGCCGGCGGTAAACCGTCAACCTTGGTTACCGCCGGGAGACTCGTAGAGCTTCCTAACTCGACTTAAGTTGAGAAAAAACACAGCACTTACCAACAATCTGACTTATAGTGAATAGTTTTTGACCTCTGAGTGCGACAGACGGACGCGTCTGATGTATGCGAATCGACTTCTGTCATTACCAGCCCTGCAGCCCCCCTACAGCCCGAGTTAAGTGCAGAAAACCGACAGAACCTCTGATGATGACTCGAACAATATGAATAGTTTCGCCACCTAGTTCGGGCAGCAGACAGAGTTCAGAGCTCTGTATTCGACAGGCGGACACGCCTGATGTTTCAAATCGATTCCAGTGATGACCAGCCATGCAGCCACTCGACAACCCGAGTTAACTCCAGATAACCGAGAGCATCTCGCAAGCGACTCGAACGATACGAATAGTTTCGCGATTCTAGATCGGGCTGCAGACCGAGTTCAGAGCTCTGGATTCGACAGACAAACGCAACTGACGATTTTGAATTGGTGCCTCTAACTATCAGCTCTGAAGCTGTCCTACAGCTCGAGTTAAGTGCAGAAAACCAAGAGTTTCTGTCAAGATCTCGAATAATACGAACAGGTTTGCGGACCTAGCTCGGCTAGCAGGCCGAGTTCAGACCTCTAGGTTCAACAGACGAACGCGCCTGATCATTCTGCATGCATTAGCTGTGCTTACCAGCTCTGTAGCTGCCCTAGAGCTCGAGTTATGTTCAGAAAACCGCCAGCGCATATCAAGATGACTCGAAACGGCCGTTCCCGCCACAGTGCTTTTCGATAGTAATATTCACCCGATCGAGCTGAGATCAAGATGGCGAGCGGGAATAAGATCGAATATCACGGGAAAAAATACTAGAGCTCTAACGAATGATCAAATTTCGAGAACGAAAATTTCAACCGAGCAAAAGTCACCAAAAGTTCCGTCGAGATTTTTTCTTGCCAACTAGCTCTCCAGCGCGCCGGAATTACTCTTAGCTTCCAGCAATAACTGGGCGCCGGCGGTAAACCGTCAACCTTGGTTAGAGAAAACAGACAGCACTTACCAAAAATCTGACTTATAGTCAATAGTTTTTCTCTGAATGCGACAGACGGACGCGTCTGATGTCTGCGAATCGACGCCTGTCATTCCCAGCCCTGCAGACCCCCTACAGCCCGAGTTAAGTGCAGAAAACCGACAGCACCTCTCAGGATGACTCGAACAATAGGAATAGTTTCGCGCACCTATTTCGGGCATCAGACAGAGTTCAGAGCCCTGTATTCGACAGACGGACGCCTTTGATGTCTTGAAATCGGTTCCAGTGATTACCAGCAATGCAGCCCCCCTACAGCCCGAGTTGAGTCCAGATAACCGACCGCATCTCGCAAGCGACTCGAACGATACGAATAGTTTCGCGATTCTAAATCTGGCAGCAGACCGAGTTCAGAGCTCTGGATTCGACAGACAAACGCAACTGATGATTATGAAGTGGTGCCTGTAAATATCAGCTCTGTAGCTGTCCTACATCTCGAGTTAAGTGCAGAAAACCGAGAGTTTATTTCAAGATGACACAAATAATACGAATAAGTTTGCGGACCTAGCTCGGCTAGCAGACCGAGTTCAGACCTCTCGGTTCAACAGGCGAACGCGTCTGATCATTGTGCATGCATTAGCTGTGCTTACCAGCTCTGTAGCTGCCCTAGAGCTCGAGTTATGTTCAGAAAACCGTCAGCGCATATCAAGATGACTCAAAACGGCCGATCCCGCCACAGTGCTTTTCGATAGTAATATTCATCCGATCGAGCTCAGATCAAGATGGCGAGCGGAAATGAGATCGAATATTACGGGAAAAAATACTAGAGTTCTAACGAATTGTCATTTAATAACAAAATTTTCAACCGAGCAAAAGTCGTCAAACAAAATTTTCAATCGAGCAAAGTTCTCAAACTGGGCGCCGGCGGTAAACCGTCAACCTTCGTTACCGCCGGGGAACTCGTAGAGCTTCCAAGCTCGACTTAAGTTGAGAAAACCGACAGCACCTACCAACATTCTGACTCATAGTGAATATTTGTTGACCTCTGAATGCGAGAAGCGAACGCGTCTGATGTCTGCGAATCGACTCCTGTCATTACCAGCCCCGCAGCCTCCCTACAGCCCGAGGTCAGTGCAGAAAACCGACAGCATCTCTCAGGATGACTCGAACAATACAATAGTTTCGCGAACCTAGTTCGGGCAGCAGACCGAGTTCAGAGCTCTGGATTCCGCAGGGGAGCGCGCCTGATGTCTCCGAATCGATTCCAGTGATTACCAGCACTGTAGCCCCCTCTCAGCGCAAGTTGAGTGAAGAAAACCGAGAGCGCTTCTGAAGATAACTCGAGCAACACGAATAATTTCGCGATTCTAGATCGGGCAGAAGACCGAGATCAGAGCTCTCGCAACTGACGATTCTGAATCAGTTCCTGTACATATCAGCTCTTCAGCTGTCTTACAGCTCGAGTTAAGCACAGAAAACCGAGAGTTTCTGTCAAGATGACTCGAATAATACGAATAGGTGTGCGGACCTAGCTCGGCTGACAAACCGAGTTCAGACCTCTGGATTCAACAGCCGAACGCGCCTTATCATTCTGAATGCGATAGGCGTGCTTACCAGCTCTGTAGCTGCCCTACAGCTCGAGTTGAGTACAAAATCCTGAGAGTTTCTGTCAATATGACTCGAATAATACGAATAGGTTTACGGACCTAGATCGGCTCACAGACCTCTGGATTCAACAGACGAACGCGTCTATTCATTCTGAATGCAATAGCTGGGCTTACCCGCTCTGTAGCTCCCCTACACCTCGAGTTAAGTACAAAATACCGACCGCGCGTATCAAGATGACTCGAAACGGCCGATCCCGCCAGAGTGCTTTTTGGCCTTCAAAGTTACCCGATCGAGCTGAGATCAAGATGGCGAGCGGGAATAAGATCGACTATCACGGGAAAAAATACTAGAGCTCTAACGAATGGTCAAATTTCGAGAACAAAATTTTGAACCGACCAAAAGTCACCAAAAGTTCCGTCGAGATTTTTCTTGCCAACTAGCTCTCGAGCGCGCCGGAACTGGGAACCGGCGATAAACCGTCAACCAAGTTACCGCCGGGACCCTCGTAGAGCTCTTTCCTCACACCGAACTCCTCAGAACACAGGAAGTTTCTGGAGTGAGAAACGAAAAAATCGAAAAATCACGGTTTTCTGATTTTATCAAACGTCGGTTGCTCCAAGTGTTTTGATAGAAATACTGCACCTACCGACCTGAAAATTTTACTGGCAGACGCGTCTCAACCCGCTACAGGTGCGAAAAATCTGCTTTCACAAAATATTTGGGCAACCATCCAAAAGTTACCACATTGTCCGCCTCCGCCGGGTATGCAAACTGGGCGCCGGCGGTAAAAACCGTCAACCTTTGTTACCGCCGGGGGACTCGTAGAGCTTCCTGACAACATATAATGTCGAACGAAATTGCTGAAAACGAATAGTTTTTCAGTCCAACTCGAGTATCAGACCGAGTTCAGACCTCTGAATGCGACAGACGGACGCGTCTGATGTCTCCGAATCGATGCATGTGATTACCAGCCCTGCAGCCTCCCTACAGCCCGAGTTAAATGCAGAACGCCGACAGTAGCTCTCAAGATGACTGGAAGAATACGAACAGTTTCGTGATTCGGGATCGCGCAGCAGACCGAGTTCAGAGCTCTGGATTCGACAGACAAACGCGACTGATGATTCTGAATCGGTTTCTGTAACTATCAGCCCTGTAGCTGTCCTATAGCTCGAGTTAAGTACACGAAACCGAGAGCGTCTATCAAGATGATTCGAGTAATACGAATAGGTTTGCGGACCTGGCTCGGCTAGCAGACCGAGTTCAGACCTCTGGTTCGAACAGCCGAACGCGCCTGATGATTCTGAGTGCGATAGGTGTGCTTACCAGCACTGTAGCTGCCCTACAGCTCGAGTTAAGTAGAAAATACCGACAATGCGTATGAAATTGACTCAAATAATACGAATAGGTTTGCGAACCTAGCTCGACTAGCAGACCGAGTTCAGACCTATGGATTCAACAGCCGTACGCGCCTGATGATTCTGAGTGCGATAGGTGTGCTTACCAGCACTGTAGCTGCCCTCGGAACACCGCACGGGGACCTCTGCCAGGCCGCCTGAAACGATGCGCGGGACGCTGGAAACCTCGCAGAAGACGCAACAGGGGCGTTTACGATGCGTAGGGCCCTGCAAAGCGCGCAAGGAAGATCTGCCTAGGAGCCTGGGAGAACTTGCGTCCAAAACCCGGAGAGCGAAGCCAAGCGCGGAACGCCGCACGGGGACCTCTGCCAGGCCGCCTGAAACGAATCGCGGAACGCTGGAAATCTCGCAGGAGACGCTAGCAGGGGCGCCGTTTACGACGCGTGGGCCCTGCAAAGCGCGCAAGGAAGATCTGCCAAGGAGCCTGGAAGAACTGCCGAAGCTCTTCCGAAGCTCTGCCGAAGCGCTTCGCGCACCCTGGAGCCACGCGCATTGAGAAACGCTGAGAAGCCACGCTCCCGGACCCGCTGCCGGTTCCGGCAACCTGCTGCGGGGATCGTGGACGGGCGGAGGTGGCCGTGTCCTCACCACCCACCGCCGGCTTCTTCTCTGAAATCCTGGGCTCTCCAAGGAGCTACCCGGGAACTGCCGAAGCTCTTCCGAAGCTCTGCCGAAGCGCTTCGCGCACCCCGGAGCGACGCGCATTGGGAAACATTAGGAAGCCACGCTCCCGGACCCGCTGCCGGTTCCGGTAACCTGCTGCGAGAATCGTGGACCGGCGGAGATGGGCGTGTGCTCCTCACCACCCACCGCAGGCTTCGTATCTGAAACCCTAAGCTCTCCAAGGAGGTGAACCGTCAACCAGGTTACCGCCGGAGCCCTCGTAGAGCTCTTTTCTCGCAAGGCGCTTCTTGGTGCACATGAAGAAAGACTCTGGCGGATGGTGATTAACCTCGAAAAATCACGCTTTATAGTCGTATCGGAAGACGGTTTCGTCAAGTGTTTTAATAGCAATACTGCCCCTACGGGCATCAGAATTCATTCGCGGACGAGAAATAACCCACTACAGGTGCGAAAAATACCGGTTCTCAAACGAATGTTCAAATCTCTCACTGGGCGCCGGCGGGAAACCGTCAACCTTTCTTACCGCCAGGGGACTCGTAGAGCTTCACGACAATTTATAATGTGGGAAAGGATTTCAGAGAACGACTAGTTTTTCAGCCCAAGCGATTATATACCTCTCAAGACGACTCAACAAAACAAACAAGCAGTTTTCTAATCGAGCTCGAGTATGAAACCGAGTTCAGACCTCTGAATGCGACAGACGGACGCGTCTGATGTCTGCAGATCGATTCCTGTGATTACCAGCTCTGCAGCCCCCCATACTGCCTCAGTTAAGTGCAGAAAACCGAGAGTACCTCTCAGAATGACTCGAATAATACAACAGTTTTGCGGATCTCGTTCGAGCAGCAGACCGAGTTCGGAGCTCTCGGTTCGACGAACGGACGCGCCTGATGTCTCGAACTCGATTCCTGTGACTAGCAGCACTCTAGCCCTCCCCCAGCACGATTTAAGTACAGAAAACCGAGAGCACTTCTCAAGATAACTCGAAACAAAATTTTCAACCGACCAAAAGTCACCAAGAGGTCCGTCGAGATTTTTCTTGCAACCTAGCTCTCCAGCGCTCCGGAACTGGCGCCGGCGGTGAACCGTCAACCTGGTCACCGCCGGGAACCTCGTAGAGCTGATTTCACGCGTAGGAGTGCTCGGGAACGAAAGAGAGAGCTTCTCGAAGCATTTCTCGAAAAACTGAAAAATTGTTTTTTTCGTGTCGACATGAAGATGGTTCCGCCAAGTGTTTTGATAGTAAAACTGCGCCTAGAGAGCTCATACTATCGTTTACAGGTGCGAAAAAACTGCTTTCTCAAAATGAATTGTCAAATATCTTTCAAATCTTAGCAAAACCGACCCAAAGTCACCACTTTGTCTCTTAAGGCCGGGTCGGCCAACTGGGCGCCGGCGGTAAACCGTCAACCTTTGTTACCGCCGGGGGACTCGTAGAGCTTCCTGACAACATATACTGTCGGAAAAAAATGCAGAGAACGAATAGTTTTTCAGCCCAACTCGAGTATCAGACCGAGTTCAGACCTCTGAATGCGACAGACGGACGCGTCTGATGTCTCCGAATCAATTCCTGTGATTACCCGCCCCGCAGCCTCCCTACAGCCCGAATTAAGTGCAGAACGCCGACAGTAGCTCTTAAGATGACTAGAAGAATACGAACAGTTTCGTGATTCTGGATCGCGCAACAAACCGAGTTCAGAGCTATGGATTCAACAGACGAACGCGCCTGATGATTCTGAGTGCGCTAGGTGTGCTTACCAGCACTGTAGCTGCCCTACAGCTCGAGTTAAGTAGAAAATACCGACAACGCGTATCAAGTTAACTCGAATAATACGAATAGGTTTGCGGACCTAGCTCAGCTAGCAGACCGAATTTAGACCTCCGAATGCGACAGACGGACGCGTCTGATCATTCTGAGTGCGATAGCAGTGCTTACCAGCACTGTAGCTGCCCTACAGCTCGAGTTAAGTAGAAAATACCGACAACGCGTATCGAGTTGACTCGAATAACACAAACAGGTTTGCGGACTTAGCTCGGCTGACAGACCGAGTTCAGACCTCTGGGTTCAACAGGCGAACGCGCCTGATCATTCTGCATGCGTTAGCTGTGCTTATCAGCTCTGTAGCTGCCCTAGAGCTCGAGTTATGTTCAGAAAACCGTTAGCACATATCAAGATGACTCGAAACGGCCGATCCCGCCAGAGTGCTTTTTGGCCTTCAAAGTTACCCGATCGAGCTGAGATCAAGATGGCGAGCGGGAATAAGATCGAATATCACGGGAAAAAATACTAGAGCTCTAACGAATTGTCAAATTTCGAGAACGAAATTTTCAACCGACCAAAAGTCAGCAAAAGTTCCGTCGAGACTGGGCGCCGGCGGTAAACCGTCAACCTTTCTTACCGCCGGGGGACTCGTAGAGCTTCCTGACAACATATAATGTGGAACGAATTTCAGAACGACCATTTTTTCAGCCCAAGCGATTATGAACCTCCAAAGATGACTCTAACAAAACAAACAAACAGTTTTCCAATCGAGCTCGAGTATGAAACCGAGTTCAGACCTCTGAATGCGACAGGGGACGTGTCTCATGTCTGCGGATCGATTTCTGTGATTACCAGCTCTGCAGCCCATACAATATGAGTTAAGTGCAGAAAACCGAGAGTACCTCTCAGGATGACTCGAATAATACAACAGTTTCGCAGATTTCGTTCGAGCAGCAGACCGAGTTCCGAGCGATCGGTTCGACGAACGGACGCGCCTGATGTCTCGGAATCGATCCCTGTGACCAGCAGAGCTATAGCCCTCCCCCAGCACGATTTATGTCAGAAAACCGAGAGCACTTCTCAAGATGACTCGAACAATACGAATGGGTTCGCGAACCTAGCTCGGGGAGAAGGCCGATTTCAGAGCTCTTGATGCAACAGACGAACGCGCCTGATAATTCTCAATCGATTTCTGTGAGTATGAGCTCTGTGGCTGCCCTATATATCGAGTTAAGTACGAAAAACCGAGAGCGTCTGCTACAATGACTCGAATAATACGAATAGGTTTGCGACCCTAGCTCGGCCAGCAGACCGAGTTCAGACCTCTGGATTCAATAGGCGAACGCGCCTGATCATTCTGAACGCATTAGCTGTGCTGACCAGCTCTGTAGGTGTCCTGAAGCTCGAGTTATCTTGAGAAAACCGACAGCGCCTGTCAAGATGACTCGAAACGGCCGTTCCCGCCTGCCTGCTTTTTGGCCTTCAAAGTTACCCGATCGAGCTGAGATCAAGATGGCGAGCGGGAATAAGATCGAATATCATGGGAAAAAATACTAGAGCTCTAACGAATTGTCAAATTTCGAGAACAAAATTTTCAACCGACCAAAAGTCACCAAAAGGTCCGTCGAGATTTCTCTTGCCAACTGGGCGCCGGCGGTAAACCGTCAACCTTGGTTTTTGAGTTTGAGTCAGGGCGCGGACAGCTGTGACAGCTGAGCCCTAAGACTCCCAAACGGAGCACAGGGTAGCTGGAGAGGGCAACTCTTATCATCACACTGCCGAGCCACTGAGGCATAGGCAACGGAATAGGATGCAGGAACAAGGAAAAGGATGCAATACAACATGTGAAATTGTAAAGGTGTTGGAGAGCTCCAAGCAAGATGAAGTGAGTCAGCTGCTTGGATGAAAGATGCTACCCAAAATGTGCTCCACGGCCATACAGAGCCGTTGTGCTGCAATCATCTCACAAAACATGACAGAAGCAGAGGACTCGTAGAGCTTCTACCTTGACGTTAGTTGAGAAAACCGCGCATCCAAGATTTCGACTTGTAGTGAATATTTGTTGACCTCTGAATGCGACAGGCGGACGAGTCTGATGTCTGCGAATCGACTTCTGTCATTACCAGCCCTGCCGCCCCCCTACAGGCCCGATGTAGGTGCAGAAAACCGAATAGAAGTTGTGCCGATCTAATTTGGGCAGCAGATCGAGTTCCGAGCTCTGGATCCAACAGGCGGACGAACGCCCCTGATGATTCTGAGTGCAATAGGTGTGCTTACAGCACTGTAGCTGCCCTGCATATCGAATTGAGTACAAAATACCCACCACGCGTATCAAGTTGACTCGAATAATACGAATAGGTTTGCGCACGTAGCTCGGCTAGTAGACCGAGTTCAGACCTATGGATTCAACAGGCGAACGCGCCTGATGATTCTGTGCTTACCAGCACTGTAGCTGCCCTGCATCTCATATTAAGTACAAAATACCCACCACGCGTATCAAGTTGACTCGAATAATACGAATAGGTTTGCGGAGCTAGCTCAGCTAGCAGACCGAGTTCAGATCTCTGGATTCAACAGGCGAACGCGCCTGATGATTCTGAGTGCGATAGGTGTGCTTACCAGCACTGTAGCTGCCCTATAGCTCGAGTTAATTAGAAAATACCGACAACGCGTATCAGTTGACTCGAAGAATACGAATAGGTTTGCGGACCTAGCTCGGCTGGCAGACCGATTTCAGACCTCTGGGTTCAACAGGCGAACGCGCCTAATGATTCTGAATGCGATAGCTGTGCTTACCAGCTCTGTAGCTGTCCTGAAGCTCGAGTTAAGTACAAAATACCGACAGCGCGTATCAAGATAACTCGAAACGGCCGTTCCCGCCAGTGTGCTTTTTGGCCTTCAAAGTTACCCGATCGAGCTGAGATCAAGATGGCGAGCGGGAATAAGATCGAATATCACGGGAAAAAATACTAGAGCTCTAACGAATGGTCAAATTTCGAGAACGTATTTTTCAACTGAGCAAAAGTTGTGAAACTGTCGGCGGCGGTGAACCGTCAACCTGGTCAACGCCGAAACCTCGTAGGCTCCTTGCATCCCGTAGAGAGCTCAAGGATCAAAGCGAGAGCTTCTGGAGCTTTCTACAAAAACTCTGGGAGCTTTTCTACAAGAACTTGAAGTTAAGATTTTTCGGAGTTACCCTGAAGTCGGTTCTTCCAAGTGAACTGGTACTAAAAATGGTTCTAGAAGGCTGAGCTGCTCAGGGAACAAAGTTAATATGTCAATGCTCTGAGTAAAAATCTGCTTTCTCAAAATAAATTGTCAAATATTATTCAAAAAATCGCAAAACCACCCAAAAGTTGTCACATTTGTCCGCCTCGCCGGGTGGGCCAACTAGCTCCACCCCGCGCCCGGCATTCGCTCTAGCTCCATCTATGACGAGAGCTCTACGAGGTATTCAGTTTCTTTTTTTTCGAGCCAAACTGCTGTGTGACGCGCCGGAATACTCTTAGCTTCCAGCTATAACTAGCTAAGGGAAGCTCTACGAGTTACTGGGCGCCGGCGGTAAACCGTCAACCTTTCTTACCGCCGGGGGACTCGTAGAGCTTCCTGACAATATATAATGTGGAACGAATTTCAGAGAACGACCAGTTTTTCAGCCCAAGCAATTATGAACCTCCAAAGATGACTCTAACAAAACAAACAAACAGTTTTCCAATCGAGCTCGAGTATGAAACCGAGTTCAGACCTCTGAATGCGACAGGCGGACGTGTCTCATGTCTGCGGATCGATTTCTGTGATTACCAGCTCTGCAGCCCATACAGTATGAGTTAAGTGCAGAAAACCGAGAGTACCTCTCAGGATGACTCGAATAATACAACAGTTTCGCAGATTTCGTTCGAGCAGCAGACCGAGTTTCGAGCGATCGGTTCGACGAACGGACGCGCCTGATGTCTCGAAATCGATTCCTGTGACCAGCAGAGCTATAGCCCTCCCCCAGCACGATTTATGTACAGAAAACCGAGAGCACTTCTCAAGATGACTCGAACAATACAAATGGGTTCGCGAACCTAGCTCGGGGAGAAGGCCGATTTCAGAGCTCTTGATGCAACAGACGAACGCGCCTGATAATTCTCAATCGATTTCTGTTAGTATGAGCTCTGTGGCTGCCCTATAGATCGAGTTAAGTACGAAAAACCGAGAGCGTCTGCTACAATGACTCGAATAATACGAATAGGTTTGCGACCCTAGCTCGGCTAGCAGACCGAGTTCAGACCTCTGGATTCAACAGGCGAACGCGCCTGATCATTCTGAACGCATTAGCTGTGCTGACCAGCTCTGTAGGTGTCCTGAAGCTCGAGTTATCTTGAGAAAACCGACAGCGCCTATCAAGATGACTCGAAACGGTCGTTCCCGCCTGCCTGCTTTTTGGCCTTCAAAGTTACCCGATCGAGCTGAGATCAAGATGGCGAGCGGGAATAAGATCGAATATCATGGGAAAAAATACTAGAGCTCTAACGAATTGTCAAATTTCGAGAACAAAATTTTCAACCGACCAAAAGTCAGCAAAAGGTCCGTCGAGACTGGGCGCCGGCGGTAAACCGTCAACCTGGCTACCGCCGGGGACCTCGTAGAGCTCCTAGCCACGTGTCATAAGTCCATGCATATCTCTGGAATGCGCACGGTGAATTTATTTCCAATAATAGAATGAACACACACATGTATGAGTTTCAAGGCGTCTTCCAGCGCGCGAGAGCGATGCTTCCGTGGCAGCGCACCTGTATGTAGACATGTACAGATAGACAAGCATGCGAAAATAGGATCGACGTCAGCCGGCGCGGCAACGCACCGGGCACGAGCGCGCGCACGCACATACGCGCGCACGCGAATAAATACAATCTCACGCGCGCACGCACACACAACCACGCGCGCTCACTCACGCACCGGCACCCCTCACGCACACACATGCACACACACGCACGCGCACACACACACACACACACACGCACACACACACGCACACACACGCACTCAAACACACACACACACACAAAAAAAAAAAAACAAGCACACACACACACACACACACGCGCGCGCGCGCGCGCATACAGACACTAACACAGACACAGACACAGACACACCCACACGCACACGCACACACACACATACACACAGACGCGGCCACACACACACACACACGCACACACACACACATGCCTGCCAGACACACACACACACACACAAACGCAAACATCTACAGATACAGACGGACCGACGCCTTCGCACTCACAAACCCATCCCCCCGCTGCTCAGCGCTCTCAATCCCCCGCGAAATCCTCGCGCCCCCGCGCACCCCGCCCCCCCCCTGCCCGCCGGCGCTCCGGAGGGGGGAGGCACCGCCCCATGTCGGGGCCGGCCCTCCCTCCACTCCAACCACTCCGCCCTCGCGGAGCGCCGGGGGGGGGGGAGGATGGGGAGGGGGGGGAGGGGGGGGTGGGGGGGCGCGGGCGGCGCCAGCACCGCGCGCGCACACACGCACACAAACGCACACACACACGCTCACACACACACACACAAACAGACAAACGCAGACACAGCCACACACACACACACGCGCGCCCACACACACCTGCCAGACACGCACACGCACACGCACACACACACATACACACACACACACACGCACACACACACACACACACACACACACCCGCAATCCACAGACACGGACACACTGACGACGTCGCACTTACACACCGATCCCCCCACTGGTTAGCGCTCTCCGCCCCCGCGACCCCCCTGCCGCCCCTGCGCGCCCCGCCCCCCCGCTCTTCCCGCCGTCGCTCCGGAGGGGGGAGGCACCGCCCCATGTCGGGGCCGGCCCTCCCTCCACTCCGTCCACTCCGCCCTCGCGGAGCGCCGGAGGAAAGGGCGGAGGGGCAGGAGGGGAGGGGGGCGCAGGCGGCGCCAGCACCGTGCGCGCACGCACACACACACGCACACACGCACACCCACGCACACACACACGCACACACACGCACACACACACGCACACGCACCCTAACACACACACACACACACACACACACTTCTCGTCCTATCTCAAAATGAATTGTCAAATATCCTTCACTTTTTCGCAACAAACCCACCAACAAGTTACCACTTTGTCCTTTCTGGCTTGGCCCGCCTGTGTGGACCAACAACTGGTGGGCGCGGGCGGTGAAAAAAAACCGTCCACCTTGGTTACGCCGGGGAACTCGTAGAGCTTCCAACGGCTCGACTTGAAATTTGAGTGACGGGTTTCAAACCTACCAACGTTCTGACTCTTAGTAAATAATTTTTGACCTCTAAATGCGACAAGCGGACGCGTCTGATCAGACCGAGTTCAGACCTCTCAATGCGACAGGCAGACGCGTCTGATGTCTGCGAATCGACTCATGTGATAACCAGCCCTGCAGCCCCCCTACAGCGTGAGTTAAGTGCAGGAAACCGACGGCCTCTCTCAGGATAACTCGGATACTATAGTTTCTCAGACCTGTTTCGAGCAGCAGACAAAGTTCTGAGCTCTCGAATCGACCAACGGACGCGCCTGATGTGTGCAAATCCGAGTTCAGAGCTCTCGATACAACAGACAAACGCGCCCGATACTTCTCAATCGATCTGTGACTGTAGACTCTGTAGCTGCCTACAGCTTAAGTACAGAACATACCGAGAGTGTTAGTCAAGATGACTCCAATAATACGAATAGGTTTTCAGACCTAGCTCGACTAGCAGACCGAGTTCAGACCTATGGATTCGACAGGCGAACGCGTCTGATGATTCTAAGTGCGATAGCTGTGCTTACCAGCGCTGTAGCTGCCCTACAGCTCGCGTTAAAGAGAAAATACCGACAACGCGTATCAAGTTGACTCGAATAATACAAATAGGTTTGCGAACCTAGCTCGGCTAGCAGACCAAGTTCAGACCTATGGATTCAACAGGCAAACGCGCCTGATGATTCTGAATACGATAGATGTGCTCACCAGCACTGTAGCTGCCCTACAGCTCGAATGAAGTAGAAAATACCGAAAACGCGTATCAAGTTGACTCGAATAATACGAATAGGTTTGCGAACCTAGCTCGGCTAGCAAATCGAGTTCAGACCCACGGATTCAACAGACGAACGCGTCTGATGATTCTAAATATGATAGGTGTGCTTACCAGCGCTGTAGCTGTCGTACAGCTCGCGTTAAAGAGAAAATACCGACAACGCATATCAAGGTGTCTCGAATAATACGAATAGGTTTGCAAACCTAGCTCGCCTAGCAGACCGAGTTCAGACCTATGGATTCAACAGGCGAACGCGCCTGGTGATTCTGAGTGCGATAGCGGTGCTTACCAGCTCTGTAGCTGTTCTACAGCTCGAGTTAAGTACAAAATACTGACAACGCGTATCAAAATGACTCGAAACGGCCGATCCCGCCAGTGTGCTTTTTGCCCTTCAAAGCTGGTTACCACCCGGATCGACTGAGATCAAGATGGCGAGCGGGGAATATGATCGAATATCACGGGAAAACAAATACTAGAAGCTGTAACGAACTGTTGAATTTATCGTAGAACATAAATTAAAAAAATATTTCAAACCGACCAAAAAAAAATATTTGTAGAAAGTTCAGTTCTTTTTTGTTCGAGCCAAACTATCTCGCCAGCGCGCCGGTAAATACTCTTAGCGATCCAGCTATAATAGCTACGGGACGGCCTCTACAGTTAAGTCAAAAATATACCGACAACGCGTATCAGAGTGTGACTCGAAGAATACGAATCGAGGTTTGACCTACGGCCCGGGCTGGCAGAGCGAAGTCAGACCTTTGAAACAACAGGCGAACGGCGCCCCTTAGATTCAGAGTGTGGTATCTGTATGACGTGCAAAGATGTAGAGTCCTGAAGCTCGAGTTATCTTGAGAAAACCGACAGCGCGTATCAAGATGACTCGAAACGGCCGTTCCCGCCTGCCTGCATTTTGGCCTTCAAAGTTACCCGATCGAGCTGAGATCAAGATGGCGAGCGGGAATAAGATCGAATATCATGGGAAAAAATACTAGAGCTCAAACGAATTGTCAAATTTCGAGAACTGTATAATTTCAACTGCGCAAAAGTTGTGAAACAGGGCGCCGGCGGTGAACCGTCAACCTGGTCACCGCCGGAAACCTCGTAGAGCTCCCCATCCGTGAGAAAGCTCAGGAAGAAAGCGAGAGCTTCTGGGAGCTTTTCAACAAAAACTTCAAGTTGAGATGTTTCGAAGTCAAGATTAAGTCGCTTGCTCCAAGTGAACTGGTACTGAAAATGGCTCTAGAGGGCTGAGCTGCTCAGAGAACAAAGTTGATATCTCAATGCTCAGAGTAAAAATCTGCTTTCCTAAAATGAATTGTCAAGTATCTTTCAATTTTTTGCAAAACCACCCAAAAGTTGTCACATTGTCCGCCTCGGCCGGGTCGACTTGTAAGCGTCCAAAACCCGGATAGCGAAAGCCAAGCGCGGAACGCCGCACGGGGTTCTCTGCCAGGCCGCCTGAAACGACGCGCGGGATGCTGGAAACCTCGCAGGAGGCGCTTGCAGGAGCGCTGTTTACGATGCGTGGGGCTATTGGTAGCGTCCAAAACCCGGATAGCAAAGAGGCACTCACACAAACGAGCACACGCACATAAGCACGCACACACGAACACACACACACACACACACACACACATACAAACACATATACATACACAAGAACGCACACATAACGAGACCCGCCAAGAAATATTCCACACACACACACACGCACACAACACACACACACACACACACACACGCCCCACACTCACATATCACATACGCACAACGGACGCAAAACCACATTCCACGGCGCAAAGGCGACACACACGCGTCACACGAAAACCGCGCAGCAACGTACACAAACACACAGCATACTCTCACATGACCGCCCATGGACGCGCACACTCCTGTCGGATCACACAAGCCCATAGACACAGCGGGGCACACACAACACCACACACGCACACACGCAACACACACAACTAAACTACACACACGTCGCGCACGCAAAACAACACACGGCAAAGCTCACAGGACGCACAGGACGCAAGCATCCATGGAAACCTACGCACTGACGACCACACGATGACGCACGCACCGCAGCCAACTCGGCCCCCCCCCCCCGCGCTCCCCTGCCGCCCCCACGCACCCCCGCCCTCCCCGCCGGCGCTCCGGAGGGGGGAGGCACCGCCCCATTTTGGGGCCGGCTCTCCCTCCGCTCCAACCACTCCGCCCTCGCGGAGCGCCAGAGGGGGGGGAGGGGGGAGGGGCGGGGGGCGCGCGGACGGCGGCAGCACCGCGCGCACGCACGCGCACACGCACATGCGCAGACGAACAACGAACAGGATGGCAAAGAGGATATCACACAAGCAAGCACACGCACACACACACAGACTAGCACACAAGAGCACACACGTACGCCAGCATGCTCCACACACACATGCGCACATACACACATGCACACACACGCACACACACACACACACGCAAAGGTCCACACACACACACGCGCAAACGCGCACACGCAAACACACATATATACACAAGAACCCACACAGACACACAGACACATGCAGCCACACATGCAGCCTGACAGACACACAGACACATGCAGCCACAAATCTGACACACAGCCTGAGGAGCTTGAGGAAATGCAGCCACACAGACACACAGACATAAACACACGCAAACGTTTACACACACACGCACACACACGCGCGAGCACCCAGACACGCACGCGCACACGCACACACGGTCGCGCACACACACACACACACACATACGAGACACGCGCGAGCCCCCCCCCACAACCACCACCACAAACACACACACACACAAGCGCACACACAGACGCAATCGCGAACACCCGCGGCTAACCACGCACAGACGACAACGCGGTGACAGACCCATTCCCCGACTAGGCAGCGCACTCTACCCCCGCGCCCCCCAGCCGCCCCCAAGCGCCACCGCCCACCCCGCCGGCGCTCCGGAGGGGGGAGGCACCGCCCCATGTTGGGGCCGGCCCTCCCTCCACTCCAGCCACTCCGCCCTCGCGGAGCGCCGAAGAGATGGGGGGGGAAAAGGGGGAAGGGGGCGGCGGGGGTGCCAGCGCCATGCTCGCACACAGACACACACACACACACGCACACACAAGGATGCACGTTTCCTCAGGAAGCGCGCCGCGTCGCAGGCGCGAGCGCGGGTCTCAAGTGCACACGCGGACATACACGCGCACACTAAGACACACAGACACACATACACACACACACGAATACACAAACGCACGCCCGCACACTCACTGAGGGACGCCCTGGCAAGCGGCCATGGAGGGGCGATCTCATCCCAACCTGTGTGGATCAGAGCGGGGTAGGTCTACGCCTGTCCTGTCTGTCACGCGGCCCCGTTCGCCCTCGTCGCGTCGCCTGCGCGCGGTCTCCGCCTCCCTCGCCTGCTGCGCCTTCTCGTGAGCCTCCACGTCCGGAATCCCGATTGTGGCGATGCGCGGGCGCGCTTGAGGGCGCGGCGGTTCGGTGGACGCCGCGCCAGCGCCGGCGCCCACACGAACGACAACGCCAGCCACAATCCTCGTCGTCGCCCCGCCTCCACCGCCCACTGACGGGGCCGAAGCCCCACAGTGCGCGCCAGCATCCCCAGCACCCGTGGACGCGGCGGCCTCTCGCGCACCCTCGAAGCCGCCCTGGGCGAACACCTCTGGAGGCGCAGCCGCGGGCGAAGCCTCGGGCAGGGTCCCCG
>CAUYUJ010020606.1:152500-153723 GCA_963575745.1 Prorocentrum cordatum | reverse complement strand
GGAGAGGAGAGGAGAGGAAAGGCAAGAGGAAAGGCAAGAGGAGAGGCAAGAGGAGAGGAGAGGAGACGCAAGAGGAGAGGAGAAGAGAGGAGAGGTAAGAGGAAAGAGGAGAAAGAGGAGAGGAGTGGAGTGGAGTTGAGAGGAGAGGAGAGGAGAGGAGGAGAAGGAGGAGGAGGAGGAGGAGAAGGAGGAGGATTGGCGGAGCGCACGTGGGGGCGGCCCGAAGGGGGCGGGCTCCCGAGAAGGCGTGGGAGTTTCTAAAAAGGCACGGATTCTCTGAGAAGGGCCCAAAGGCTTCTGAGAAGGCTCGTCAAAGCCGCGAGGGAAACAAAAAGAGGCCCCTGCCTTCTCAAAGGCTCCCGCGCCTTCTTAGAAGGCCGCCATGATCGCGCCACCCCCAATCCCCGTGCGCGCCGCCGAAAGGATGGTGTTGCCCCCCACCCTACCACCCACCGAACCGAGGCAACACAGGCGTGCGAAGGGGAGAGGCGGAGGGACCCCTGCGGGGAGGAGGGGGAGGAGGAGGAGGAGGAGGAGGAGGAGGAGGAGGAGGAGGAGGAGGAGGAGGAGGCGGAGGAGCAGGAGGAAGAGGAGGTTTCAGATGGGCTGGGGAGAAGCCCTTGCGCCATCGTCTTTGCGCGACTGTGACCACTGCCACACCACTGCGACTCGCCACGCACCAGAGGAGCGCCCCCGGGAGGGCCCCCACGCAGGTCCTGCAGCAGGTCCACGGCGCGTGGCCAGAGCCAGGGCACGCCTGCATCACCAGCCTACGCCTTAGCAGAAGACGACGCAGGCTCGGCATGGGAGGAACTGCGCGCGCCCCGAGGTCAACGATCCCCTCCGCGCCCACCACAGCATGCTCGGCACAACGGAGCTCCCCGTTCTGGACCGGGCATCCAGCGGAACGGTCGAGGTGGACGCGGCGGGGCTCGGCCTCCTCCAGGCGCGCCCGAGACTGGCGATTACAAACTTTGACCAGGTCAAAACCCACCCAGAGACCACTGCGGCCCACGCGCTTGACCTCGTCGAAGTTCGGGCGGACGCGTGCGAACTGGCCCTCGTGCTGGATCAGGACGTCGTTGACCTTGCGATTGGAACCCCAGCCCTTGGCCCGAACGCGGTCGCATTCGGTCGTCGTGTCGGGCCCCGCTGCTGGGCCGCACCACTTGACGCCCGCGGGCTGCGGCGGCGCCGGCGGCAGTAGCACATATTTCTCTGCA
>CAUYUJ010020606.1:0-147500 GCA_963575745.1 Prorocentrum cordatum | reverse complement strand
GCGGGCCTGGCGTTCCGCCTGAGATGTCCTAACCATTTATGGCCCTGAAGCTTCAAACTGTGCAACAGTTTGAGAAGTGGAGGGCGGGTGGTTCTGAAAATGTGGCTATCGCCTTAGCGCCGCGCACTCTCGTCTTACAAATTTACCAGAGCTTCACGGATGGAGGGCGGCTTCTTTTCAAGATGTGGCGCTCGCCCTAGCGCCGCGCACATTCGTCCTATAAACTTGTAACAGTTTGACGGACTGAGGACGCACGGTTTTCGAAATGTGGCTCTCGCCAAAATTGCAAGAGCTTCACGGATTGAGGGCGGATCGTTTTCATAATGTGGCTCTCGCCTTAGCGCCGCGCACATTCGTCTTAGAAAACTACAAGAATTTCACGGTTTGAGGGCGGTTCGTTTTCAAAATGTGGCTCTCGCCTTAGCGCCGCGCACACTCGTCTTCTCCCATGGTAAACGTACCAGAAATGGTATTTCCGCGAAATGTTCTGGATTGTGAGGCTGCGACAGTTACGTTGATTTGAGATGTTGAAGTACCAGGAATGGTGTTCTGGTGCGATTCAGGATCATCAAGACGGAACAGTCAGGTTGATCCGTGGCGTCGGAGTCCCGAGAATGGTGCTTTGGCATGTTTCAGGGTCTTCAAACGGTTGTCTTTCAACAAGGCAGTTCCATCTGTGGAAATGAACCCCTGTACGGGCCTGCGAAGAAGAAGCTCGGAGGGAGGGTTTATTCCAACATTGTTGGTGAGTCTTGGGTTTACCCTGGTCCTCCTCCTCCTCCTCCTAACCCTCGTCCTTCTCCCCCTCCTCCCCCATCGCCTTCCTCCCCTCCGAATTTCTGGACGTCGACAGCAGACACCGGCGCGAGCGCAAGGACGGTGCACCCCTCGCCCTGTGAAACCCCACAGGTTTCAGGAATCCTGATGAACTGTAGGCCTAGTCGTCGTCCCGCCGAGGTCGTCGCCCGCACCCTCACAGCCGCCGTCAACGTGGCCGTCACTTTCGTCATCATCATGGCCACGGCCGTCGTCGTCGCCCTCGCAGTGGTCGTGCTCGTCGTGGCCGCTGTTGTCACCGTCGCCGCCACCCTCGTCGACGTCGTCGTCGTAGCCCTCGTCGTCGTCGTCGTCACTGTCGTCGCTGTCGTCGTCGTCGCTGTCGTCGTCGTCGTCGTCATCGTCGTCGCTGTCGTCGCTGTCGTCGTCGTCGTCGTCGTCTTCGTTGTCGCCGTCGCCGTCGCCGTCGCCGTGGCTGTCGCTGTCGTCGTCGTCGTCGTCGTCGTCGCTGTCGTCGTCATCGTCGTCATCGTCGGCGTTGTCGCAACATTCGCCAGCGTGAGCGCGAGGACGGCCAGGTCGGGGCCCACCACGCAGCCGCGGACGGACTTGCGCTTGCGGCAGCCAGCGCGGCGCTCGCGGTAGCAGGACATGCCTTAGGGAGCCCTCGCCACAGCGATCACGACGGCGAGAACGACGGCGGCGACGTCAACGTCGACGGCCACGATGACGACGGCGACGACGACGGCCACGAAGGCGATGGCAACAACGAAACACACGACGACGACGACGAAGACGACCAGGACGGCGACGGCGACGACGACGACGACCACGACGACCACGGCGGCACAGGTCAGCGCACGACCCTCCCCCCTCCCCGACATTGAAGAGAAGAGGGGAGAGGAAAGAGAGGCAAGCAAGGTGCGCTCGCGTAATGGCTGCCTCCTCCCATCCATTCCCATTGCGCTGATGTGTTCTCTAGCCGCAGACGCGTGGCATAGCTGACCTGGACTCCAAGCAAGACCCCTGGCTAGTTGGACTGGCTACAATCGGTTTGAACTGTGTGATGGTAAAGAGGAAGAGCAGCAGCAGCAGCAGAAGCAAGAGGAGCAGGCGGAGGAGGAGCGAGGAAACATTCACCCTCGCCCCCCCTCCGTCCCTCCCTCCATCGTTCCTTCCCCTCCTCTTCCTCCTCCTCCTTCTCATCCTCCTCAGTCGCACCACGGCTCAGAGATGCAGCGCGCGACTGAAGCCCACACTCACTCATCCGACCCCTGTCATTCCCGTGTCAGCAGATGATGGCAGGGCGACGAGCACGGAGCGGCGGCGGTTGTAGACTTGTGCGAGCGATGGCAGACAATCCCCAATTCGCCGCGTCGCCAGGCAGACTCATGGACATCTCTCAGGAATTCGGCAGCTACGATTTCGTGAAGCTGCAGGGGACTGCACTCAGAGATCGCGGAGAGGTGTCCAGGAGCACGACATCACATCACATGTTCATTCATCCTTGGCATGACGCTGGAAGTAACGGGTCCTGTGGTGTACCCATCGGGCTATATGCCAAGCGCTACAAGCCACAGTACATAATTCGAGTGAATGCCCCACGACGGCGATTGCAGAGAAGAGGTATCAGGATACTTTATCGACGTGGTAGACAAGACATCGCAGCTTGTTCACTGCATTTTCCGACAAGAGGCAAAGGGAAAGGAGCAGCGGCATGTCAACGCACAGTGGCACAGGAACTTTCGACATGGTTACATGAGCAGCTGAGCAGATTCCCATCCCGATGCATCCCCATCGTTGGCACGGATCTCAACTCTACGCGTGGAGAGGGCACGACGGAGCCGAACATTTCGGGCCACATAGAAGAGGACAAGAACGGCGTCAACCACTGCATAATACGTCCGACGCTCAAGGCTCACGGATTGGTTCTAGCAAGTACATACCACGAGGCAGGCATCACATATTGATGGCATAACCAACAACGTTCGCGAAAGAATCGATTTCATCATTGTGCCCAAGGCGGTTCTACAAAGCACACAGGAGTGTATGGCATCCTGGAGAAAAAGGCAAGGCTCTGCAACACATCAGATGTGCTGGTCCAAAAGATCATTCCCCAGTGCGCTACTATTTCTTTCACTCATACGAACACGTTCATCATCAGGCAGGACCAAGAAAGCCGAACGCGGAGGCATGCAACGCAATGTTATTGCATGGACAGCGGGAGCAGTTCATCAAACAAGTTGGCGAACAACTACAGATGCGGATGTCCTTATTCGAGCAATGGGAATACGAATGCAACGTTGATATGATGAATGCGGGAATGATGCAATGTATCGATGAGGTGGCGCGGGCTCAATTGACAGAAGCGCCAGGCTAGAATGAGAAAGTTGAGGACAGTTTCAACCAGTGCCAAGAGATACGACAGCTACTTCGAACTAGGCGGCAAGCTGAAGTATGAGAGCGCGAACATTCCGACCGTGACCTCAACATCGCTCGATTCAGCAGACGACTCAAACAGAGGAAGCGGGCGATGATGTATTAACTATTGGCAGATCGAGTTGAAGCGTTGCGGGGAGGGCATGGAAAGAGCGCAAGTTTTACGACGCACATCGATTGGCACGACTTCTTGCGGGCACGTGCAGAGGACCTCGAGGCAGGCAGTACAGCAAAGTTCCCACGCCCAGGGCATCAGCATTGAAATGGATCAGTAAGTTTCAAATGGTAGGAACACAAGAATGCACAGAAGCACGTGTATTGCTCAGATGCACAGCTCCCGAGCGCACCATGGATTTTTGGAGGCAGCCTTTTTCAGATCAGACAGCTGGCCACGACCATCGCAAAACATCACATCTTGAATGGACGGGAACCCGGGAAGATGAAATGATAGACTACCAGACGGCACATGAAAATGCACTCCATGACGTTGAAAAACTTCGTCGATCCATCAAGAAATTACCATCTTGGATATCAACACCCAATTCGAGTACCTCAGGAGATCTGCTACGCGCACTGGCTCATCCCAACTGGCAGTACAGGAGGGCACGACGTCGAGGACCACGGAGTGCAGGGGAGCAGCTACGACAAGCAGAGTCCGATGGCTCTAACATCGGATTCTGGCCACTGCCATCTCAGAATCTGAGCCGCCTCGTCGCCACGCACCGACGTTGGACACCCAGGTCCTGGATCCAAGGATGGCCCCCCCTGGCCAGGAGTTCCACGCCGCTCCCGGCGGGAGCTCTCAAGGGCCTCTTGGGACCACGCCCTGGCCCACACTCCGTCCGACAACTGCTCGGACTCCAGGACCCCCACGTCACCTCCACGACGGCAGCGGAGAACGACGGAGAGGGCGAGGAGACTACTGAACTACAGACACCACCTTTCGAGAAATGTCTGCACCTATTGTGCCGCACGATGCGACAGGTTGGACGAGCGCCGGCAGCATGGCATCAGGCACATCGCTGTCGACGCCCGAAGCACAATGACAAGGAGAACGCGGCAGGAGAAAGACCCATTATGATATTATGTGGGTTGGGAAGATATGTTTTCCGATCGCTGGTGGATCCAACAGCGAAATTCCTTTTGCTGGGATCACGGTGACATCGCGCATCGACGAAGAGAGGGTGCTACGATGGTTCAGATGCGTGGATCAGCACGACTTCGCCGAGCTGGAGTTCATCAAATCACACGACTACATAATGCCAGCAATGCGTTCTATCGTGTACACAAACTACAAGCAGGAGCAGCTGCTGACGAACTGGTACCAGCAGATCGAGTGGACATGGTATATCAAAGAATGGGAAACAGCACTTTCATAGACGATGGCGTACACAGTGGACACTTTGCAAATCAAGGTGGCGTGCTTCCTGGCGGTCAAGCAGCTACCAAGATTCTCGCCAATGCATACGGCATGGCAATACAACACATGATTTAGAAGATGAATACAGATCCATGGCAGAGGACTCCCCTTATGAAGCTCCCCGAACAGGTCAAAAGCGACGCACCACACCACCCACGCCGACCTGGCCACATTCAGTTTTTGTTGATGATATTGCACGCAAGATTAGTGTGGCGAATACACAGCATGTGGCCGCAGTCGCAAACTGGGAGAAGCACATAGTTGACGACGCAGTGGCAGGGATAGGAGGAGCTCAGAACATCGACAAGCAGATGAACATAGTACAGGGAGCAGGCAGAGAGGCAGGCCTGATCCATCGATTCATGAAAAGAGGGTGAGCGTAGCAGGGCAGGTCTTGGCAGAAGCTCGGTATCTAGGCGGGCGACAACACTTCAACAATGGTTGTTCCGCAGAGAAGAAACATCGAATGCAGGCATTGGGCACGGCGTCGTACAAAATGGGCAAGGCTTGGTCTACTCATAAGGCATCCATGAAGTTCACAGGGTTTGTCTTCCCGGGACTCATCATAAATTCAGCTACATCAGGCTTGGAAGCCCATGTACTCAACATGCGCAGCCCCATCACGGAGCAGAGCCTCGCCCCCCTTCAGCATATTGTCATCGAATTCGCCAGAGTCGTTCTCGGGGGGGCAAATACACTCAGAGGCAAATGGATCGCACGCGGGCCCCGTCCAATATAGAAGTACACCGACATCTTACATTTGGCGCGCTGTTCACGGAGCTGCGCACTAGACGACTAAAACTGCTACAAGAAATGGTTGCACACCAGCAAGCACACGAGCAAGCTATCGCAGCACTTGTAGGACAAGCCAGATGTGAGCAGCAGGGTTTAGACGTAGATGAGCACGGAGTTGTTCACCTACAGCTAATGCATGGCTAAAACACGATTGGCAGGATACACAGGCACTCTATGGGGACCTCTGAGGTGCCAGATGTTTTAGCAGAGCTTGGGGACAGTGTATTTACGCGTTTAGGGGGGAAGCCAGGGACTCCAATTAAAGAATAGACGCTTCTGAACTTCGGTCGCGAGAGCTAGATCGCAGCATACTTACGCCCGGCCAGGGATCAGACGAGGGGGTCGTGGATCCTCCCACTCCAGATAATATCACAGGCGGTGCCCCAGGCATTGTGCGCCCTGTGCGTAGGTGAAAGTTTTATGCATCGAGAAAGCATGGCGGCGCATTGCGTGAGGGCGCGCGCCAAAGGCAGGTGCGACACGGAAGAGATCCTGGGACGCATCTGCGCCACGGACAGGATTCCTCATATAGCCACGCCTCCTCACGATTTTAAACGTTGCCAGGGCAATTTCGCGGATCGAGCCAGCCCGGTGGCATGTGGCCGCGGCGGTCAAGAATAGACGGTGCATATCCGACTGTCGCGTAGGAGGAGGAGGAGGAGGAGGAGGAGGAGGAGGAGGAGGAGGAGGAGCCCCGCCCAGAGCGTCACACTCACATATACGCATCGCCCACTGTGCGTGTTCGCCACCCCGACGCCCGCGCAGCTGGATCAGCAGCTCGCCAGTGTACACCCTGCGAAATGCTTAAGAGATCATGGGTTAAGAAACTCAGAGTCTCAGAATTGGAATAAAAACCCAGAATTTCAATCGAAATCTTAGGATCTACATCGAAACATTAAGAATAATCGAGACTCTGGCCAAAAACTCAAGTTTTCTTAAGCATCGCCTAGGGCGTACACGCACTGCCGCAGCTGCAACAACACGTTATGCATCTTGAAGTCGGCGCGGTTGGGATCAACACAGGCGCTGGAGAGCACGCAACCACCCGAGCGCAAGAAGCAGAACGAGGGCGGAGGGCGAAGATCAGAGGGCCAGGAGCGGAAGCTACTTCTACGACTGGAATCACGGACGAGAGAGCGAGAGGCAACCGACATGCACTTCGATGGCCCTACGGGCCACCCTGTTTTTTTGGCGATCGAGGCATCCGCAGTCAGACAACACGAGGAATTCGTCAAAGAGGCAGGCGCAGGTCACGAGTACGGATCTCCCCATCTTCACGCCGCCGCCGCGATGCTGACTTCAGTGGGAGGCACTTCGACGGATGGCAAGCCAGAAGACACACGTTGCATGTTCGCGGCACCCAAGCGATTGGACGAGGCACGGCAGCGAGATCAACCAGCGGACTTCGAGGACTGGTGCGTAACGCGCAGAGCGGGAGAAATGCAGCAAGAGCAGGGAGTGGCTCCAATGTTGAGATTAGGATTTCACTTCGAGGGGCACAGGCCAGTAGGACTCAACGACGGGCAAAAAGCAGAACCCTCGCAGTTGAAGTTTCATCCATTGGAGTTGAACACAAAGGGCGGCTACACGTGGGTGGACATCAACAGGTTGGTGACGTTGTGCCTCCGTTCGACGGGCACCCAGAAGCTTCCAGGGGAGGCGCCCGTGGGCGGGCTCGCATACGGTCTGAGGGCAAAGTGAGAGCGACGGGGCCAGCGGGACAGATGAGAGATGAAGGAGTAGGCACCTCGTCTATGTTGCCTGTTCCTGCAGGCATCGAAAGGGCTCGCGCTTCACCCCCCACTACCCTGAGCACCTGCATCGACGCGACGATGACGTGGAGCACCGCGGCGACACCTCCCGACCAGGCGCTGGGCGGCCCCGCCTCCTCTCGCCTCTGAGGTCCCCTCGCTCGCCTGCCTCCACGCCTTGAGCGCCAGGCATTGGGAGGAGAGGCGGGAGGCCCTCGGATCCCGAGTCAGCTCTGGAGAATCGTCTCGCGATTGGAGCCGACAAGCACCCCCGCGCCGTGGTGTCACTGCTGGGCGCTGGGCGCGCCCCCAGCAGCGGCACCAGGCCTTCCGTTCCCTTTTTGAGTCCCAGGCCCCCGGTGAGTTCTAAACCCAGGCCCTGCGGTGCCCGCGAGTAGATACCCCTCGCTAACTCAGCTCCTCCTCCTCCTCCTCCTCCTCCTCCTCCTCCTCCTCCTCCTCCTCCTCCTCCTCCGCCTCCTCCTTACCGCTCGTCCCCCACGAGGGAGGGGGGGTGGGCCGGGGGAACGCACTGGCGGGGGATCATTAGGAGTCCCCGCGCGCCTTTCTTGAACAGGAGGCGCACGCGGTGGTTGCAGAGGATGCCCTGCTTCATCGGGAAGCCCTGCTTATCGTTGCCTGGGGCCAGCCGCACGAGGGCCGAGAGTATCCAAATCTTTGACGTCTTCGCCTCTTCTTTGGGTCCTCCCCGGGCCACGGGAGACCTGCGGAGCCCTCTGGAAACCTCTGGAGAGCCTCGTGGACGCCCAGTGGCCCACCCGCTGGCGCCGATCCTGCTAGCGCCAAGAAGAACACCACCACCACCTTCATCCCCAATCCCATCTTTCAGCCTCGTCTTCCTCTCCTCTTCCCTGGGAGAGGGAGGGGTTGAGGGAGGCGGTGGTGGTGCATGCTTGTAGGCCTCTTAGGTCCTGGACAGGCCGATCCAAGGCCTCATACTGGGGCAAGCGTCTTCACGGCCTGGCCTCAAAGGCGTAAGAAGAAGACGGGGTGACGATAAAGTTCGGATGAGGATGAATCGGGAATATCTGAGAGCCGGCGGATCTGAAACGGGAATATCTGCGAGCCAGGAATATCGGGAATATATCGGGCGCCGCAGGCGGTTCAAAGCGATCCAGAGCGCTCTGAGAACTGTCCGAACTCTGTAGAGCGACTTATCCTCATCCTAGGCCTGCCTGAAGGCGTATACACCCATCTTGTGCCAAAGGTTAGCTTGGCCAAATTGGAGTGCGAATATTCTTGGCGTCCCCCAGAAATTGCCGCCAGAGATCTTGAAGACGTAGCCCTTGAACTCGTCGCCCAAGGTGTCACCCGCCACCTCGACGGACATGCGTTTGTCGAAGAAAGGCAGCAGCTTCTTGTCATCGTCAACCTCGATCAGCTTCTGCATTCCCGTCGTCGGGTTGGCGATGTTGAGCTTCATGGCCCCTGTGCGAAGTAATAGGCGGACGGGCGGAAGCGTGAGAATGCGGTTCCGAGCCTCGCCTGGACCTAAATGGCAGCGGCCCTTCTCCATCAGGCTCTCAACGTCCCATCGGCCACGGCCACTGACACGTTCCCTCCTCCTCCTCCTCCTCCTCCTCCTCCCTCCTCCTCCTCCTCCTCCTCCTCCTCCTCCTCCTCCTCCTCCTCCTCCGCCGCCGCCGCCGCCGCCGCCGCCGCCGCCGCCGCCTCCTTCCCCTGCTGGAGGACCTCTCTGACCCTTCCTCCGCCTCCAGCATCGGCAGCTCTGCCTCCGCAGGCACCATGTTGGACTTGCACTCGGGGCAGCAGGCGCGCGTGTCACGAGGTCTCTGCCAGGCGCACGCAGGCTAGAGGCGCCGGCGAGGTGCGCAAGCGGTCTGCTCTGCACTGGCTTCACTCGGTCGGGGTGGAAACGCAATCGGGAATCGAGCACGGGATGTCGCGGAGACCTGCGACCTGAGGTACAGATGCGGTCCGCCTGACAGCGCTGATGCCCGCCTTCGCCTCATGCCCAGAGCGCCGGCCACGCAGCACAAGAGTGCGAGCCTGACGACGCCCGCCATCTCAGCGCGCACTCTTACGATCCCGTCTGCGGTACACTTCGCGCAGTGCAGCAGATTCAAGCCTGCCTGGCCCAGCGTCGCGGTACCAAGAGACACCAGTTTCTATCCAGGTCTGGAAACTATTGCGCACGCCCCCCGAGGGCTTCTCTACATTTCGAAATGTAAATGCCGCCCTGGCATCCTTAAAGACCCGACTCTGCTGGATTGGATGTTCCCCCTCGTCCTGTACCGGTGCCTATGGACTTACCACATGCTAGTCCCAGCAACCCTTCAGGGCATGAGTGGCTTAGAGCGTTTCATATTCCAACCCCCGTTCTTCCCTTCGGGGAGGGTCTCACCCCTCCCGCTACCCCCTTACGCTGGACCTGGAGGGAGCTTCTCGCGAGGCGTTGGAGTCCAAGATGGCCTCAGCGAGGAAGCTAACATCATTGATTGTTCATGGTTTTGGCCACATGCTGGCCTTTTGAGAGGGGGTGGGATGGGGAAGGGGGGGGGGGGGGGGGCAACTTCGGAAGGCCCCCTCATTTGATCGATCACCTCCCGAGGCTCCCAAGAGCGCCCCAAGAGGGCCCCAAGAGGTGCCCAGAAGGCCCCAAGAGGCCCCCAAGAGGCCCCTAAGATGCCCCCAAGAGACTCACAGCCCCAAGAGGCCCCCCAGAGGCATCTAAGACGCCCCAAGAGCCCTCGGCGAGAAGGCCAGAATGATTGATGTGACTACGGTTTTGGCCACAGTTTGGCCTCTTGTGGGGACCCTTATTGAAGAGCCTCCCTGACTTAATCGATCTCCTCAAAGATGGCCCCGAGAGGCTCCCAAGGGTACCCCGAGACAGCCACGAGAGGTGCCCAAAAGGCCCCATGAGACCCACAAGATGCCCCCAAGAGGCTCCCAAGAGACCCCCAAGAGGCCCCACAGAGGCACTCAAGACGCCCCGAGGCGCCTCGGCGAGAAGACCAATGTCATTGATGCTACAAAGGTTTTGGCCACATTTCGGCATCATGAAGGGGGGGGCCCAAATGCACTACGGCCCCTCCTGTGATCGATCTCCGCCAAGACGGCCCCAAGATGGCCCCCGAGGCTCCCAAGAGCGCCCCAAGAGGGCCCCAAGAGGTGCCCCAAGAGGTGCCCAGGAGGCCCAAGAGGTCCACAAGAAGCCCCTAAAATGCCCCCCAGCGGCTCCCAGGAGACACCCAAGAGGCCCAGAAAGTTCCCCCGAGGCACCCAAGACGCCCCAAAAGGCCCCTGGGACTGCCAAGAGACCTCCCAGACACCGCAAGGGGACTCCAAGCAGCTCTCCGAAGAAACCCGAAGAGACTCCGAGACATCCAAGAGGCTTCTGGCCTTTCTGCTCGCCCTCTTCCTCCTCCTCCTCCTCCTCCTCCTCCTCCTCCTCCTCCTCTCCCTCCTCCTCCCTCCTCCTCTCCTTTTCCTCTCCTCTCCTCCTCCTCCTCCTCCTTTTCCTCCTCCTCCTCCTCCTCCTCCTCCTCCTCCTCCTCCTCCTCTTCCTCCTCCTCCATTCCTTTTCCTAATCAATAACTTTTCCCTGTCGCACCCCGACGCCAATTGTTAGGGCCAGCCAGACGTTTCGCCTCAGTATTCCTCACCACGTATGACTCTGAAGCTTACAAAGTGGCAACAGTTACAAAGGGAGGGCGGGTGGTTTTCAAGATGTTGCTCTCGCCGCAGCGCCGCGCACATTCGTTTTACAAATGTGTAAGGGCTTCACAGATTGAGGGCCAGTGGTTTTCAAAATGTGGCTCTCGCTTTAGCGTTGCGCGCATTCGTTTTCAAAGTGTGCAAGAGTTTCACGGATTACGGGTGAGTGGTTTTCAAAATGTGGCTCTCGCCTTAGCGCCGCGCACATTGTGTTTCTCATGTGCAAGAGTTTCACGGATTCCTATGATCAACGTACCAGAGATCGCGTTTGGGAAAAATTCAAGCTTATAAGGGTGCAACAATTATGTTGATTCGCGGTGTTGCCCAAAAAGGCGTTCTGGCACGATTCCGGATCGTCAAGACGCAGCAGTCAGGTTGACCCATGGCGTTGAAATGCCGAGAACAATGTTTTGACATGCTTCAGGATCTTCAAACGGTCGTTTTCCAACGAGGAAGTTCCCTCAATGAAAATGAAGCGTTGTAGAAGCCTATGAAGAGGGAGCTTGGAGGGAGGTTTAATTCCAACATCGTTGATGACTCTTGGGTTGACACTGGTCTTCCTCCTCCTCATCCTCCTCCTCCTCCGCCTCATCCTCCTCCTACTCCTCCTCCTCCTCATCATCCGCCTATTTATCCTCCTCCTCATCCGCCTACTCATCCTCCTTCCACGTCCCTCCTCTCCCTCCCCCTCCCCCTCTCCTTACTCATCGTCCTCCTCCTCCTTCTCCTCCTCGTCCTCCTCATCCACCTCCTCCTACTGCTCCTCCTCATCATCATCATCATCATCATCATCATCAACATCATCATCATCATCATCATCATCATCATCATCATCATCATCCTCGTCCGATTCCGTCTCTATCCTCTCCCTCTTGGGGTACGCAGCCCTGTAGTCCACTGCATGCCCCTTCACATCCCTGATCAGGGCAACTCGCCAGGGCATCGTTTCTGGATGGACTGGCAAGGTTACTTTTTGGTCAGCGGCCGCAAGCGAGGAGCGCCAGCGGCGAGTCGAGTCAGAGCGGGCCGCGCAAAGACGAATTAACCTAAAGCGGTGGGCCGGAGCCTCACGCGGCACCTCGGCGGGTGGGCCAGCGAGTGGAGGCTGGCGGCGGCTGCCAGGGTGGCTGCACTGCCAGGGGTGCACGCATGCAACGAGCTGCAGGGGGGGGGGGCGGACTGCCAGGGTGGCCGGCTGCCAGGGTCTGCAATCTGCGAGTGAGTTGTATGCAGAGGCGAAAGCACCCACGGGACTGCAAGAGTACCAGGGTGGCCAGAGCCAGGTAGACCGACCGCCACGAAACGAAAAGGCGGTCGAGTGAATTGATCAGCAGAAGCTGCGGCGCACTAAAATGGCGCGTGGGGGCACCACGATGTGACCAGGGTGGGCACCTCAGAGTGACCCAAGATGCCTGCCAAGGCCAGGCAGGTGCGAGTGACGGCGCCAGCAAAGTCGCACACCCGAGCCCCGGAAAGAGGGGGGCGCAGTCCGCGGTCGACACACCAGGGATGGCGACAGACGCGAACAGACGGCGGGAGGGTGTACACCGACACTGCAGCCGAAATCGCGGACGCAGCGTGGTGGACGAAACCGCGATTTCCGCGGAATGGAGAGGCCGGGGCTGGTGGGAGAGGGCTCCACCGACTCCGGCAAGGGAACCGGGAGCCCAGCCGCGGGGGGGCCACCCCGGCACAGGAGGGCACCTGGGGGCGCGGGGGAGAGACGCGCCAAGGGTGACCGAACAGGGCGGACAGGGGGCGGGACTATAATTCGCCGGCCCAATGGATGCTAAGATCTCCAGTTACACGTCTATATTGTCTAGTTCGCCCGCGCATGGCGGCCCCTGGGAGTCCCGGAACGACAAATCCCCGGCCGAAACCCAGGAGACTCCCGGCAAGCTCCCGGCAAGGTCCCCGCAAGGTCCCCCAGAGCGCCCCAGACGTCCCACATGGTACAAGAGGCCCTGAGTCGCCGAAAGATCGTTCAAAGACGCCCAAGAAGGCCTCCATCCAGAGAGCCCTAGAGGCCCCAAGAAGCATAAATCGCCCCATTCCCTTTGGGAAATGTAAATCGTTTCGCATACACGACTTCTGAGGTTTCACAACGCTACAAACTGCCCAGGAGGCCTCCAAAACCACCCCAAGACGGCCCAACGTGCCGCCAAGATGAGCCCAAGACGGCCCCAGAGCGCTAAAAGACAGCCCACAAGGCTCCTCAAGACGGCTCCAGAGGCTCCCAAAAGACCCCAAGAGAGGTACTCCGAGACGCCATGTGCTATCCTTTCCCGCGAAATCGCTCACGAGACCGCCAGCAGGGCCCCAAGAGGCTCCCAGAGACCCCAAAATACTAGCCCCAGAAAACCCCCCGAGGCTCCCAAGAGGCCTCCCAAGACACCCCACGACATCTCCCAGAGAGCCCTCTTGTCGACGACCCAATTTCAAAGTTCCTCAAGAAACCATCGACCAGCCTCCTCCTTCTCCTCATCCTCCGCTGCCTCATCCTAATCCGTGGCGCTCGCCACGAGCACGCCCACCCCATCGGCACCTCAACGAGCCATGGGACCGTCACAAAACAACTCGGGATGAACAGCCAATCCAAGAGAAAATCTCCGACCTCTGGAGGCCGCTAACAGCGTGCCGAATGCCACGCCAGGGATGCGACAAGATGGGCCAGCGGAATGAGCGAAGCGATTAAATCTAGGGTAAATGTGCATCACAACTCTAGAGCCTCTTTCCGATATGGTAAGAGGACCAATCCACGCTTGCGACGCCATCGCCGTCCAAGTTCTCCACGGATACCATGACACTTCAGCCACGTAGACAAAGCTACATTACTCCTCGTCCTCCTCTTATCTGGTAGCTTCACGTGCTACTACGCACAAGCAGTACAGGGCACTCCTGGCGGAATCGAAGATGTCTATCATCAGCAGTTCTGTGGCCTTGGCATGGTTGAAGTCGTCCTCGCGGCTCTTCGGGGAAAACGGTGATGGAGCACATCTTCATCAATATCACCATGATCAACATCATCACCCTGATCATCATCATTGTCGTCTTCAGCATCACCAGCATCATCAGCATCGTCATCATCATCTTCAGCATCATCAGCATCATCAGCATCACCATCGCCATTAGCATAACCGACATCATCATCATCATCATCATCATCATCATCATCATCAGCATCATCATCAGCATCAGCATCAGCATCAGCATCAGCATCATCATCATCATCATCATCATCATCATCATCATCATCATCATCATCATCATCATCATCGTCATCAACATCATCATCATCGTCATCATCATCGTCATCGGCATCAGCATCATCAGCAGCATCAGCAGCATCATCATCATCATCATCATCATCAGTATCATCAGAATCATCAGCAGCAGCATTGACATCATCATCATCAGCATCATCATCACCATCATCATCATCGTCTTCATCATCATAATCAACAGCATCATCATCATCATCATCATCATCATCATCATCATCATCATCATCATCATCATCATCATCATCATTATCATCATCTGTAGCATCAGCGTCAGCATCAGCATCGTCGTCATCATCAGCACCAGCATCATCATCAGCATCAGCATCAACATCCTCATCATCCTCATCATTATCATCGTCATCATCATCATCATCAGCATCATCATCGTCGTCATCATCCTCATCGTCATCATCATCAACAGCATCATCATGAACATCATCGTGATCATCATCAGCATAATCATCGTCATCAGCATCCTCATCATAATCCTCATCGTGACCCTCATCCACATCATTACCCTCATCCTCATCCTCATCCTCATCTTTATCATCATCATCATCATCATCATCATCATCATCATCATCATCGTCGTCGCCATCAGTATCAAAATCATCATCAAAATCAGCATCATCGTCATTGTCATCGTCAGCATCAGCATCGTCATCATCGTCCTCATCATCCTTATCATAATCCTCATCATGATCCTCATCCGCATTACCATCCTCATCCTCATCATCATCCTCATCATCAGCACCAGCATCAGCATCAGCATCATCATCGCCATGTTGCCCCATCCCCGCCCCATCACCAGAATGAGCACCACCATCATACCCTGCATAATACCATCCTTAATCGCGGCATCTCTCAGGTCAGTCGTATGTGGCCTTTGGCCTAGTCCCACCAGCACACTGGGCGTAAGCGGTTAAGCAGACCAGTTCTTCCAAAACAAATGTGTCCGCTTCGGGGAGGGTATCGCCCTCCAACTTATCAGGTGCCACACGTCGCAACACTTCCGCCCTGACCTTGCCGTGCAAAGAGGGTGTTTGAATGCCCTTCGGGATAGATGTGTTGTCGATCTCAGGCCTGTTGAAGCCTCTTGTGGCCTCTTGGGTGGTCCTCGTGGAGGCCTCTGGAGGGCCTCTTGGGGGAGCTTCTTGGGACCCTTCTGGGGCCTCCTGCGGGCGTTTTGAAAGCCTATGGGGAGCTTGTTGCGGCAACATTGCCGAGAAATACCGTTTCCTACAACTGCCCAGCATCCTCCCACCAGTCCCCCAGAAGGCGAAAGCAAGCCACCAGAAAGCCCACAGAGAACCCGAAGCAGAAGGCCCCTGGGAGCGCCGAGAGCACGAGAACGACCAGCCGAGACCTGAAGGAGCGGAGGTCCCTTCCAGCCCACCCCATCCCAACTTCTCCCAGCCCGGCCCGGCAGGACGAGGAGGGAGGCAGTAGGGAGACGGGGACAGGGGAGGAGAGGGAGGGAGGGAGGAGAGCCGACCTGCCCTGGGCAACGACGACGACGACGACGACGACGACGACGACGACGACGACGACGACGACGACGCCGTCGGGACGCAGCGTCGTACCCCGCGGCGACGTCTGGGGCCCCCGGATGGAGCTGCAAGCTCGAAAGCCAGCCAGGGCAGCGGTTTGATCCCGCCCCGCCGGGCGGTCAAGAGCCGCCCCGGGCCCCAAGCTGCCGCCCTTTGCTGGAGAGGGAGGAGCGCGGCGGGAGAGGGGAGCGGCGGAGCGCGGCGGGGCGACGAGGGAGGACGGCGGCAGGACGAGGACGAGCCCGGATGAGGACGAGCTCGGAAATCTCTGAGAGCAGGCAGGCTTGAAGGATGCATCTCAGGAGGGAAAAAAGCACACAGACACAATTAATCGTCGATTCCCAAGAGAAAATATGGGAAAATATGGGAAGTGGGGGGGAAGACAAAAACCCAGATCCGCCGATCCGGC
This sequence comes from Prorocentrum cordatum, assembly GCA_963575745.1. Lineage (NCBI taxonomy): Eukaryota > Dinophyceae > Prorocentrales > Prorocentraceae > Prorocentrum > Prorocentrum cordatum. Next base: position 131,373 of record CAUYUJ010020606.1, on the reverse strand, counting down.
GTGTGAGTTTCTGAGAGCGTGGGCTTGAGCTCGCTCAAGCTTCGCTCTGCGGGGGGGGGGGGGGGGGAACCTCATTTCCGAGTAATTCAGTGCTTCGCAGGGGGGGGGACCTCATTTCCGACCTATTTCAGTGCTTCGCACCCCCCCCTCCAGAGCGGACCCCCCCCCCTGCAGAGCGCCCTCCCCCCCCCTCCTGCAGCCCCCCCCCCCCCCCCTCCCCCCTGCCCCCCCCCCCCCCCTGCAGAGCCCCCCCCCCTGCCCCCCCCCCCCAAAGCAGCCCCCCCCCCTGCCGAGCGGACCTCCCCCCTGCAGCCCCCCCCCTGCAGAGCGAACCCCACCCCCCTCCTCTGCACCCCCCCCTGCAGAGCAGACTCCCTCCTGCACCCCCTCCCCCTGCAGAGCGGACACCCCACCTCCCCTGCAGCCCAGCCCCCCCCCCCCCCCCCCTCCCCCCCCTGCAGAGCGGACCCCCCCCCGTGCAGCCCGCCCCCCTGCAGAGCGGACCCCCCCCTCCCCTGCACCCCCCCCCCTGCAGAGCAGACCCCCCCTCTGCAGCCCCCCCCCCCTGCAGAGCGGACCCCCCCCCTCCCCTGCAGTCCCTCCCTCTGCCGAGCGGACCCCCCCTCTGCAGAGCAGACCCCCCCCCCTGCAACCCAGCTCCCCCCCCGTCGTCGTCGTCGTCGTCGTCGTCGTCGTTGTCGTCGCGTCGTCGTCGTCGTGCTCGTCGTCGTCGTCGTCGTCGTCGTCGTCGTCGTCGCCGTCGTCGCCGCCGTCGTCGTCGTCGTCGTCGTCGTCGTCGTCGTCGTCGTCGTCGTCGTCGTCGTCGTCGTCGTCGCTCGCGCCATCGTCGTCGTCGTCGTGCTCGTCGTCGTCGTGCTCGTCGTCGTCGCTTGCGTCGCCGTCGTCGTCATCGCTGTCGTCGTCGTCGTCGTCGTGGTCGTTGTCGTCGTCGCTCTCGTCGTCGTCGTCGTCGTCGTCGTCGTCGTCGTCGTCGACGTATTCGTTTTCGTCGTCGTTTTCGTCTTCCTCGTCGTCGTTCATTTCCTTAGGCACCCGGAGCGCCCTGGATCGGCGGCACTGGCCGGAGGCCACTACAATATGGGAAAACATGGGAAGTGGGGGGGAAGACAAAAACCCAGAAAATATAGGATAATATTGGGAATCCTTCTATTTGTGTATATTTATTTGTGTGTCCTTGGCCCCCTTGAGCATCGGGCGCCACGTCGGCCGCTCCAGAGCGCCCTGGAGCGACCTGAGAGCGCTCCGGAGTGCTCCGACCGAGTAGCTCTTTATCCTCTTTCTGGGCCTGCCTGGATCGGGAGCCCCCGAAACCGTGTGGTGACAGACCGTGCGGCGACCTCCACATCCCAAGAGACCTCACCGCGCGGTCCGTCGCCGCTCGGCCTTCGGACACCAGAGGCCCCAATCGCCCGTGATATCCTCGGGGGACGACCCGAGTCCCCAAGCCGTGTGCTGACCCCGAATCCCCACCGACTCACCACACGGTGTGGTCACCACACCGTTCGGGGGCCCCCGATGGAGGGAAGCAGATCCGATGGGCTGGGGCCTGGCGCTCGGTTCTGCTAGTAGAACTGGCGCACGTCGGGGCCCATCGTGTACCAGTCGGTGCTCTCCGACTTCAGCCAATTGGTCTCGATCTTGTCCGCGGCGTACTCCTTCGCCACGTTCATCTGGCGGTGCGCGGCTGGTAAGACGAAGCCAGGACGAGTATAAATTCGAGAGAGTATAAATCGGGAATCTCTGAGAGCCAGTGGCTCTGGAGGATGTCTCGGGCGCCGCGGCCTTCTCAGAGCGTTCCGGCCCTGGGAGGGTTCCGGAGCACTCTGAAACGGATTGATCCTCGTCCTACCCCTGCCCGAGCTGGGCCCGCTGCCTGCCCCTTGGGCCATGTTGCCGCCGAGCGCTGGCTGGACGACCCCACCAGACTGCTACCGTTTGGGAAATACTGGAGTGTTGCACAAAAGGCGAATGAGTAAGCCGCTTTGGAAAAGATGGCGCGCGCGACATCCATGCTCTGCGTCCCTTCCGAATCACGGTGCAACCAGCGAGCGGGCTAGCGCAATGCCCCCTCCCTTCTCTTTCCCGCCTCCCTGCATGGAGGAGAAAAACTCAGAAAGGCTCTTGCCGCCGCTTCAGGCCCACCCCCATGCCCAAAGCGCTGACCTAAGCAGACGAGGTCTTGCAGACAAGTGCAGCGGGGAGGGGTGGGTGCGCCTCAATGTGCCGAGGTGGCCCTCTCCGGTGGGGGTAGGTGTGTAAGGAGAGTGACATTGAGCCTTCACCGATACATTCCCGTATGCTCCCTCCCTCTCCTTCCACCTTCATTGTTATCCCTCGCTCTCCTCGAGGGGAGCCAAAAAAGGGGGTACTGGCTCAGGGAGGGGCAGCAGTGACATTAGAGGCCTCCTACATGGGTCGGAGTAGATGGGGTCTAAGGACCGTGACGCATCGCCGACGTCGGCGATGCATCGGCGTTGTCAACGTGAAGCAAATCGAGCTCCACATCGAGCCGCATCGGCGATGCATCGGCGATGCGGCGCGATCCTCCGACCCCATCCTCTCGGACACAACCTAAGAGGCCTACAGACCTGGAATCAGAGGTCTTGGCGAGCCCGTGGAGGACGAGGGAGGAGCCCCTGCGCATGCCGGCGCCCTGGCACGAAGGGGCGCACGCCAGGCAGCAACGGCGGGGTGCTGCAGCGCCGTGTCCCCCCGCACCTTCGTCCCCAGGACAGCCTGATCCGAATGGTCCACAAGAGCTCGGCGCGAGACAGCGGCAAGCATCAGGAGCGTCTCGCAAACAAAGGAGGGACAGGGAAAGGTCTGCACCTGCAGGAGGTGAAGGGGACGAGGTGGGGTCGCGCTGCAGTCGAGGTGGTGCAATCCATGTGGTGCAGTCTGGGAGGTGCCATCCATGTGGTGCGCCCCACGCGGTGCAAAAGCAACGCAAGGCGACGCAGTGCAACGGAAAGCACCGCAGAGCGATGCAAAGCAACGCAAGGCAACGCGAAGCAACGCCAAGCAGCGCAAGGCAGCGCAAGGCAGCGCAAGGCAGTGCAAAGCAGTGCAAGGCAGCGCAAGGCAGCGCAAGGCAGTGCAAAGCAGTGCAAGGCAGCGCAAGGCAGCGCAAGGCAGCGCAAGGCAGCGCAAAAGTGCGAGCCCCGAACCGCCAAACCCGCGACCCCAGAGATGGCGGCGGCGGGCGGCCACGAGCCGGCACACGCCGACAGCCGGGCCCAGCTCCTTAAGAGGAAAAAAATAAGATGTCCCTACGTGCAGGCACCGCTCGGGGCCAACAAAAAGACACGTTTGGAGCAGGGGTGGGGAGGGAAAACAAGAAAACAAAAAACAACAAACAACAACAACAACAACAACAACAACAACAACAACAACAACAACAACAACAACAACAACAACAACAACAACAACAACAACAACAACAACAATCACTTTACCCGAACGCTCAGTGTTCTCACCAGTGCCAGGGTTTTCATGCGACGCCAGCCAATACCCCCACTTTGTGGGGGGGCAGTGCAAGCTCTACCAAATATCCACACGACTCTTCGCCACCACCCACACCCAGCTTCCCGCCCTATGACGTTCGGACACTTCACTTCGTGGCCTGCGGACGACCGTGGCTACTACACTGGCGTGGAGTACACACCCACAGAAGTTGTTAAGCCTACGTTCGTACACCCACAGAAGTTGTTAAGCCTTGTTAACCCACAGAAGTTGTTAAGCCTTCCACAGAACATCTGTTGCATATGATGCATATGGTACATGATACACATGATACACATGATACGTACTCACAAGATAGTTGATCACATCTTTAGGGCAAATTCCTGAGGGATGTGGGAATACACAAGAGAGAGAGGATATGGTTGTCCCGATGGTTGTCTCGATGGTTGTCCCGATGGTTGTCCTGATGGTTGTGGTTGTCCCGATCGTTGTCCCGATGATTGTCCCGATGGTTGTCCTGATGGTTGTGCTTGTCCCGATCGTTGTCCCGTTCGGCGGCCGAGGGCGCAACCTATGGCGAGGACCTACGGTGCGATTCGTGTGATTTTATGATGCGCGGTGCTAAAATTCTTAAGAACCCAATGGTTTTTGGAGATTTCGGCGTGCGCGCGCGAAGAAAAAACGAATGTGTCCCGCATGGTATTATTTGACAGGGATGATGGCCCTGGCAGGTGCGCAACCGTTGTCGCAGAAGTTCGAAAAAGTTGCTCGCAAAAGCCCGTTTGACAGAAATGTTTAAAAAGTGTTGGTTTTCCTACGAATCCGCAAGAGCGCGCGGGATGAGATTTTGACATTTTTTTGTTGAAAAACCATTGGTTTTTTGATGTTTTTATGTTAAAATCGCTCCGAACACTAAGCTTTTGGAAGGATTTCGTCTTGCGCGCGCGAATGTCCACTTTACCTTATTTTTTGCAAGGGATTCTTGAAATTTGATTATATTAGAACAAGAAATGTCATTTTATAGTGTTTTTTGCAAGGGAAAGCGGATTACAACAAAACAACCGGATCTTGATCACATCGAATTACCTGAGGCTTCCTCACGAAAATGATGAAAATGTAGCTGCGGCCTAGGCGGCGCAGGGGGGCCGTGCACCAGGGGTCCCAACAATAATTATTCTTTAGAATTAATAATGTTCAACAACAACAACAACAACAACAACAACAACAACAACAACAACAACAACAACAACAACAACAACAACAACAAAAAAAACGGCAGTCACAGAGACTGTCGGGGCTCCGCCAGGATCCCTCGGAGCGGCGCTGGGCCCCGCCTCCGGCGCTGCCCACGCGCGCCAGGCAGGGGGCCCGGCGCCGATCCAAGGAACCCGCGCGGAGCTCCAGCAGCCTGAGCTCCTGCCGTTCTTTGCTCGTCGATCTGGGACGTTCCCGTTGCCGCGGCCGGAGGCGGCTCGACCGGCCGCGGCAGCGGGAGCCGGCCGCAGGCTCGAAACCATGCCGACGCCGCCCCCCCCCGCCCCACCCGCCATCACAAACACGAAGCGCACTTGGCGGCAAAATCTGGATCATCATCGGGCGCCCCGCGATCACTTGGCATCAAATCCAAGGACTCCCCCTGCTTTTCCGCATCCTCTGGGCTTTTTCGCCCTTCCCCCCCCCATCTCCCACAGCTTCCCCATGTGTTTTCCTGGAAATCGACGATTCGTCCACAGGCCCACCGTCCCCGTGGGCAGCGCGGGCAAAGCCCACGCGGCGGCACAACCTCGAACCATGCGCAGGCGCCCCGCGGTCACACCGCCCTGTTGTTATTATTATTATTATACACAAGGGGCCCAGGGACACACAAAGACATGGACATGAATCCCAGGAGGACCCACATTGTCTTAGACATTCTGGGTGTTCGTCCCCCCCCCACTTCCCTCAAAACCTCGGACCATGCGCGGGCGCCCCGCGGTCACACCGCCCTGCTGCTATCATTATACAAAAGGAGCCCAGGGACACACAAAAACACAGACACGCGTCCCAAGACTACGACGCTGTTCCTACGCTTTCTGAGAGGGCTTGAGACTGAGACGCCGGAGCCCCGGGGAGCCCCGGAGATCGTTCCGGCGCCGCTGTCCAGCGTCGGGGGCAGCTTGCTCGAAGCTGCAGCGGGTCCCGAGGGGCCTCTTCCGCGGGCTTCCCAAGACGCGTGCCCGGACGCTCTCCGGAAGGTCCTTCGGAAGCTCTCCCCAGGTCCTTCCAGAGTTCGTCGCCAAGCCTTTCCACGCCCTTCGGGCGCCCTGCTACCCGGGTTTGGGACCCCACGAGTCCCACCAGCCCTTTGGGCGTGAGTGGTTTAGCGAGCTCTCTCTGTTCTCAACCCCCCTTCTTCCCCTTCGGGGAGGGGTTTACCCCTCCCCCTACCCCCTCCCCCTGGACCTGGAGAGGGGGTTTCGCGGGTGGTCAGAGGGTCCTTTTTCTATCCCTGGGAGGGCTAAAATTCGACACCCCTCACGAGGATCGTGGCCCCGACGGGGGTACTGACAAAAATGCTCGCCCCATCTGTGATCGATCGCCCCAAAGATGGCCCCAACAGGCCCCCAAGACGCTCCAAGAGGCGCCCAAGAGGGCCCCCGGACGCTCCCAAGAGGCTCAAAAGAGAGCCCAAGAGGCCCCTCTACGATCTCCAAGAGGCCTCCAAACTGCCTTGGATACGACTACTTGTACTACTACTACTACTACTACTACTACTACTACTACTACTACTACTACTACTACTACTACCACTACTACTACTACTACTACTACTACTACTACTACTACTACTACTACTACTACTACTACTACTACTACTACTACTACTACTCTACTACTACGAGGGGCCCGAACGACTTGCACCAGGACGAGGTGCCCGAACGCCTCGCGCCACGAGGAGCCCGAACGACTCACACCAGGACGAGGGGCCCGAACGACTCACACCACGAAGAGCCCGAACGACTCACACCAGAAGGAGGGGCCCGAACGACTCACACCAGGACGAGGCGCCCGAACGACTCACACCACGAGGAGCCCGAACGACTCACACCACGACGAGGGCCCCGAACGACTCACACCACGAGGAGCCCGAACGAGTCACACCAGGAGGAGGGGCCCGAACGACTCACACCAGGACGAGGGGCCCGAACAACTCACACCACGAGAAGCCCGAACGACTCACACCAGGACGAAGAGCCCGAACGACTCACATCACGAAGAGCCCGAACGACTCACACCAGGAAGAAGGGCCCGAACGACTCACACCAGGACAAGAAACCCCAAACGACTCAAACCACGAGGAGCGCTTTCTCTCCCTCCTCCTCCGCCTCGTCCTTCTCCCGCTCCCACCACAAGGAGGATGTACAAGGAGGCGGGAGGAAGGAGGAACAGGGGAGATATGCGGGGGCAGGCGGAAACACGCCTGAAAAACACGACTGTCGGCATGCTTCGCAAGAGTTGCTGTTTTGAGATGGGCTGGTGGGGATACGCGAAGCGTAAAGAATTATACAGAGGGGCCCAGGGACACACAGACACATGGACACAAATCCCAGGATTACGAATATGTTCCCGTACTTTCTGGGTTATCGCCTTCCCCCCCCCCCCACGCACTTCCCCTATTTTCCTATCCCCCCCCCACACACTTCCCCTATTTTCCTATACTGTCCTGGGGATCGACGACGAATTGTGTCTGTGTATTTTTCCCCTCCTATTTTCTGACAGGGATACTGGGGGTGCCCCTGGTACGCGCAGCGCCCCTCGAGGGCGTCGCGCAGCAGGCTGGCGTCTGCAAAAAAATACCCGATGGTTATCGATGGCGGCCCCTGCCCATGCCTTTTTCTGTTCTGGCAAACGCCCGCCCCATCAGAGGTCTGCTTTTAGGGGAACGAAGAATAACGTAAACATTAAAATTCGGAGGTCCGCGCGGATTTCTCAGATCCCACGCGGACCTCCGAGTTGTTATGTTTATGTCATTGCTCGTTCCCCTAAATTTGCACTCGGCGCGTCAAATACGAGGCTGGGCAGCTGGCAGAATGCTTGTGCGAAAGCTTACCCGCTAATAAAGAATGGGCGCGACGACTGTGCACGTTGCACACAGATCGCTGACATGATTAAACGCTGGCCCTACGAGACACGAATTGAGTGCTAGCCAGCCGCTTGCCCAGAGCAAGCTGGCCGACTCGAAAACGGTATGCTAAAATAAAGCGCTCAAAATGCACTCGAAACACCAACAGGATACGTGAAACGGTGGCGTGGATCTGGAAACGATCAGCTCAACTCCTTCTTCTGCCAATTGAAGCTGGCCGCCTGGACGGAGGACTCGCCCGTGTAGCCGAGCTTCTCCTTCCAGCCCGGGTAGATCTGGTCCGCATCCTTCTGGAACGTCAAGAACGCGCCCTTGAGCTCCTCGTGCGTCTTCGCGTACTCGACGACGCCGTCCGACAGGCTCACGTCGCCATAGGTGCCTGCCTTCCACAACTTCCACGACTCCTCGCCCTGGGCGCACGAGATCGCGCCCTGCTTCGGCCCGTCCTTGTGCCCGAAAGCCCCGCCGCCGGCCGTCAGGATAACGTTCGAGTGGCCCAGGTTCTCGAAGAACGCAGGCAGCCGCAAGGCGTTCATGCCACCCGAGATGATCGGGGTGGTCTGCTTCATGCCCTCCCACTCCTGGCGGTAGTAGGGGCCGTCGGCGACGTCGTCTTGCAGCATGAAGCCGATGTTCTTGTCCGAAGCGTCGCCCTCCATCTTGCCAAAGCTCATCGTGCCCGTGTGGATGCCGCTGGCACCGATGACGCGCGACAACTTGGTGTGCACGAAGGCGGTGTACCCGCGCTGCGTCTGCGGGCTGGTCACTGCGCCGTGGCCGGCGCGGTGGTAGTGCAGGAATTGCTTCGGGAAGTTGCGGCGCGCAACGGTCACCGCAGTGCCGCCAGCCACGTAGCCGTCGACCAAGAAGGCGCAATTCTCTGCCATCGGGCCCATCTGGTTCAAGATGTACTTGGCACGTGCGATCATCTCGTTCGGGTCATCCGCCGTAATGTTGGCGGAGAACAACTTGCCCTGGCCCGTTTCCTCCTGTGCCGCGCGCATGGCCTTCACGACTTCGGGGATGCATTCGTTCATCTGGCAGAACGTCTGGTTGCCCTGCGGCTCATCGTTCTTGATGAAGTCGCCGCCCTGCCAGAAGCCATAGCACGCCTGGCCGAAGGGCTTCGGCTGCAAGCCGAGCTTGGGCTTGATAATGGTGCCGACCACCAGGCCACCGCCGACCGTGCCGCGGCCCAGGATGCGCCACATGTCGATCACGCAGCACGACGGCCCGTCGAACAGGCGCAGGTACTGCGGCGGAAAATAGATATCATAGATCTTGCCGTAGTCGACGTCGCCCATACCCTGGTTGTTTCCCGATGCTCAAGGTCAGCACGGAACACATCATGGCGCGGCCGTCGGTGATGTTGCGGTCGAACAAAGCCGTCGGGTAGGCGATCTTCATCTCTTCATTCTCTGGGTCGATGTAGTAGACGAGCGCATCCACAGTCTTTGTGAAGTCATCGGTGGTGCACACGTTCACGTTCGTGCCAGTGGAGGACTCCGCCGCGAAGTGCGCCGCGGTGGCCAGGTAGTCGTAGCCCGCCTTGGGCTTCATGATGTAGGCCACCAGCACGTGCTGGCCGTTCTTGATCAGGTCCTCCTCCGTCAGCGAGAGGTCCGCGTAGCGGCTCGACTGGTCCAGGGCCGGCGGGTCACAGAGCTCGCTTTGCGAGTCTTGCTGGCGCCAACGAACGCCGCGGCCAAATCCTTCTTCTGCCAATTGAAGCTGGCCGCCTGGACGGAGGACTCGCCCGTGTAGCCGAGCTTCTCCTTCCAGCCCGGGTAGATCTGGTCCGCATCCTTCTGGAACGTCAAGAACGCGCCCTTGAGCTCCTCGTGCGTCTTCGCGTACTCGACGACGCCGTCCGACAGGCTCACGTCGCCGTAGGTGCCTGCCTTCCACAACTTCCACGACTCCTCGCCCTGGGCGCACGAGATCGCGCCCTGCTTCGGCCCGTCCTTGTGCCCGAAAGCCCCACCGCCGGCCGTCAGGATAACGTTCGAGTGGCCCAGGTTCTCGAAGAACGCAGGCAGCCGCAAGGCGTTCATGCCACCCGAGATGATCGGGGTGGTCTGCTTCATGCCCTCCCACTCCTGGCGGTAGTAGGGGCCGTCGGCGACGTCGTCTTGCAGCATGAAGCCGATGTTCTTGTCCGAAGCGTCGCCCTCCATCTTGCCAAAGCTCATCGTGCCCGTGTGGATGCCGCTGGCACCGATGACGCGCGACAACTTGGTGTGCACGAAGGCGGTGTACCCGCGCTGCGTCTGCGGGCTGGTCACTGCGCCGTGGCCGGCGCGGTGGTAGTGCAGGAATTGCTTCGGGAAGTTGCGACGAGCAACGGTCACCGCAGTGCCGCCAGCCACGTAGCCGTCGACCAAGAAGGCGCAATTCTCCGCCATCGGGCCCATCTGGTTCAAGATGTACTTGGCACGTGCGATCATCTCGTTCGGGTCATCCGCCGTAATGTTGGCGGAGAACAACTTGCCCTGGCCCGTTTCCTCCTGTGCCGCGCGCATGGCCTTCACGACTTCGGGGATGCATTCGTTCATCTGGCAGAACGTCTGGTTGCCCTGCGGCTCATCGTTCTTGATGAAGTCGCCGCCCTGCCAGAAGCCATAGCACGCCTGGCCGAAGGGCTTCGGCTGCAAGCCGAGCTTGGGCTTGATAATGGTGCCGACCACCAGGCCACCGCCGACCGTGCCGCGGCCCAGGATGCGCCACATGTCGATCACGCAGCACGACGGCCCGTCGAACAGGCGCAGGTACTGCGGCGGAAAATAGATATCATAGATCTTGCCGTAGTCGACGTCGCCCATACCCTGGTTGTTCCCGATGCTCAAGGTCAGCACGGAACACATCATGGCGCGGCCGTCGGTGATGTTGCGGTCGAACAAAGCCGTCGGGTAGGCGATCTTCATCTCTTCATTCTCTGGGTCGATGTAATAGACGAGCGCATCAACAGTCTTTGTGAAGTCATCGGTGGTGCACACGTTCACGTTCGTGCCAGTGGAGGACTCCGCCGCGAAGTGCGCCGCGGTGGCCAGGTAGTCGTAGCCCGCCTTGGGCTTCATGATGTAGGCCACCAGCACGTGCTGGCCGTTCTTGATCAGGTCCTCCTCCGTCAACGAGAGGTCCGCGTAGCGGCTCGACTGGTCCAGGGCCTGGCGGGTCACAGAGCTCGCTTTGCGAGTCTTGCTGGCGCCAACGAACGCCGCGGCCAAGTCCTTCTTCTGCCAATTGAAGCTGGCCGCCTGGACGGAGGACTCGCCCGTGTAGCCGAGCTTCTCCTTCCAGCCCGGGTAGATCTGGTCCGCATCCTTCTGGAACGTCAAGAACGCGCCCTTGAGCTCCTCGTGCGTCTTCGCGTACTCGACGACGCCGTCCGACAGGCTCACGTCGCCGTAGGTGCCTGCCTTCCACAACTTCCACGACTCCTCGCCCTGGGCGCACGAGATCGCGCCCTGCTTCGGCCCGTCCTTGTGCCCGAAGGCCCCACCGCCGGCCGTCAGGATAACGTTCGAGTGGCCCAGGTTCTCGAAGAACGCAGGCAGCCGCAAGGCGTTCATGCCACCCGAGATGATCGGGGTGGTCTGCTTCATGCCCTCCCACTCCTGGCGGTAGTAGGGGCCGTCGGCGACGTCGTCTTGCAGCATGAAGCCGATGTTCTTGTCCGAAGCGTCGCCCTCCATCTTGCCAAAGCTCATCGTGCCCGTGTGGATGCCGCTGGCACCGATGACGCGCGACAACTTGGTGTGCACGAAGGCGGTGTACCCGCGCTGCGTCTGCGGGCTGGTCACTGCGCCGTGGCCGGCGCGGTGGTAGTGCAGGAATTGCTTCGGGAAGTTGCGGCGCGCAACGGTCACCGCAGTGCCGCCAGCCACGTAGCCGTCGACCAAGAAGGCGCAATTCTCTGCCATCGGGCCCATCTGGTTCAAGATGTACTTGGCACGTGCGATCATCTCGTTCGGGTCATCCGCCGTAATGTTGGCGGAGAACAACTTGCCCTGGCCCGTTTCCTCCTGTGCCGCGCGCATGGCCTTCACGACTTCGGGGATGCATTCGTTCATCTGGCAGAACGTCTGGTTGCCCTGCGGCTCATCGTTCTTGATGAAGTCGCCGCCCTGCCAGAAGCCATAGCACGCCTGGCCGAAGGGCTTCGGCTGCAAGCCGAGCTTGGGCTTGATAATGGTGCCGACCACCAGGCCACCGCCGACCGTGCCGCGGCCCAGGATGCGCCACATGTCGATCACGCAGCACGACGGCCCGTCGAACAAGCGCAGGTACTGCGGCGGAAAATAGATATCATAGATCTTGCCGTAGTCGACGTCGCCCATACCCTGGTTGTTTCCGATGCTCAAGGTCAGCACGGAACACATCATGGCGCGGCCGTCGGTGATGTTGCGGTCGAACAAAGCCGTCGGGTAGGCGATCTTCATCTCTTCATTCTCTGGGTCGATGTAATAGACGAGCGCGTCCACAGTCTTTGTGAAGTCATCGGTGGTGCACACGTTCACGTTCGTGCCAGTGGAGGACTCCGCCGCGAAGTGCGCCGCGGTGGCCAGGTAGTCGTAGCCCGCCTTGGGCTTCATGATGTAGGCCACCAGCACGTGCTGGCCGTTCTTGATCAAGTCCTCCTCCGTCAGCGAGAGGTCCGCGTAGCGGCTCGACTGGTCCAAGGCACGGCGGGCCACGCTGGCGCGCGATTGGACCGGAACAACGCGCGAGGCCTGGCCGGCCGCCAGCTTGCTGGCACGACCGCGGCGCTTGGACCCGACCGCCGCGGCGAGGGCGGCGGCGGCCGCCGGCGCTGCCAGGGCCGCCGCTCCCCCCGTGGGGCTGGGCTGCTGGGCGTGCGCGGCGCCGCGAAGGGCGGGGGCCGCCTCCGCAGGGGAAGCCTGCAGCGTCTCCTCGACGGCGGCGCGGGGCGCAACCTGCGAGGACACGAAGGACTGGCTGTGCTTCAAGCAAGCGACGGCCGCCAGGCCAGCGGCAGCCCCGAGCGAGGCGCGTTGGGCCATGGCGCGGGTAGAGCCGAGCCGAGCTCGCACGTTCGACAAGCTGATTCTGCGAAAATTGCCTCGGCCAAAACGGCTGGGAATCTTGGAAATAGGAGGAATCTTGGCAATCTTTGAACGAATCATTATCATCACCGTTTGCGTGACCCTGGTGCGCTGCTGTAGGGGGCCGCAGGGACGCCAAATCCAAGGGTACAGGCCAATTATGGGGGGACACCTTGGGCCCGCACCAAAAGTCACACTGGCGAAAGGTCACTCTTCCGCGTAGCCGATCTGAGTGCTGCTCCGACCAGCACGTGTCGTGGGAGGACCACGGCAGAACCCTGGACCGCGCCCTGGCGCCTGAAACTCTGCTGGCCATCTGGGCCCCTTCCCACCGAGCGGCGCGCGTGGTGTCCTCGAACGAACGAACGAATGAACGAAAGAACGAACGACGACGCCGACGACGACGACGACGATGACGACGACAACGACAACGACGACGACGACGACGACGAACGAACCGCATCCTGGCCTGGCTCAGACCAAGCGGTGGGGCCTGTGCCTCTGGATTCTGGCGTGTCTGGGCACACGCAAAGCGAGGCGGCCAAAAAGTTAGAAGGAGAGGAGGAGGAGGAGGAGGAGGAGGAGGAGGAGGCGTCGGCGGCGGCGGCGTGCGTGGTGCCCTCGAGTCTGCCTGCGAGGACCAGGGTCCGTCAGCACCAGGTCGGGAGCTCGTGCCGGCTCGACATGTGCGCCGGATCGGGCTGCATCGGCAGGGAGCCAAGATTGGATAAGATCGCCTCCGTCAGGACGCACAACAGCGCCATGCAAGCATCGGGCCGCATCGGACCGTCAGAGTATGTGGGCATCGAGTCGGATCGGGCCAGCCAGAATCCACATCGAATCGGGGTCTCGCCCGATCGGAGTGCGCCCTGGAGGGGCGCACTCGTGGTGACTCGGCGCACGTGTGCTCCGCTCTGCCCCGATCTGTCCCCAGCAGAGGACGCGGGCAGCCCTCCGAGAGCTGCTGGCTCGGACTGCTGCTGCTGCCAGGCCCCTCCCCGCTCGTGCCCGCTCCCCCCCCCGCGGCCCCGCCTTCTTAGGGGCCTGCCGCGGCTCGCTGAGGCCGTCCGCGGCGGCGGCCGGCAGCAGCACGAGCAGGGCGCGCAGCATGGCTGCGAGCGTGCGGGGGGCTGTCGTGGCGCCCGGGGCACTGCGGACCGTCCGGTGGTAGTAGGACATGGAAAGCGACATGCTCGAGCAGCATGCTGCTCTGGGGTCGAGGCGTCGGCGGCGCGGGGGGGGGCAGGTGTCAGAGGGGCGGGCAGGGAGCAGGCAGGCCCGTTGTCCCTCCTGCACGGCGCCATCTCGCTCACGCGCGTCACGCCACATCGTGTCGACCGAATGCACATCTTGAGAAGAACGGTCCACAGAATGGTCTACAGAAGCATGCGAGCCACGACCTGAATTTGCACCAGCGCCAGCGAGCCCAGTCATCGAGAGAAGCAACCAGCAAAGTGTACTCCTCCAGCCCAAAGGTCGCATGCAAACGTGCGACAACGGTGCACGCCGACGAAACGGAAATCCTACTCAACTCAATCGCACTGCACCAGAAACTACAATTTCATCGTCAATCCTAGTGTGCTGTACTCTGGTGCTTGATTATGCTCCATCGTACCCTGTTCTTCTCTACTCCATCAGAATATACTTTGTTCCACTCCAATGTGCCCTACTCTGGTGTACTCTACTCTGTCGACCCCGGGGGCCGCCGAGAGTTCGAAGCGAAACGGAGACCCCCCACCGGGAAATCGGGGTCGGTGTCGTGCTCGTGTCGCGCGGGCGAGGCGAGGCGCAGCGGCGCGGGCGGGCGGGAGGCGTGCGCCCGCCGTGGCTGGGGCGAAGCTGGGCTCCATGGCTCTGCGCCGCCTGGTTGGCCGGCGGCGGCTCGGGGATGCCCCGCCAGTGCCCCGTGGGGTCCCTCGGTGTCCCGTGGCGCGGTGTCCCGTGGTGTCCCGTGGTGTGCCGTGGTGTCCGTGGTGTCCCCAACCTCCTCCTCGCTCGAGGGGTGGCCGTACAGGAACACCTATACGACCACCCCCTCGGGTGATGAGGAGGCTGTGGGGGGGGGGGAGTTCAGCTTTCGGTGAGCGGTCGAGGCCGGATCGGATTCGGCGGAGATCAGTCGGGGAACACGGAGCACCTGTTCGGCCAGTTCTATCGATCTCACTCTCTATCTACCTATCGATCTCACTATCGATCTCCCTCCATCTTCGCTCTCGCTATCTATCGATCTCGAAGTCGACCTCACTATCGATCTCACCATCGATTTGTCGGTCGATCTTACGATCGATCTCACAGTCGACCTCACAGGACACCACGGAGAACCACGGGACACCACGAGACACCATGGGACACCACAAGATACCACGGGACACCAGGGGACACCGCGCCACGGTACACCGCGGGACATCAGCGGGACACCCCCGAGCCATCGTCGGCCAACCGGCGGGCGTAGGGTCATTGAGTTCAGTCTCGCCCTAGCCACAGTGGGTTCGTTCTTCTCGCCCGCCCAGGCAGCTGCGCCTCGCCCGCACGCACGACACGAAGACGAAACCGAAACCGGTTTACAGTTGGGGGGTCTCCGATTCACTTCGAACTCACCCCTGAACCTCCGAGACATATATATATATATATATATATATATATATATATAATATAAACCTATATATATATATATATATATATATACACACATTGATACTTATATATCGATAAATATGCAATGCAATGTATTAACACGACCAGCCTTCGGGTGATGAGGAGACTGTGCGGGGCGCAGTTCGGCTTTCGGTGTGCGATTAGGGTCGGATCGGATTCGGCGGAAACCAGTCGGCCACCACAGAGCACATGTTTGGCAATTCTGTCCATCGAAATCACTCTCTACTTACCTATTGATCTAACTATCGATCTCCCTCTACTAATCGATATCACTATCCATCGATCTCACTATCGACCTCACTATCGATTTGAAAATCGATCTGACTATCGATGCAACTATCGATGTCACTATCGATCTCACACTCGACCTTACGGGACACCACGGGGAAACATGGGACACCGCGCCACGGGACACCATGGGACACCACGGCTCTCTTGGGGGCTGCTTGGGATCCTCTTGGGGTTCTCTTGGAAGCCTCGTGGGGCTCGCTCGGGCAATGCTGGGGCCCTCGTGAGCGGTCTTGGGGCTCTCTGGGGCCGTCTTGGGACCATCTTGGGCCGTCTACGGGCCGCCTTGGGCCGATGTTTGGGGCCTCTTGGGCCGTCCTGGTGCGATCTCGGAGGCCGTGAGAGCCATCTCAGGCCGCTGTGGCTCCGAAAAGGCAGGAACCCCAAAATCCTTGTTATCAAAAACCTGTGAGGAAAAAAAATGTTCCCCGCTTCCGCAAACCATCCCGGGGGTCCTCTCGGGGCCTCCGGGGGCATCTTGGGAGCGTCTTGAGAGCTGCCCTGGGGCCGTCTTGGGCCGTTCTGGAGCGCCCTCGGACCGTCTCGTGGTCCCGGCGCGCCAGCCACGGTAGCGTCAGCAGGTGAGCACGACCAGCCAGTCACAACAACTGAGACGTGGGGGAGTACATTGTCGGGAGCGGCCAAGAGGGGGGTATCCAAGAGGGGGGGGTGCAAATCATGGCCAGCGGCATGTGCGCGGCCCAGCGGGGGGGGGCCAGGGACGTATTGCAATAAGAAGAGGCGCCATGGAATGTGGGGAAATATCATGGCCCCCGCCATGATAGCCTAGTCATCACCCCCCTCTTTGCCGCCCCCGACATTGCGAGGTCGAGGACATGAGTCCGAGTTGGGGGCCGAACGGGCTTGCACGCGCGCCTGGGTGCGCCAACTGCGCGCGTTGATGCGTGGCGTTGCGTCAGCCAACGAGACCAAGGTTGGAAAGTGAAGGGGGCGTGTCAGACCCCGGGACCGTCACTATCTGATGCGGGAGCCGGAAACATCAAGAAGCCCACAAACCGAAATACTCGAAACTGGACACTCGAACGTCAACCCTCCTCCACCCTCCTCCTCCTCCTCCTCCTCATCCTCCTCCTCCTCCTCCTCCTCCTCCTCATCCTCCTCCTCCTCCTGCTCCTCCTCCTCCTCCTCCTCCTTATCCTCATCCTCCCCCTCGGGGCGAGGTGGGCTGGTTTCGTGTCGGATTTGTGTCAGTTTGGGGCCCTCTGGGAGCGCACTTGGACACTGTCTTGAGCAATCTCGGCAGGTTGGGGAGCGTCTGGGGGGGGCGTCTTGGGACCTTGCTGAGGTCGTCTTGGGGAACTGGGGGCTTCGGCATGGGCGTGGGCACTCTGAAGCTCCTTGGGGTGTTCCGCGAGCCCTCCCAAGCCCCGAGAGAGAGAGAGAGACAGGGAGAGAGAGAGAGAGGGAAAAAGAGAGTGAGGAAGAGAGAGAGAGAGAGAACGCGCGCGCGGGGAACGATCGCATGCAATGCTGACGCCCCTCACACCGCGGACACATTTAACGCCCCAACGCTCCTGACGCGCCTGGCAGTCCTGACGCTCCTGACGCCCCTGACTCTCCTGACGCTCCTGGACCCGCGTGGCGCCCCTGGTTCACACTCCTGACGCCCCAGACGCTCCTGACGCACGTGACGTCCCTGGCGCTTCTGTAGCTCGAGGGGCCTCTTGTGCGCTTATTGGGCTCTATTGGGGCGCTCTTGGACAATATGACTCTGTTGGGCGCCGTCGGAATGTTTTTACTCTGAACCGACTGAGCCCCAACTGGCGAAACCAACAACACCTCTCAGCTCAATATATTGAGCGCGTCTGGGCCCTGTTGGGGGCCCTAGCGGGAGCTCCTCGGGGATCTGTTTGGAGCCTCTTGGGGCCTCTTGAGGGCTGGACTCTTGGGGTGCTCTTGGCCAATATGACGCCGCCCGGCGCTGTCGGAACCATGGGGAACCCGCGGTCGCAGGGCGCCAGACGCGAGCCACACGACTTCCCAAAGAGCCATTCCTGGGATTACGGGAAGCCCATAAGTCGCCAGAAACCCATAGGAAATATGGCGACCTATGGGTGCCCCAGAACTGACCCCGTCAAAATATGGGAATCCCATAGGTCGCAAGAAAACCCGAGGAATATGGTGACCTATGGGTTTCCCACAGTTCGCGGCGGCGAGCGGGGTCGAGATTCCGAACTCTGGGAGACCCCTAGGTCGCCAGAAACCCCCTATGAGATCTGGCGACCTATGTGCGTCCCATAGTGCGAGGCGACGAGCGGGGTCGAGAGTCCAAAGTATGGGAAGCCCATAAGTCGCCAGAAACCCGAGGGAATATGGCGACCTACGGCGACCTATGGGTTTCCCAGACCTCGCGGCGGCGAGCGGGGTCCGCGTTCCGAGGTATGGGAAACCCATGGGTCGCCAGGCTCCCTGGGCGACCGATGGGCTTTCCCACAATTCGCGGCAGCGAGCGGGGTCGAGGTTCCAAATTATGGGAAACCCATGGGTCGCCAGAAACCCCTATGGAGTATCGCGACCTATGGGTTTCCCAAATTATCCCCGCCGAGTTATGGGAAATCCATAGTTCGCCAGAAAACCTGAGGAATCTGGCGACCGATGGGCTTCCCATAACTCGCGGCGGCGAGCGGGGTCGAGATTCCGAACTGTGGGAAACCCATGGGTCGCCAGAAACCCCTATGGAGTATCGCGACCCATGGGTTTCCCAGAATTGGAGGCGGCGAGCGGGGTCGAGATTCTGAACTGTGTAAAACACATAAGTCTCAAGAAACTCGTAGGGAATCTGGCGACCTACTGGCTTCCCCAAGTTATCCCCGCCGAGTTATGGGAAATCCATAGTTCGCCAGAAAACCTGAAGAATCTGGCGACCGATGAGTCCCACCAGCCCTCTGGGCGTCGGTGGTTTAACGAGTTTCCTCTTCCACCCCTCCCTCTTCCCCTTCGGGGAGGGGTTTACCCCTCCCCCTACCCCCTCCCCACTGACCTGGACAGGAGGGGCGGGGAGCGGCCAGAGCGTCCAAAACGGCCTCGGCGAGGAAGCCAAACACATTGATTTTATGATGGTTTTGGCCCCATTTTGGCCTTCTCTAGGGGCAACGCTAATTAAGGCTCCCCTCTTCTTTGATCGATTTCCTCCACGATGGCCGCAAGAGGCCCCCAGGATGCCCCAAGAGGCCGCAGGATGGCCCCAAGATGGCCCCAAGATGGCCCCAAGAGGCCCCCCAAGAGGCCCCCAGGAGGCCCCCAAGAGACCCCCAAGAGGCCCCAAGATGGCCCCAAGAGGCCCCAAGACGCCCCCAGGAGGCCCCAAAGAGGATCCCGAACGGCCCACAGAGGCCCCCTCGAGGCACCCAAGACGCAGAAAAGCCCCTCAGGACGACCCTCTACTCGCCTGGGCGTCGTTTCTGGACGGGCTGGTGGGATATTTTTTTTACAGCCGCAGGCGGAGGCGCCGACGGCGAGCGGTCACGGTCGGGCTGCGGCCGCGACTAAATTCACGGGCGCGCGCGGGGGCCGCGGGTCAGGCGGCGGGGGGGGCAGCAACCCAGGGCGTCTGAGAGGCCAGGCGGGCGTGCAATCCCAGGGAGTCTGCAAGAACAGCCCAACGAACGTGCAAGCGGCAAACCCAGGGAGTCTGAGAGAACAGCCACCGAGGGGTGCCAGCGCAGCCAAAATGGCGCGTGGGCGTTCCCGCCGTGATCGTAACAAGACGACAGTAAGGTGGGGAACGAACTCCAGGCAGGAAAGTCGATCCAGGGAGTCTGACGGGTATGAGCAGACAAGGCTGGTGACGCGCTCCTGCGGGAAGTACTCTGACAGCGCCAGCGAACCGTCGCAGCATCAAAACGGGCATCGTGCGGTGGAAGCTGAGCCCCGCGAGCGGAGGTATGAATCTTCCACTGGGAGATGCGCCTGAGCCCAGTGGCCCAACGGTCAGGACTGGACCCAGCAGGGGCAACGGCCACTCGGTGAGAAAGTGAGGTCGCTCAGAAAGTGCGCCGATCAATGTGGCCCGCGCCATAGCCCACACGCTCAAGCATGGAGGCGCGCGAGGGACAGGACCGCCGTATACCCAAGGACGCATCCCTCACAGCCACATCGTTCCAGGAGCACGGCTGAAGGCCGTAGTAGCTTGAAGAATCCGGGGAGTCGCGCAGACTGGGACGGGCGAAAACCGCCAGGTCGGCCGCAGCCGCGCGCCAGGCTAAGCCTGGCAGGTGAAAACAGCTACAGTGAGGCCAGGGGCCCCTTAGTCCGCACGTGGGACGCCGTGCGGACGGTATTACTGGCACGCGCACCTGTATCCAAAGGCAGGAAGTGCGCGTGCCAGAGGGGGCGGCAGAATGCCGCAAGCGAGTGTCGTCCAAAGGGCGGCTGAAGGCCGCAATCTGTTGGTAGTCCCAGGGTGTAAGCGAGCATCACGAGTGGCAACGGGCGATCCCAACAGCATAGCCGAGCACAGGATCATCCAGGCCACTGGGAGAAGTACTACAGCGGGGCCGAGGGCCAGCTAGGGTCTGCGGGCTGCGTTCCGTCGCGCAGCGAGGCAGATGGTATTGCTGATCGGCGCACGTGGGTCCAAAGGCAGGAAGTGCGCGGACTAGGAAGGGGGGGCAACGGGGTTGCCAAACGGTTGCAAGAGAGGGGAAGGCGGCTGAAGGCCGCACGTAGTGTGTAGTGAAGTTATCGTGGAGCCTAGGCGCTGGAGGTGGAGCGTGAGCTCAGCCTATCCATCGACGTCTCTTTTCGTCTCGGTCCTCGGGTCGGCCTCCACCGCGCTTGTCGCCCGTCTGCCAGCGATCGTCGCGCCATCCTTCGCTCCAATCGCTCTGCCAGGTGCCCCAGGGGCCCCAGGAGCTTGTCGCACGGTCTCGCCAATTACTCTGCTGGTTGCCTTTGCCTCTGCCGTCGGGTCGGGAGTGTCGCAGGTAGTCGGATCGCAACCGGTCCCAGTCGATGCGAAAGCCGCACCTCGTGTCCATCAGGTAGGCGTTATACCCGCAGCCCTTCCAGTCATCAAGAAACTCATTGATGGTCGTCTCCGCGTGCAGTCTAGGGTCGGATTTGGGCCCCCTGGATCCAGGGAGCCACACGCGCTGCGTGTGAGCGGTCCACAGCGCGCAAAACACGGCGCCCAGCTCTGATTGGAGCCTCGCGAGGCGTCTGGCGGGTGTCTCGTTGGGACGCTCCAGGTCCACGGTGCCCAGCCAGACCTTGTACATGGGGCCACCTCCTTGCGGGTCAGTCAAATGGCTGAGCGCATCGCGCTCAGAAGAGCCTGCCTGTCGAGGGTAGCTAGGTCTATGCCCTGGGAGCTGCGGGCTGCGCACTGGGGTGTGATCGTTCCGCGCGTCGCCTCGGTCGCGGGCGCTCTCGCCATCCTGGGATCCCCTGGCTGCACCGCTGGATGGTCGGCGTTGACCGCGCCATCCCCGACAGCAGTCGGGACGTCCTCGGAGCTGGATCCAGAGCTGTCTGCCGTTGGGCTCCGCTGAGGCGCCTTATCGCCGGCGCCGTCGCCGTCGACCTCCGTGGCCGAGTCCGAGCAGGAAACAGGAGGAGGGGGCTCGCCTTCTCCGTAGTCGGGTGACTCCACCTTTCCGTCGGGGGATCACATCTTCACCGCTCTCGTCCTTGACTGTGTGGTCGGGCGGGCCAGGGAAGCCCATAGGCGAGTCGTTGTCTCTCGTACCCAGGGACTTGTCTGCGTCGGCAGCCGTAGGGGTGTCCGGCCTGTCCTCGCTCATGGTCTGCGGGACTGGTGGGGGCGACTCAGCCAAGGAAGTGATGGACGCGGAGGCGAGGGCATCGGCACTGAGGCTGAGTAGGAAACTCGTCAGCGTGCCCATCTCGTGCCGGATGGGGCTAAGGCCGCTTGCCGGGGCCAGGAACGCGGCGTACTTCACCCAGGACTCCCTATGCTTCTCGCCGTTAATAAAATATACGACGACTCTCGCTGCGGCCACGCGCTTACCATCCCAGGGCTGGTTGGGTGGAATGCAATTCCCCGGGGTGCAGTCGCCGTATATCGTCCTGGGGAACTCGGTCAGAAATTCGTCCGGCAACGAGTATTCATCGCACCTAGGTTCTGGGATGCTGCTGTCGCGGTTAGCGAGACAGAACTGTTTCCAGATGTAGTCCAGCCCGGGGAAGAAGTCACGGAGGTAGGTAACCAACAGTCGCTGAGCGTACAGTCCACCACTGCCTGGTCCGCACCTGGGGTAATTTGGGCTCAGGGCGAGGTGGTTGACGTTCCTGTTGTCCAGGAGCGGGCCCTGCGGTACTGGCAGATCTGGCAAGACCTCCATGAGCTGCGCGAGGGACCTGGGAGCACGCTCAGCCGCGGAAGCGGTCCCGCCCGCGGTGCTGGGCCCAGGGGGATTGCTCGTTCCGGCTTTGGTGAAACGATCCTGGGCCTTGGCGTCTGCGCCTAGCCATGGGAGAGAGTCCGATATGTCCACTGATGCCTCGGTTACTATCTGACTGCTGAGCGCCGGAAGGACCGGGGCCTCGGCTGGGTATAGCGCTCTGAAGTCCCGATCCATGATGTGATCCAGGGTGGCCGGACCGATGTTCCATATCGGGACCAGGCAGCGTCGACAGCACCAGGTGGCGTTCCACCTGCGCTCCCACCAGATGGGCGGCAGCCCCGCCCGCTCGGGCACCCCTATCCCTTCCGCTGGCTTCCATATGAAACAGCCCAGGGGCGGTGCTCCTGCGCTCCAGACAAGGAGCGGAGCCCCCTGGGGGCATGTGTCGCACCGCGCGGAGTAGGTCTGGCTCTGGGCAGCTCTGAGGCCAAAACGATCGTCCCGAATCCGTAGGATGGAAATGGTGGTGTTGGCCCGCTCAGGGATCTTCATGCCCGTCGGCGTCATGATGAGGTCCGATCGAGTCCTCGTGTCCGCCT
Source organism: Prorocentrum cordatum (assembly GCA_963575745.1). Classification (NCBI taxonomy): domain Eukaryota; class Dinophyceae; order Prorocentrales; family Prorocentraceae; genus Prorocentrum; species Prorocentrum cordatum. The sequence continues at coordinate 108,830 of CAUYUJ010020606.1, read as the reverse complement.
GGGGGCTGCATCCAAAGCCAAGTGGAAAGTGGCCCAGGGAAGGGAGAGCGTCCGCCTTGTCGTTAGCGCCACGTCCTCTGCTGCTCGTGCTCCGTGACCTTGTCGGCAATTGTCGCCCCCGTCGGAGTTGGAATGCCCTGATCCTCCAGGTAACGTAACCAGCAGGCTTCGCAGTGCCACCCCATGTTTGCGACGTTGAGGTAGGCCTGGGGCCTATCTGAGCGACCATCTGGCGCGTGTCGTCGGAGATCCAGGTTCCATCGGTGGAGCGTAGCTGGTCCCTTCCACACATGGCGCACCTGAACCTGCCGTTGTTCTGTTCGGGTGCGAGCCTTTCGTCAGGGATGCATGGAGGATCCTGCTTGGTGCCTGGGGCGGGGGCAGGCGGCAGGGGGGCGTTGAGGTCGGTACTGGATACGGCAAAACCGCCGCCGATGTATGTGAGCCCCGCAAGCCGATCATCGGGACCCAGGGAGGCGTCGGTCCCCGCCAGCGCGACGTGTAGCGTGCACACCGAACAGTTGTGCGTACCCAGAGAGGTCAGAGTGGCGGCCGGGACGATCTTCTCCAGGACGAGCATTGGCGCTTTCAGCTGGAAACCCTGCCTGTCCATTTCACTCCAGGTCTGCGGGCAGCCAGCTGCCCGCGCAACCGGGTGGTGGTGCGCTACCGCCACTAGTTTGGAGATGTGGGGCAGGATTGCCTCGATGCGTCCGTGAAGGTCGGCGAGGTCGTCTAGCGTGAGGCTCCAGGTTCGGGCAAAATCGTGTCGGAAACCTCGGTGCGCCTCTTGCCAGGGGACACAGAAACCCAGGACGGCCTCGACGACGTCCCCGGCCTGCTCTGCGTGGGAGAAGGGCCACAGGAACACGCGTGGCTCGCGAAGCATGAGCATCATGACGACCAGGAGCGACCGGGCCTTGCAGGATTCCATGGGGAGGCCGTCGGTGTCTATGACCCCCTTACGGACCTCATCCCGCTTGGAGCCGTCGAGCGCGCCGAGGAGGATTTCTTGTAACCCAGCCATGCCAGGGTGCTTCCTGTCTGCAGCAGTCCTTGGTAGCGGTGCTCCACGCCTTGGGAACCTGCCGGAAGAGCCCCTTAGGGGTGCACTGGCGCCGCCCCCAGAGCGTTACACGCCTCCCTCTGACGTGAGGCAACGGTGGAAGGGAGTCGTCGTGGACTGCGTAGTTCGTGTCTTGCCAGGGAGTGCCCAGGCCGAGTGTCCACACGATCGCGGCCCATAGCATGTTGTAGACAAGGCTGGTAGCGTCTAGTCCCAGGGACATGTCGAACAGGAAACCCAGGTGCGACCACGCCTTGCGGTCGAGCTTGCCCGGTTGTCGCGGCGTCGACGCCAGTGAGAACTCGTGGGGATGCAGTCCGGACATCAGGTAGATGAGCACGTGGAAGGCAGGCGTCGAGAGAATGTCATGTAGACCGCCCGAGATTAGCTTACCCAGGGTGCCCCAGTCGAAGTGTTCGTCCAGGGGCGTGTTGTAGCGTTCGGCGAAACCGGTGGCCTGTGCGTCACGTGCTTTCTTCCTGGCCGCGTCCAGCTCGCTTTGTCCGCCCCCCCCCCTTGCGTCGCAGCTCCAGGCGATAAGCGAGGGCACCCAGGAGGCGAGGTCGCGCAGTGGCTCGAAACTCTCGTCGATGCCCAGGGAAGTCCTGTGGCCCAAGGAGGCACTGCCACGAAAGCGAACCCAAATGCGGGTCAGCCGCCCATATTCGGAGAGCACGCGCAGCTGGGACCAGGTGGCATTGGCAAACATACGTCCGTCTCCCAGGATCAGTATGTTCCGCTTGGCCCTGGTGATCGCCACGTTAAGGCGCTTGGCGTCGTCGACGAAGCCCCAGTTGTGGTTCCCGTTGCTCCTCGTGGTTAGTACAATTACGATGTCCGCCTCTCCTCCCTGGCTGGAGTCGATGGTGGTGACCTTGAGCGCCCCACTCTTCACGTGCTCGCCCGCAATCTGTCGGAGCCCAGGGAAAGAAGTGCCGACGGCCGTTTGGGCGCAGCGGTCCTCCCGAAAGACGGTTTCCCATCGCTGAACGTCCCCCCTGTAGTCTTGGGGGGGGGTCCAGGACCGAGGGTGTCTTGCCCGTCGCGAGCAGAGCCGCCTTTCCCTTTGCCTGCCTGCCCGTTTCTGCCACCTTTAGTATTTCGCAGGACGCCGGATAGGTGGCGGGGGCCCTGCGGCCACCCATCCGTGAGGATAGCTGTCTGGAGCTGATATCCAACCACGATTCTGACAGAGGTGCCTCTCTCAAGCTCGGGCAGGAGTGCCCGCACGATGTCTACGGCCTGCGCTGCCTCGGGGAGCTTGGCGTAGCCTGGTTGGAGGTCTGACGTCACTTCCCAGGAGAGTGTGTCAACCAACAGGAAGCGGTGCTTGTCTCCACTTGGCGGTGGGTCCAGTTGCTCGAGGGTCGCGCGGAGATCGCTCTCGTCGGAACAGGTGAGGGACGCCAGCTCTGCCAGTCTACCGGGCTCCCAGGGTACAATGTCTCTCCATGGGATACCTTCGACAATTGGCCTGTCCCTGAGCGGGCCCATGATACCGGACATCATGCGCTTTCCGTAGTAGGCTGCGCTCGGAAAGGCGAGCAGCTGCGGATGCATGCGGTAGCAGATCGAAAGGCGAACCACGGCCGACTCTTGGCCGCGAAGGGCGTGAAACATCCTGTCGAAAATGCGAACACAAAGTCCCAGGTCGTTCGCCAGCTTGGAAAGCACTGTGGGGGGCAACTGATTCGGATCACCCACCAGGACCAGGGCACCGCCGCTATTGATCAGATTTACCATGGACATGAGCGCGTGGAGCTCTGTGGCCTGTCCAGCTTCACCTGTTACCAGGAGGACGATGTGGGGACTGTCCTTTTGTCCGAGGGCCTCGGCCGCCTCGCGCGTGGACATGATTTCCCTGGCGTCCCTTAGTAGGCTCGCCTTGTAGGGCCTGAAGTCCTGGCTTTTGCCCCCGTCCTGGAACGGGAACTCCCCGCGGGCGTTCTTGTAGTGGCCCTCCGGCGTCAGGTCGACGAGCGCTTCGTTGACACGGTCCTTCCTTGCCAGGCGCACGAAACTCCCAGGAAACCCCGTGTCTGGGTCGAGGCGTTGCTGCCGATGTGCTTCGACCATTGCTAAAGCTGGTTGGTCCACCGCTGCGTTGGAACCTGCAGCCAAGGCAACGGCCTGTCCAGGGCGTAAGCAGGATCCCCACATGTCCAGGCAGGCTACAGAGAAAGTGGTCTTGCCTGTCCCAGGGGGTCCGTGCACTAGTACGGCGTGGTGATTCAGGGTGGCCTGAAAGGGCCCTGGTCGCGTCGCTGTTCGGCTTGCGTCTGTCAATCCTGGCGCGGATGGGCGTCCATGCTGGGAGCGGGGCGCACTCTCTGGAAGACAGAGCCTGTCGCATCCGAAATCTCGTCGTCAGAGAGAGGCTTCAGACCCATGGGAAGTGGCGGTGCCTGCTGTATAAGGCCGCATCGGACAGCCCGCGCGTCGTCGGCGTCGGGAACGTCAAAGCCCAGGGTGGCGGCCGCTCTGGCCCTCAGGCTCAGACCCAAGGTGCAGGTGCGCTGGCGGTCGTTGGCCGCGAGTCTCTCGGCGCGTGAGGCGCGCACGAAGGCCAGGAGAAAGGTCAGAGGGGAAAGCTGGTGGGCAAACAGGTCCGCATGGTTCTGCCGAAGGTGGTAGATCTGGTCGAGGGCCCAACACTGCCGCCAGAACTGGATGTCAGAAGGGGCCTCGTCTACTCGATACCAGGGAGCGTCCTCGCTTTGGGGCCGCTTTGCCTTGGTCTCGTCTTCATGGAAGGGACCTCCCTTTCCACTGTTGCAAAGCACAATGAACCTGTCGGAGGGGTATCTGGCGGAGGGGCCGAGGTCGAGCGCTTGGGCGTCACTGGGGTGGATGGGGCCTCCCAGGGAGGGGGGGCCACCAAACCGTGACGTCTGCGATATTGTCGACTGTGGGGCCAGTGACGGAAATGTACAGCTCCCTGCCTTCTGCGTCCCCTTCCTGGGATCTGGTTGCAACCTTGTACTTGGAGGGCCATTCCAGCAAGAGGAGCTCTTTACCGTCGGGGAGGTCCATTGCGTTTCGTAGCCGAAAGGTATCCAGGTCGTCCAGGTCAGTATTGGCGTCGATCCTGGTGATGCGAACGCCGAATGCACAATTAACTTTCCTGGCCAGGTTCTCTCGCGTGGAGCCTTTTCCGTCGTCCACCGTCTCGACCGAGGCCTGGCTTTCAACCCAGGCGATCCTCCGTAGCGTCTGCCCACGATCCTGGAAAGTGTAGGGCCACTGAGACGGGAGACGAACGGCGCCAGCCAGCTCCCCGAGTGCCGCCTTGGGGTGAACCCTGGAATGCGGGGAGTCCAGTGGTACGGAGTAGAGACTGACGACTTCGGCAGCCGCCTGCAAGGCCAACGAATCGTCCAGTGCCGCAGGGCTTGTAGGTGATGAAACGTCATCCTCGGAGGGCATCACCCTATCTTCGGAAAGCAACACTCTTCGCTGCTGAGTGGATGAGTCCCAGGCGGGCGGAGGGCGGGGCGGCGGGGGCGGGGGTGGGGGGCAGACCGAGGCGTCAGTGGTCTGTCCAGGTACGGCAGGCGGCGGCCCGATGGTCAATTTCGCCCTCATGCTGGTCTCGTCGCCACGGTCGGCCTGTCTGAGGCCCGTCCTTGTAGCTCCGCGTCTATCCATCATGTGCGTCCGCACCAGCTCTGGGCCAGACCTGGTACCTCCAGGGCAGTTGTACGTTGGCCGGTCGCCCCAGAGAGGGTAGGTGAGGGGCACGTGCAGCGCGTCTTCTGGGATCGAGATACCCGGGAGCGAGCGTGCGCCGCACTGAGTCACCGAGGGTTTGACGGGCCTCCAGGCGGGCCAGGGCCTCCGTACAATAGACACTGCGATGAGCGTCCCAGGAACCCCCCGCACAGCTGCTCCACAGATTTCCAGGAGTGACAAAGGTGTTCGGATCAGGCCAACCATCCAGGTAACGCGCCTCCGACATCTCGTAGTGCTTGTCGCTTAGGATGTGTTGTGTGTCGTCTACGGGCTCTCGGCAGATCTCGCACCAATGGCGCCACCCGCCATTGAAGTAGACCCAACGCATCCAGGGACAGAAACGGGCCAGGAAGACACGTGTGCCCGTGCGCAACGGAGGCCCGTCCTCACTGTAAGGCAGACAGGAGGGCCAACGTCGGATGGGGCCTTGGTTGTTCTTAGGCATGATCCAGGGCGTCACGTCGGTCCCAGGGCGGCAGCTGAAGGCTGCTGGCTATCACTGCGGCAGCTGAAGGCTGCGTACTGTCGGAACCTTAGTGTGTCGGGGCGAGGACGATCAAGGGAGAGAGGGCGGAGAAGGATTTTCGAGTGTGCCAACAAACCGAGCAACCTGGTCCAAGTCACAGAGGTCGACGCCCACTGCGGGGAAGAGGGGAGGAGGTGGGCGTTGGGAACCATCCCAGACGATCCAGGAGGTGACCGCCAGGTCACCGGCGTGCCTGAGGGCGTTTGCCCAAAAGACCCTTAAAGTCGCAAGGCGGTCGGCTGCTTTGTTGAGGCGGCGTCGTACGGCCTGCCATGTCAGGGCCCAGCCGGATTCACTGGCCTGCCTAAGGGCAAAATCCATATGCTGCGCCAGGTGGAGCCGCCGATAGCGACCGGTGCCAGCCCCGTATCGGATGGCCGCTAAGTTGTCGCCTACTACCCTGACACCTCTAAGTATACTCTCGACGTGGGGGAGCGGGGCGAGGCCAGCTCTGCATCCAGGCCTCCGCCGTCTGCGCATTGTCACAGCCTGGGAGGGCGACCACAGCGACAGCGACGATGCGCGGGTAGCCGCGACGCGGGTCATGTCTCCAGAGGACGGCGGCGGCACCAGAGACTTTGTCGCCCTCACCGATTCGGCGCGCTCCTCCGTCGAACGTGAGCTCATAGGGCCATTGGGCAGTGTCGGCGGCGGGGAGCGGGGAGTCCCCGACAGTGATTTCCTCACCCGCTTCCATGTCCCTGGCGGCTCTAAGCACGAGGGTGTGCTGGTCGCAGAGTCTGCAGTAGGCTTTGGTCCAGAGGGCACTGGGGTCCCTGTCTGTCCTGGGGCATGGAAACCAGCCCACCCCCGGGGGCATCCAGCCGGCCCTGGGGTCGCAGGTTTGGAGAACGGCCAGTCGATCCCCACTTCGTGTGGCCCTGGTTGTGATAGGGAGGCGCCGGATTTCCCCTCCGGCTCGCGGCGCCTGTCTGGCGAGGCGCGGCCCGGCGGCCCCACAGACACGCAGCAGATGTGGCCCTTGGGGGTTGCCCTGCTGACAGGGGTCGAGCATTGGGGCCCAGACAGCGGTTTTATCCGCCGGTGCGGCCGGAGGCTGCCCTTCGTGCATGTCATCATCCTCCTCGTCGTCTTCCTGGAGATCGGTGTCGGGCACCATGATGCCCTGGACGATGAGCCCGGCGGCTTCGTCGGCGCCAATCGGAGTGCAATCCAGGTTAACACAGTATCTGAAGGAGATCTGGTGTAATAGGCGGCAAACAAGTCTCTGGTGCTGCCCCCTGGTGCACATCGCCGTGGCAAGGTCTCTGGGGTGGTCTGGGCCTCTAGCTTTTTCCCAGGCGAGGGCGGCCGCGGGGCACCAGCACCACACGTGCTCGGTGGTGGCCTCCCCAAGGCCACAGAGAGGGCAGGCTCCATAGAGTCCCTGCCGCATGGGGACGCTGATGTTGACGTGATGACCTCTACGCTCTGCAGCAAGTGGACGCAGACCTTCAGGGAGGACGTCGTCGCCAAGGAGAGGCCACAGAGCGGCCTCCCCGATCCAGGGCCCGAGGCAGGAGTCACACCAGGCCTGGCCGTGATCCCGTTGCCCGGCAGTGAGCCAGACTCTTTTGGCCGACCTGCCGCAGCTGCATTGGTGCGGGATCCTGTCTGCAACGCTTCGCCGGCGCGCGGATCCGGGCAGTCCGTTGGCCAGGACACGAAGGACGTGGCGTGCCTCGGTAAAGGAGGCACAGTACCCCAGGAGAGACCATTCCGCGCCGTCAGTTTGTGCCCACCTGCGCTCGTCGCCGGTTGTGGCGAACCAACTGTTCACAGTATGTCCGTGGAGCTGCGACCAGGCCGCGACATAGACAAGGCGCCCAACATAGCGGGCCTGCCTTCGGGGGGGCTCTCTCATCGCACGGTTGAATAAGTTAGCCGCCCTGGAATCGGTGAGCACCTTGGAGGAGGGTCTGTGGGGTTCGTTCCGTGGGGTAAATTCCAGAGCCCATTTCGCGAGTTTATTCCATCTTCTCCCCGCCTTGTGCCGTGTCTGCGGCGGGCCCCACAAGTCGTCCAGGGCGCGTGCCCTGGCCGCGATCGCACGCGAGGTGGCGACCGGGCACTTGGGGCAGCCAGGAACCTGGAAGCGGATGCCCAGACCCGTGAGGATGTTGTCGGGAATCCAGAATGCGGAGGCAAGGCCGAGAGCGACCCGAAGGTGGGCCCGGAGCGCCCTTTCACGCACGGTGTCGGGAAGGGAGCAATGGGAGGGGTACGGGATGAGCGCGATTAGATAGGTGTTCCAGGCAAGGGCGGTTTTGGTGGGAGACATGTTGGCAAGGTGCAGGGCCATGGCTCGATCCCGGAGCTTGGGAAGGGGTCTGCCCCAGGTGCCGGCAACGAGGGCGTCGAGCTGTCCTCGCGCCATTGCGCCCCGAGGCGGCAGGCTCTCTCCTTCGGCGGCCCGAGATACGACACAGGCGCCAAGGTAGGGCCACTGAGGGCGCACAGCGGAGGAGCCGAACGGAGTGTAGTCCATGGCACGTCTCCACCAACCGTGGTCGCTGGCTGGGACCAGTGCCGTTTTAAAGTTGCACCTGCATGGGCAGCTCCAGGGAGTGCACAGCGCCGCGCTGCCAGGCCCGCTGGTCCGCCTGATCATTTCCAGGATAAGACCCGATGGAAGGCCTGTGACCGTCGTCGTGGTGCCGTTATCGGTAAAGTCCACGGGGGCAGTGGCGAGGTGCTGTCTGACGTCGATTCCGGATGGGGCCTCGACTCCCCTGCACTTGTGGGCTTCAACCAGGAGCCCCGCCGTCCTTGCGAGCCAGGGCAGTGCGATGCCGGCACGGAGTGTTTGGGCGGCGGCGCCGAGAAGGGCGGCTAGGTCGTCAACGTATGTCGGGTCGTCTGCCCCGGTGACGTTGGCAAGGGCGCTGATGAGAGGGTCGTAACCCAAGCACCAGAGGAGAGGGGAGGCGGTGCCTCCCATTCCGATGGATCTCAGGAGTCCCCTGATTCTGCTCTTATACTTGCCTTTGCAGGTACGCACACTCCTGCTGCCGACCAGGCTATCCACGGAGTGCAGGAGCCAGTTGGGGAACTGCCATCGCTTCGTGAGCTGCCCCATCCATTGCAAGGATATACGCTCAAAGGCTTTGCTCTGGTCGCAGAAGAGGACAGCAGTGCTGGGAGCAGGACCTAAGTGCCTCGTGGCATCCTGTATATACTGGTCGACGGCGTCTTGGTGCACGCCGAGCAGGGCCGCCCACGATGGCCCAGGTTCGGTGTCGGCTACTGGATCCAGGGCGAGGTGGTTGGTGGCGGCGGTGATGTTGGGACCACACTGGCCCCCGCGCTTGGCTGCTTGGTTGGGGCTGAGCCTGGGTTCGATCACGGGGCCGAGGTGGTCAGCTATGGTTGCCCCGCGCAGCCTTCGTAGGCAGGTGGGGAGCTGTAAGGGTCGCATGTCGCCGGGTAGTTCGGCGGCAGGTTTTTTGCCAATCCAGACCAGAAGATCGATGGAGGGGCCGAGGACCTGGTCTAAGAGCTCAGGGTTCAGACCCGCGGCGTACCAGACCTGGGCGAGTAGACCGGCAACGAAGCGGGCCCCAGGATGGTACAGCTCGCAAGGCTCTCCGCCCACTCCGGGAGCGCTGCCGCTCGGACCCAGGACGAGGGAGGCGATCGTGCCCCACTGTGGGTTGGGGGAGCCAGGGAAGTGTCCAATATCCTTGAGCCTGAAGCATTCATCGAGGACACGGTCCGCGGCTGGGGGAAGGGGGGGAGCGGTTTGCCAGATCAGACTTCGGCTCCGCCATAGGACGTCGTCGACTTCCTTTGTGCGCTCAATCCACCTCCCATCAGGGTCACGCACACCCAGGATAGCGCGCGTCCTGACGAAGATTTCACAACCCGTGCGGTAGTGGGAGGCGCGAGCGGGGCGCTCGACCCCGGGGCCCCTTTGCACGGGGGTGAGGCAGGCGGCGCGCCTCTGAGCGGCGTCGTTGTCCCACCTCCGCAGCCAAAGGGCAGCCTGCTGAGGGGTCAAGTCGTTGCCGTCCCACTCATATTCGGCAAGCCAGGCCCCGAGTGCCCCCACGGGGCGTGTGCTGGACTGAGATCTCGCCGCCGCCGCGAGTAGGGTACCTGGTGACCGGTTGGTTTTGCTCCTGCGCCACTTCCTCCACCAGTCATGTATGGCCGCGGACATGGCGTGGCGACCCAGAGTGAGAAGTGCAGGCAATAGGGGGACGGTGTGATCGTCACCCAGGTTGGGGGCTGGGGGTGGAGCAGACGGTTCCAGCTCCCTTTCTCCTTCGCCGTCGTCGTCCTTGTCACTGTGTCTGGCAGGGAACTGTCCAGGGGCCGCCGGACGGACCCAGTCGGCGGGCTGTAAGAGGCCGGTCAGGTCCACGTCGGCCAGCCCGAAAGTGCGCTCGAGGAAGGCGTAAAGGGGTCTAAGCTCCGCGTGCGCCTCGCTTGGAAGCAGGCGCAGGTCACCGGCACGGATGGTGTTGTCTCTGCGAGTTCTGGGGGCGCCCTGCGGCTCCAGGTACAGGATGGCGTGGTCAGAGACTGAGGGCTTCCAGTCTTTCCTGACTGCATAGGCCCCGAGCTGTCGGAAGGGGCACGCAACAATGTCGATCTGCGACTCGTTGTCCGCGCCCACCCTGGTGGGCCCGTCACAGTGGCAGACGCTTGATCCGGTCAGCGACAGTAGGTCAGAAAGAGCCGCGGCCTCATCAGTCTCGCCATCTCTGGGGTTGTCAATTTGAATGTTCACGTCACCCCCCCAGTACGTGGGGGTATCATCCCATCTCCCGATGGCCTGACGGATGGCCTCGATGGTTTCGGCTTTTCTGGATGGAGGGAGGTACACCGATACCAGGCGGTAGGTGCTATTAGTTCGTCTGATCGTGGCTGCGACAGCGCACCCAGGGACGAGGTCTTGAGAGTGGAGGAGCGTTGTGCCGCGCGGAATGAGCATTGCCACTCCGCCAGCGCAGCCCCCAGCTGGTCCAATGTAGGCTGGTGAGGCGACAAGAGTGCGCGCGTGGAACATGGTGGACCAAACGGCCGCTTCGCGCTCCGTCCAGTGGGTCTCCTGTACGAGTCCGATCCTCCCGTTGGTGGTCATCTGCGTTAAGAAGGCGTGCCTGATCATGTTTTTGTGGGCACTGGTGCTTTTGAGATACCTGGCGCTCCAGCAGCCCACTTTGAGCGTGCCGGTCTGAAAGGCGTTTGAGATTGCATCGTCCAGGGCCCGCAAGGAACGGTCCCCGCAGAGATCCGCCCACGTGGGGTTATTCCAGGCGGTTGTATGCAGGTAGGCCCAGAGGGAACGCGGCCGCTGGACGGTGCAATTGCTGAGCAGCGCCAGGGCGCGGCCCAGGGAGGAGAAGGCAGCCAGCCAAGCTCTGGTTCTCGCCCCCGGAACGAGACTTGCGAGCGGGGGAGACCCAAGGGCGCGGCGCAGCGTCCCAGGGTCTTCAGGCGAGTCTAGGGGAGCGGCGACCCGTAATCAGCAAGCTGTTGCTGCAGCATGGCTCTGACTACGTCGTCTGGAAAAGGGTTCTCCGCAAGCGGCGCCCACGGGCAGTTTCTATCCGCGAAGCTGCGCGCCTGCCTCCATGCGGCCCACATGTGTCTCTCGGTCGGAGCCTCGTGATGCTGGCCGGGGATGGGCTCGTTTCTGCTCCAAGCCAGAATGGAGGTCACGAATCGGCGTTGGAGGCACCTCGGGTCGCAATGGATCCCTACGGCATCATAGAGTCTCCTCCCTCTAATGTCCAGGGACCGATAGTAGGACCCGAGGCCCACTGCTCGAGCCCGCTCTTCGGGGGATGGGATCCTGAGTCCATGTTCTGTTCCATGCGCAAGCAGCCATCCTGTCCAGGCCTTCACCTTTCCTTCGCTGGCTAGGCTCTCCCGCTGTCTACTTTGACAGACGAGGGCCCATCCTTCCGTGCATCCTTGGAAGTTACGCTCGGCTCCAGTTTCCGCAAGCATGCTCTTGATGCCGTTCCTGGTGTCGGAGAGGGTGCGGAGGAGCCACCTGTAGCTGCTGTCCTCGCTGTACAGAAGGCAAAGCGGGTGCGTCTGGTAGCTGCACGGAGCTATGGCCTCGGGAGCGTTGGCGGGAGCCTTGGATTGGGTCCAGGTGGGAATGCGCCCGTCTGGTGTGTAGGTCCACCGCTTTTCCCAGGGACTGGGGGGTCGGGGATACGTGACAAGGTCCTCAGCGGGAGGGCAGTTGCTGAACCATAGGCGGTCTCTCGGGCTGGCCACTGTGGGGGCGGCGTCCAAGCGAACCGCCCAGTCAGGTGGAAGCTCTCCCAGGGCCGTGTACATGGCCTGCCTGTGCGCGGTTAGGATCGTAGCTGGGCCTTCGCAGCATATTAGGATGCGTGTGTCCGGGCGGAGCCTACGAGCGATGCCCCATAGGAGTGGCACGGCAAAGAAGTGCACTGACTGAGAACCTGCAAGCCCGTCAAGTCCTCCGTGTTGGCTGGCTGCGGACAGGTTGTTGCTTGGGAGTCCGCCTATGATGACGAGGAGACTTCCAGGATCCAGGGTTCTGAGGTGGTCGATCCAGGGATTTCGCTCGTCGTCTCCTCTAGGGAGATCCCAGGCGTCGGCTCCTAATCTAACGTGCGGGGGGCCCCCGTCAAAGCCTGTAGCGTTGTCACGGTCCTCGAGAGGCCGCATCTTCGTTCATTTCAACGAAAGCGGAGGATCTGAAATGTGGAACCGTGCCAACTTTGGCCATGAGGTCACCAATCGCAAGTCTCGCCAGCCCCCATCCATCGAAGAGTGAGACAAGGTGTAGGCTTGGTCCCAAAGCGACACTCGGGCTCGGTCTAGGATCGACCACCCGGGCTCTTGCTTGCTGCGTGAAATCGAACACCCAGTCGTCCCCAAACCTGGGGTCGACGCTTGAGTGGAGCCTAAGGTGTCCCGAGATGTCCCAGGTACCGTCAGGGGAGCCGTTGGAAACAACGCCGTCCTGCTGAAGAGACCTGATTGTGCTGATAATCTGCGCATTGTCCAGACCCGCGATTTGGCACGCGGCGAGCGTCGTGTCGGCGGGAGCGACTGGAGAGAGGCCGGTACGTCCGTCTCTGTGTCGTTCCCAAACCTGCTGGAGCACGTCGGCAGGCTGGGGGGCCGCGGTGGGTTCGTCTGGTGTGAACCCCGCTGGTCGGGGTCGCGGCCTGCGGGTCCGTCCGCCCTCCGCGCTCGCTGGTCTGGATGCCCGTCTTGTGACGCCTCTGCCGGCGGCACCGGTGGGGGTGCCTTCGCCTGTTCCCTGGCGAGAGCGCTCCCAGAGGTCGACCAGGGTCCTGGGGTGTTAGGTGCTCTGTTGCCTGGTCTGGCGGACCTTTCCCTGCTTGTGTTGCCTGCTGTTCTGGCGCGAGTTGCGCCTCGCAGTGTGGCCCTGCGTGTGCCTTCGGCCCTGCCCCGGGGGGATCGGCGGGACGGGCTCCTGCGCGCCCCGTCAGCAGCGACTGCGCGCGGCTGGACGATAGGTTCGAGTGGTCGCGGCCCGGCCGCATTTCTGACTCGGGTGCGCCTGGTCCCACCGGGATCTGCTGCGCTCACAGTGGTCTCAGCCGGGGCGCGCGTACGCCTGGGCGTGCTGGCGCGTCGAGCGGCGTTTCCCGTTCCGCGGAGGTTCCTGGGAGAGGCCTCTACTGTCTCACTCAGAACCTGGTCTCTGTCGTCGGTAAATGGGGCGCCGGCTCCCGCGCGCAAAATGGTGCGGAGCATGGCTGGCGTCAGGCCCTGGAAGGGGACCTCGGGTGCCGACGCGCAGTCCGAGCGGGATGCCGGGCTGTCGGCGAGCTGTCTCAGTTGCGCCACATGGCGAGTGCGAATTATTCTGCCCATGGGGTTGCGCGTTCCAGGGGGCGGGTGGGAGTTCCAATAGGCGCTGAAGGCGTCTGGAATTCGCATTGCGAGGCCGAGGTCCTCATGCAGGTCCCGCACACTTTGGTCAAGTTGCGGTATCGCAGCAGCCCAAGCTATCGCACTGAGCACTTGATTCCACTCGTCCTCAGTGGGGAGGCTACCTGTGCCGTCGGTGGCGTGCGCCTGCGCTAGTCTAAGCGTGCGCGCCATGGCCTCATACTCCCGCCTCCAATCCGCTTCCATGCACGGGGGGAGTTCGGGCCCGCTTCTCGGCGTATCTCCTCGTCCCAGGGGATCGCTACTGCAGCTCTGCACCGTGCCTGGGGGCGGTCTCCTGCTCTGGGCAGTTGCCGGGTCTGCTAGGACCCGTGGAGGTGCAGTTGCCGGGGGCCCGGCCCCACCACTATCCGCTGCCCTGGCGGTCGCGGGTGTACCCTGCGCGTCTCCAGTGCTGGCCGGAGTCGAGGCTCCACCACTCCCAGTCGTGGGCTGTTCCATGCCGGCGTGCGCGTCAACTGGAGAGGTCCGATCGCCTCTGGGCGCGTCTGCACCAGTGTGGCTCTCGGGACTGCCTGCAGGGTCCGTTCCACTTACTCCTACTGTCTCGGTAGAGGGGGCAGCTGGAGCAGGGTCTTCTGCGTTGCCAAGGCTTGGTCTGGTTGTGCGAACCGGGGCGCTGGTCCGTGTAGATCTTCCCCTGGATGTCGCGGGGTTCACAGGAGTCGCCTGCGAGGGAGTTTGCCTGTTGGTAGCCTCGCCGCTTACGTCGTTGTCCGCCTCTCCCCCGCCTGTCGGTCTGGCCGGGGAAGGTGGAGTCGTACCCTGCTCAGGGGCAACCAACCGGGTCTGGTTGCGGTGTCCCATTCGCGTTCAAAACGTGGCTGTCGTTCGCTCCACCGCTGGGGCCTGTCCTTGTCTGCACTGTCGGCGTTGTCGGAGACCCAGCGCCTGACGGAGGAGCGGTCGATCCAGGAACTGGGGCGGAAGACGGCCTCAAGTCGCTGGCTTGTGCGTCTGCGGCCCCCGTGTCGTTGTTCGCCCGGCTGCGGCTTCTGCGCTGGCTCACGCCTGGAGCGTCGGCAGGCCTGCCCCCGGAGCCCGTGGTTCTGGCTGCCTGGGAGCCTCCTCTACGTCCTCGGGTCACTCTACCCGGATCGTGGCGCTGCCGCTACTCCCAGTGGAGGTTGGAGAGCCTGTTGATTGATTAGGGCGTCCAGGGCGCTGGTGACATTTTCTGGGATGGGATGCGCGGTGGCGGCGTCAACGTGGGCACCTCTGGATGCAGGGACCTCGAGCCACGGCTGGTGTGCTGAGTAAGTGGCGTCAGGTTCAGGCGCGAGCCATTGCGTGAAGGGGAGCTGTCTCGTGACTTCCTCTCGTATCCCGATTTCCCGGATGAGTTGCCAGACGCGGTCACGGTCCAGGTTCCCCGGGTTGGCTAGCTGCAGGATCCAGATCGCGGCAAACATGTCCCAGTTGTACCTCTGCATGGGCCGGCCTTCGAGTTGCCTTCGGATTTCGAGGGCGATCCGGCGCTGTACCCCCCGCGCCATGTCGTGGACCGCTTGCTCAGGGACGACTGCAGCGAATCTACCCAGCATGCCCCGCACGATGCCTACTGCATCTTCGTCGGCTCGCACCAGGTCGGCCGGGGAGGGTCTACATGCGCTCACAAGCACCTCTGCTAGATCTGGGAAGTGCGTGGGCCTGGCTGGTCCAGGGAGTGGATTGAGGGATGCAGTGGTGCGTCTGGGGAGCGGTTGCTGGGAAGGTGCGTCGACCCGCAGCCCCACGGAGGCGGGAGTTGGAGTCGCCGCAGGGGCGGACTCCAGGCGTGCAACGTGAATTGGACAAGTGGCGAGCTGCAGCTTCAGTCTGGCTTGTGGTCTGTCTGCATCTCTCGCGGCCGCTCTGATGTCAGCGTCCGCAGGGAGGAGCATCGTCACCCAGGTGGGGACTGAAGTGAAGAGGAAGCCAGCTTCGCCGCTCGTGGTGACCTCGACAGCTCCACCGGCCGCTATTGCTGCGAGCATGTATTCTCCGGGCTGGAGGACTGTCTCGTAGTCCCGCAGGCCGCTTCCCTGAAGCACGCTGGGCACCGTGTTGGGAGCGCTCCTGTTCATTGCCCTGGCATTGTCCCGTAGCCAGTCGTCTGTGATGACAGGTGGGGCGGCTCTGGTGTTGGCCGGGTGCGAGGCACCGTTCGGGCCGTCCGGCAGCGGCCAGAGCCGGGTTAGCATCTGCGCATTCGCCGAGCCGACCGCAGCTGAGTAGAGCCGGAGCGTGCTGTGCCCAGGGAGCCACGCGTCTGGGCGCATGCTGCGAGGGCGAACTTCTCCAAGCTGCGTCCGGTGCCTATCCATTGTGGTGATCTCGAGTATTTGAAGCTGAATGGCGCGCCTGGGGGCTTGCCGGACGGCGATGCTGGCCAGTGCGCCCACGTGATCCTGAAGCTCCCTGGGTACCCCAGCTGCTCTGTGCATGGGATCCCTGCTTGGCGTCGCGGGGAAGATCCTGATGGTCTGGGCTCCGATCACTATGCAGCTGGTGCCTACACAGGCTGCTGCCATGGCATCGGCCGCCGCCAGGCGTATGCGAACTTGTGTCATGTACCTGTAATCAGAGACGTCCGGGAACCAGGCGTACACGGTGGAGGCTTGCTCGACAGTGTCAGGTCCGGTGGTGGCCTCTACGGCTTGCATGACGTCAGTCGGCCGCGTCTGTCCCATGTCTGCGAGGTTCCACCGCAGGTGAAAGCCGTCCTCGGGGTCGGAAAGTCGTACAAAAGAGGGTCCACCATCCCAGGGTCCTTCCAGAAGGATACGTCGTGGTCCTAGTGCTGGCGAGGAGGATCCGTCTCCAAAGATGCGCGGGAGCTCGTCCCGGAGGTGCCTCAGGACGGGGGCGGCAATCCTTTCTGGAGTAGCGAGCAGGAGGAGCCCTGTCCCGCAAATCCCAACCCTGTGCCCCATGGCTCCGGCTGTTGCGGAAGCAATGGAAAGGGCTAAGCATACTGCTCTGGGAGGAACCGGGATGTGCACTGAGTCGCTCGTCTCGTGGGTCCTCCAGATGCACGCTGTCTGGTGAGCCAGCGTGGTGATTTGAGCTGCCGCTTGCAAGTTGTCCAGGGGGGCGCGTAGGCCGTCTTCCCAACTCATGGGCCTCGCTGCCCGACAGCGAAGAACATGATGGAAGAGCATCTCGAGTCCCTGGTGCCTTAGAAGCTCGTCTCTGGGGAGTTGCACCCTCGTGGTGACCCACTCGGCAGTGATCGCGCCGCTGCGGGATTGCCTTAGCTCTTCCTTCCATCGAATGATCTGAGCGACGACGCCGTCGTTGCCGCTCTCGGGGGTTCGGATGTGAAGTGCGTCCGAGGCGTCCCCTGTCCTCCCTCCCCAGTGCACGACAATTGACGGGAGCAGAATCGTGCGCAGCGTCCTGCCTGCTATGTCAAATTGCGCCGCAAAGAGCTGCTGCATTGGGGGGCTGGGCTTGCCAGTTCGGCAGGGGTAACCGATCGGGACGAGGTGAGTAATCCTGCTGGCCGCTCGATAGCCCCACTGCGCGTTTGCCAGGGTCGCGAGCTCGATGGGATCCGGTCCTCCAGGAGAAGGCACTCCCTCAGTGGCCAGGGCGAGGACACAGCACGGGCATCCCGCCGCTGAAGCTGCCGCCAGGGCGGCATCCATCTGTGCAGCTTGCGCGTCTACCATGAGGATCGTTGGGACGGCGCTCCCGGGGGACTGGTCCCTGCGCTCCGTGACCAAGGCTTTGATCTGCTCCCAGGCGTCGGGGCCTGCAGGGGAAAAGTGACTCCAGTCTCGTCGGCTACTCGGTCGCCAACGTACGCGGTTCTGGAAATTATCAGGTCGGCTGCAATCTCGGGCGGCAGTGGTTAGCAGTCCCACCGGAAGCCCCATGGGCCCTCTCCTCCTGGGTTCGTCCTCTGGAGGGTTGCGTCCGAGAAGTAGGGCCCATCTCCCGAGAGTGATCCGCGGGGCTTGTCGCATCCTATTCGCCCTGCTAGTGGGGCCGAGGGGTCGTGGTGGGAGCGGGGACCCAGGGTTCTGCGAGCTGCTGTGCGAGCCATCGGGGTCCGTGCCGCCTCCACCGTCGGGTGGAGTTCCGTCCGCGTCCATTGGGGCCTGTTGCATCTCCAGGGCGGCCCTCCTCCCTCTCACATGCTCGTGGATCCTGCGCATGTCCGACAGCGTAACATCTGTGTGGGGCCGTCGAATGGAGAGTGCCTGCGCTCTGAGGCAGTCCAGGTCCAGGGCAAGGTGTCTGACGCCCTCGGCTAGCTCCTGCAGGCCCAGGAAAGGCTGTAGCGGGGCTAAGGTACCGTCGCGGAGTTGTAGGAGGTCTGGTGGTACCGCAACCGCAGCGGCATCAGCGTCGCAGACTCGACCTGGCAGCCTAACGGCGATGCTACCCCTGTCGTTGGAGCGGCAAATGGGGCAGTCTACTGGGAAACATCTTCCGTAGGAGTGGGCCTGTGTTGGCTGGCTCACCCTCCACTGGCTCAGACACTCGGCGTGGAACAAGTGCCCGCACGGCATCAAGACTTCTGCGAAACCCAGGATATCTTCGCTGCAGATCATGCATAGGGGAGTCCCTACGTCCAAGTCCCATGGTGGGACTTCTACAGCGTCCATGTTTTCCGGGGGAAGTCTGGCGCTGTCTCCTGGGGGGTGGCCAATCTGGGCAAGGCCGCCCCCCAGGCTCTCGATGAGGGCTCTGGCGGAGACGCTGGCGTCCAGGTGTGTCATGCTAGCCGCCTCGCTGAGGTGACAGATGAGAGCTTGGATTTGCAGGTTAGTGAATTCCGAGTATGGTGCTAGATCGGCTTCTGGCACCTCCCCCCGGAGACAGGTGACCACGTCCTCCGGCGTGTGAATCTCGGCTCTCGTCATCCAGCGGTAGGGTACGTCGTAGGGCCGGGAGTCCACTGCCCGCACAGTCAGCACTGGCCTCAAGAGGGGGAAGTAGCGTGGCGCCAGGCAGAGCCACAGGGCTCTGGAGATCCAGGAACCTGGTTGCCCATCTGCCCTGTGATCCAGCAGTAAACTCTGCGCCAGGCACTGTGCCTGATCTCCGTTGACGGAGGCCCTTCCTTCGGGGGCGGGCATGGCCCCTCTGCCCGCGCCCTCTTCGTCCCGCTGTCTGGCGTCAAGTGTGCGGATGAGCCTGTCCAGGAGCTCTTCTCTTGTGCTGCCTGGTGGTAGCCTGCCCTGCGGGATGGCACAGTTCGCTCGGTTGAGCAACTGTCGTATGTCCGCACTCCAGGGCGCGGTTGTGCTCGCAGCCTCCACGGTCGCAGCCTCGGCTCCAGGGCGTGCTCTTTCTTCGGGCGTGGGCCAGTGATTCCTTGGATTCGACCCCTGCTCGCTCCTGGCCTGCTCCGCTCGCAACCTAGCTCCAGCCTCTACTGCTTGCCGATCCCCTGACAGGATGGCGGTCTGTAGGGAACCATTCGCATCCAGGTGCAGCATCATTCGTTCCTGCAGCTGTGGTGCAATGTAGCTGCCTATTTCGGCTGCCTCGAGAGTGGATCCGGTGGCCCTCGAAGATGCGTCTGCTTCAGACGCGAGGACCCTCTGGGCGTCTCTGTACGAGAGCACGCCTCGCGATCTCCACCAGGTGGCTGCCTGGTCGATAATGGTAGTACTGATATTTATGTTCCTAAAGGCCCGCTCAAGCACTCTTCGACCCCTGTCCGTCGCAGTGCCCCATATGGAAGGGGACCAGGATTCTGCTCCACCGCATACCTGGGGTGACGGAGCTGCTGGCTACCATCCTCCTGATTCGCCGCACCTCGTCGATGAAGGCCCCTTGCTGGGAGCGCTCCGCGTGGGATAGGTCTCCCACCGGCTCTGGAGGGGGTCTGCGGGGAACTGTCGCTCCGACCCCCTCTCCGCCAGTGGGGCCCCTCCTGTCGCGCCCGGAGTCGTCCACATCCATGGGAGAGTGTCCACCGCTGGGGCATCCAGCACGCGCGTGGCCACGGCCCCCACTGTCTGTCTCCAGGCGCCGGATAACGGCGTCTGTGACGAGGTTTCCCAGTGGGGTACCTTGTCCCATTTGGGCCTGTATGGGGCGCCAGTCGGCGCGCGCTGCTGCTTGTAGTGCGCCTCTCATGACCTCGGCTGCCTGGGAGTGTGGACTGTCTCTGTTGTGCCACCAGCGTCTGCTGAGGTCCGTGCCATCTCGCGCGTCGCTTATAGCGCGGTCTAGGTGATCCCCCCCGATGGTGTCGCTTAGCCAGCGGAGATCGTCCAGGTGCACCACGGTGTTCGGCCCTATGGCTACGGTTGTGGTTGTCCTGCTAGACTGGGGGGCCCTCCAATGCGATGGCGGGTGCGTGCCTGGGCCGTCGTGATAGAGATGCGGAGGGAACCAGCCGTCTAGTCGTCCTTCGGGGCTGGCCCTGATGACGCGACGTATTTCCTGGCAGACGTTGAGGGCCCAGGAGTCTGGCGCGGAACAGAGAAGCGCAAGGGAGACCGTTGCTGTGCGGAGTTGCCAATCGCCCCCGAAGTCCTCGAGGGCTACGGTGCCTTCGTACGCCCCGATTTCAGTCAGGCCTGAGGCTTGGGCCACCATATGTCTCCAGGTTCCCAGGAGTTCACCCACGAGCCAGGTCGGGGTGAAGTCAGAGGGGCCAGGTTGGGTTGGGGAGTAGAGATGCTCTGCGATTGGGGCATACCGCATGCCCGCTCTGACAAGCTGCAAC
This sequence comes from Prorocentrum cordatum, assembly GCA_963575745.1. Lineage (NCBI taxonomy): Eukaryota > Dinophyceae > Prorocentrales > Prorocentraceae > Prorocentrum > Prorocentrum cordatum. The sequence continues at coordinate 88,910 of CAUYUJ010020606.1, read as the reverse complement.
AGCAGGGTGGTGTCCAGGAGGTCGAGCGCGTGCCTGTTGGGTGGCTGGTCCGAGCCTGCGTCTGGGTGACCCGGCGGGAGGTCACCTGTTCGCTGCTCACCTTGGTTGTAGCTCCATGGGTTAGCCCACCTGTGACAGGTGATGCAGCATCGTCCAGTGGGGTCTCGGAGCATCCAGGTGCCTTTCCGTCACAGAGGGGTTGTCGGCGTCCAGTCTTTCCCTTCTTATACTGGGGTCATGGGTGATGCTTGCAAAGCGAAAGGCAAGGACCTGTATCGGGTCTGGTTGCACTCCCCCAAAACGCCCCTCGCAATCTCCTCCAGTGATGGACCAGACGAGCCAGGAGAGATCCAGGATGGCAAGGGTCGGGGCTGAAATGGCTCGCAAGCCGCACGAGCCAAGTCCAGGGAGGGCAGCTTCTGCCGAAGCTGCGCGCATGGGGCTGCCTGCTCGTATGCCTGGGTGGCCTGGCCGGTGTCGCCTCCACGCATAGTGTGTGAGGAGCTCAAGGTTGCTGGTCTCGCGCGGGGTCCTCGGTGTCCCCCGGTCGGGGAGCTCGCGCCAAGGACCGTCGATGCGCACGAGGTGACGACGGAGGGCGTTCAGTGACCCTGGCGTCCGCCACGCGCGGGCCACACATGGGCCCGCCCGCCTCCCGAATGGCTGCCCAGCCAGCGTTCGCGTGCCCTGTGGCGTCCAGCCATCGAGCGTGGAGGTCGGCAGCGTATTGTCCTCTGTCTCTCTGGGCTTGACTAGGGCCCTCAGCTTCCGAGGGGGCAGACTGGTTTTCCCTCCGCAACTCTTCCTCCAGGACAAGGTCAGGGGAAGGATAGGAGGGCGGGTCGGCCGTGAAGGGACCTCCGGAGGCCGCGTGTCTTAACGCAAAGGGAGAGCCGTTGTCCGTCCATAGGAGTGGCCCCCGTTCACGATCTTGAGACGGACCTTGGTGGCCGCGACCGCGGCCGCCCGGGGAGCTACCGAGACGCCCCAGCCCAGGAGGTGGGTCGGGAGGGGAAAAATTGGGAGAGGAGGAGGTAGGCGAGGGAGGGGAGGCACAGGGCGATCCGCCCGTGTCGATCGGAGGTGCGGGGTGATCGATCTGATCGCCCAGGGAACCTGCCCCGACGGCGTGATCGGCAGAGATCCTGGTGGCGTTGGGCGCGCGAGGCAGTCTCGTGGACCATCCAGCCGTCGCTCCCAGGGAAGGCCAGTTACGATCGATCGTCCCAGCGCCTCTCTGCGGCCAATGCTACCAGGCTCGCCCGTCTCTCGCTCTCTTCCTCCTGGCTGAAGGCCAGTTCCTTCTGCGAGGTTCGCTGCGCGGGGGCTGGGCGCGACTCCGGCGTCCGCGCCCGCACCTCCAGGGGGAAGGGCGTCAGGAGACCCAGGAGGGTCGAGGTCGTCTCCGTTCGTAGTCACGACCTCGGCGCCTCTCTCTAAGTCCATTGGGGCTGTTTCTGGGTCTTGAGCTGAAGGCTCGCCACATCTGTGGTTACCCGGTACGCCTTGGACCCTCGAGCTGAAGGCTCGTTCAGCGTGGGAGTCTCGAGCTGAAGGCTCGCCACGCCCGCGACTGTCCGACTGGGGGGCGGGTGGCTGACGAAAGTCTTCGGGATTACGGGAGTGTCCAGGGAGTCGACTGGCCGTAGCACCGACCACAGTGCCGAGGCGCCCGCCTGGGGCGCCCCAGGCTGCTGGGTCGATCAAAGCTGCTATCTCGCTAGGAGCTCCTCGGGCTGAAGGCCCATTCTCCGTGTGTTCAGCGCAGTCAACTCCAGGAAAGGCGGCGGGCGAGCGGCACCTCCCGCCGCCGCTCGTGGCCACATGCCCCGCGGCACTCTCGACTACCACTGGTGCCGTCTCCGATTCTCGAGCTGAAGGCTCGTCTTCTCTGAGATTGCTGGCCGCGCCTTGGAGCCTCGAGCTGAAGGCTCGCTCTGCTGCGTCACAGGTCGCTACGAAAGCTGAAGGCCCGTCTTCTATGTCCGCTCTGCTGCATCCCGATGCGCCTTGGGCCCTCGAGCTGAAGGCTCGTTCAGTGCGAGAATCTCGAGCTGAAGGCTCGTCACGTCCGCGACTGTTCGACTGGGGGGCGGATGTCTGACGAAAGTCTTCGGAATTCCGGGAGTGCCCAGGGAGCTGGCTGTTCGATGCATCGCCCTCGGCTCCGAACGGCCCGCTCGGGGCATCCCGGACTGCGACGTCGGTCAAGGCTCCTGTCTCTCTGGGTGCTCCCCGGGCTGAAGGCCCATTCTCTGCGCGTGCGATGCTGCCAACTCCAGGAGGGGCGGCGGGCGTGCGGCGACTCCCGTCGCCGCCCGAGGCCACATGCCCAGCGGCACTCCCGAGGACCGCTGGTGCCGTCCCCGATTCTCGAGCTGAAGGCTCGTCACCTCTGAGGTTGCTGGGTGCGCCCTGGAGTCTTGAGCTGAGGGCTCGCTCTGCTGCGTCGCTGGTAGCTCCAAGGGCTGAAGGCCCATCGTCTACATCCATTCTGCTGCATCCCGCTACGCCTTGGACCCTCGAGCTGAAGGCTCGTTCAGTATGAGAATCTGGAGCTGAAGACTCTTCGCGCCCGCACCTGTCCGACTGGGGGGCGGGCGGCTGACGAAAGTCTTCAGGGTTTCAGGAGTGCCCAGGGAGAAGACAGGTCGATGCATCGCCCTCGGGCCCGAGCAGCCCGCTTGGGGCGTCACGGGCAGCGGGGTCGGTCAGCGCTGCTGTCTCGCTGGGGGTGCCTCGGGCTGAAGGCCCGTTCTCCAAGTGCGCAGCGCTGTCAACTCCAGGGAGGGCGGTGGGCGCGCGGCGACGGCTATCGCCGCTAGCGGCCACGTACCCAGCGGCACTCCCGAGGGCCATTGGTGCCGTCCCCGATTCTCGAGCTGAAGGCTCGTCACCTCTGGGGTTGCTGGATGCGCCTTGGAGTCTCGAGCTGAAGGCTCGTTCTGCTGCGTCACAGGTCGCTACGAGGGCTGAAGGCCCATCTTCTATGTCCATTCTGCTGCATTCCGCTGCGCCTTGGACCATCGAGCTGAAGGCTCGTTCAGTGTGAGAATCTCGAGCTGAAGGCTCGTCACGTCCGCGGCTGCCCCACTGGGGGGCGGATGGCTGACGAAAGTCTTCAGGGTTACGGGAATGTCCAGGGAGTTGACTGGTCGCTGCATCGACCTCAGCGCCGAGGCGCCCGCTCGGGGCGTCCCAGGCTGCTGGGTCGATCAAAGCTGCTGTCTCGCTGGAAGCTCCTCGGGCTGAAGGCCCACTCTCTGTGTGCTCAGCGCTGTCAACTCCAGGAAAGGCGGCGGGTGAGCGGCGCCTCCCGTCGCCGCTCGTGGCCACATGTCCAGCAGCACTCTCGACGACCATTGGCGCCGTCTCCGGTTCTCGAGCCGAAGGCTCGTCAACTCTGAGGTAGTTAGATGTGCCTCGGGGCCTCGAGCTGAAGGCTCGCTCTGCTGTGTCACGGATCGCTCCAGGGGCTGAAGGCCCCTCTTCCATGTCCGATTCGCAGCTGATGGCTGCTTCTCTCTGCGCAGAAGCGTCCAGGAGGGGACGTTCGGCGGAGTGAAGGCGCAAGCCTCTTTGATGCGAGTCGGGACCGAGGGCGGGCGTCTGCCTGTCTCCCCTCCCGACGCCCCCGCGGTCACCATTTGGGGGGCCAAATCCCTGGTCCCCCCATCATCGTCGTTGAAGCCCCTGGGTCGGTCGTTGGGGGCATCCCTCTGCCAAACGCCAGTACGTGGCCCAAACAACCCTGGGTCCGTGGGGGGATTCGCCTGCTCAGGAGTGGGGCCCTCGCCCCCCGTAATCCTGGCATCGCCGTGGGCGATCCAGCTCTGCCCAGCACCGCCTGGAGAGAAGGAGATTGGGCGCCCAGCAATGGGCATGGGAAGGGCGGGGGTGAGAGAGGGGGATAGGCTAGGCGGGAGGGCGACATGCCTGTCGTTATCAAATCCAGGGAAGCGACTGAAGGTCGCTATATCAGTGTGTATCGCGGGTTTGAACGTATCTCCCCATCTTCCCGTTTGGCTGAAGGCCATCGGTTCTCGTGTGCGCGAGGGGTCGGCGGGGGCACTCACATCCCAGGGGGCGAGGGGCGACGGCTGCCCCGGAGGGATGGTGTCCTGCGATCCAGGGTGAGGATGCCTTGAGTCTGCCAATCCGCTGGCCGCGCGGTCGTCGACTGGCGACGCGGTCGTCATCGCACCAGGGATGTCAGGACCGTCATCGATCGGTCGCCCATCCATGCTAAGCCCGAGGGCAAGTGGGAGCGCGTAGCCGACGAAGAGGAATCCAGGGAGTCTGCTATGGCGGCGCGGCCCCAGGGGAGACGCGCGGCACAAAAAACTCCGAGGGGAAACCCCTTGAGCTGGGAGACCCGGCCGAGGGGCCGGGGCCCAGAGACGGCCTTGAGCCAAAGGGCTACGGGCTGGTGGGGATACGCGAAGCGTCTAGAATTTCCCAGAACTCGCAGCGGCGAGTGGGGTCGGGATTCCGAACTATGGGAAACCCCATAGGTCGCCAGAAATTTCTATGGAGTCTGGCGACCTATGGGTTTCGCATAATTCGCGGCAGCGAGCGGGGTCGAGATTCTGAACTATGTGAAACACATAGGGCGCAAGAAACTCGTAGGGAATCTGGCGATGGGTTTGACATAATTCGACGCGGCGAGTGGGGTCGAAACTCCGAACCATGTGAAACACGTAGGTCGCCAGAAAGCCTAGGGAATCCGGCAACCTTTCGATGTCCCGAAACTGTATCCGCCGAATCATGGGAAACCCATAGGTAGCCAGAAAACATGAGGAGGTTGCCGACCTGTGGGCTTCCCACGATTCGCGGCGGCCAGCGGGGTCGAGATTCCGAACTATGGGAAACCGAGAAGTCGCCATAAACCCCTGGGGAGTCTGACGACCCATGGGTTTCCCATACTTAGAGGCGGCAAGCGGGATCAAAAATCTGAATTATGGGAAGCCCCTAGGTCGCCAGAAATCCGAGGGAATCTGGCGACCCATGGATTTTCAAAAATTGCCCCCGCCGAACTCAGGGCGCCAGAAAACCTCACCAATATGGCGACCGATAGGTTTCCCATAATTCGCGGCGGCGAGCCAGGTCCAGGTTCCGAATTATGGGAAACTCAAAAAAACAGAAACCCTAGGGAGTCTGGCGACCTATGGGTTTCCCATAGTTAGCGGCAGCGAGCGGGGTCGAGGTTCCGAATCATAGGAAACCCATTGGTCGCCAGAAACCCCTATGGAAGGAATCTGGCGACCTATGTGTTTCCCAAAAATTCGAGGCGGCGAGCGGGGTCCAGATTCCGAATTGTGGGGATCGCCAGAAACCCTAGGGAATCTGGCAACCTAGTGGCTTCCCAAAAGTGTCCACGCCGGCTTATGGCAAACCCATGGTCGCCAGAAAACCGGAGAAATCTGGCGACCTATGGGTTTACCATAACTCGAGGCGGCGAGCGGGTCGACATTCGGAACTATGGGAAACCCATAGGTCGCCAGAAACCTCTAGGGAGTCTGGCGACCTTTGGGTTTCATATCATTCGCGGCAGCGAGCGGGGTCGAGATTCCAAATTACGGGAAACCCATAGGTCGCGGCGACGAGCGGGGCCGAGATTCCGAGTTATGGGAAGCCCATAGGTCTCCAGAATCCCTAGGCTTTCTGGCGACCTATGGGTTTCCCATTCTTCGGAATCTCGGCGCCGAGCCGCCCTGGGGGCAATCGTTTATCTACGGGTTCCCCGTAATTCCGAACTGTGGGGAACCCATAGCTCGCCAGATTCCCTAGGCGCTTCTGGCAGCCTTTGGGTGTTTCCCATTATTCGGAAGCTCGGCGCCGAGTCGCCCTGGGGGCACTCGTCGATCTACGGGTTGCCCATGATTCGGGACCCCGCCCGCCGCCTCGAATTATGGGAAACCCATAGGTCGCCAGAAACATCTAGGGAGTCTGGCGACCTATGGGTTCCCCAAAATTCGGAATCTCGGCACCGAGTCGCCCTGGGGGCAATCGTCTATCTACGGGTTTCCCACAATGCCGATGTATGGAAGACCCGTAGGCCGCCAGAAACCCCTGGGGAATCTGGCGACCTATGGGTTTCCCGTAATTCGGAATTACGGGAAACCCACAGATGGACGACTACCTCTGCGTGCCGGGGAGGGCCGACAGCCCCATGGGAGGAGCGGGGGGGGGCGGGTTTTTGCCCCCCCTGGGCCTTACGAGAAAGAAAAATAAACGAAGAGGGAGAAAGAAGCAGACAGGCAGCCAGGCAGGCAGACGGACAGGCAGACAGAGAGACAGACACATAGATAGACGGACAGACAGACAGACAGACAGACGGACAGACAGACAGACAGACAGACAGACAGACAGACAGACGGACGAACGGACGGACAGACAGACAGACAGACAGACAGACGGGCAGACAGACGGACAGACAGACAGACGGACAGACAGAAAGACAGACTGACACACACAGACAGACAGAGAGAGACAGCCAGACAGAGAAAGACATACAAAAACACAGACACAAACGCAGACAGAGAGAGAGAGAGAACAACAACCACAACAACAACAACAACAACAACAACAACAACAACAACGACACCAACAACAACAACAACAACAACAACAACAACTACTACAACAACAACAACAACAACAACAACAACAACAACAACAACAACAACAACAACAGCAGCAGCAGGAACCGCAGCAACAGCAACAACGACAACAACAATAACAACCGCAACAATAACAGCAAGAACGACAAGAACGGCAACAACAACAACAAGAAGAATAACAATAACAACAACAACAACAACAACAACAACAATAACAACAACAACAACAACAACAGCAACAACAACAAAGACAACAACAACCATAACAATAACAACGAAAATCATAACAAAAACAGCAACAGTAACAGCAGCAACAACAACAAAAACAACAACGACAACCACAACAAAACCAACAACAACAACCACAACCACAACCACAACCACAATAACAACAACACCACCACCACCAACAACAACAACAACAACAGCAACCACAACGACTACAACAGCAATCATGTTACCCTCATGCGCGATGTTTCCACACGAAGCATGCGACCATCATGATAACCATCCCCTCCATGGGGGGCTATTGTTTTATAGCGGGGCCCGTTTTCCCCATTCCCAGATCTCCCGCCCAATGAGGTCTTGCAAACACCTCCTCCAAGGAATTTCAACATATCCCGCCTCGAAAACGCATGGTCGCGCCTTGCTGCGCCGATGCGAGACCGCCAGCGGAGCACCTGTCAAGGGTAAAGCACAAGGAAGTATCGAGCGACAGGATTACCTTGGTGGGGATGGGGGCTGTCGGCGGCGAGGCAAGGACCTGCCCCTGAATAGAAAGGGAGGAAGTCTCGAGCAGGGCCGCTGTTGTTGCTAGGAGCGGAGCCAATGCTGAAGAGAGTAGGGCGCTAGTCCAGCGTCAAAACAAAACGAAGTCTCGAGCGGGAACGCTGGTTTGGTTGGGACGGCGGTTGTCGGCGGCGAGGAGGAACACCGCCTTGAGCAAGAAGGGAGGAAGTCTCGAGCGAGAGCCGTGGCTTCGTCGGGGTGGAGGCTGTCGGCGGCGAGGAACAGCACCGCCCTGAGGATAAAGGGAGGAAACCTCGAGCGGGAGCGTTGCTCTTGATGGGAGCGGCGCCACTTCAAAAGAGAGCATCCAGCGTAAAGCGGGAGGACGTCTCGGGCGGGAGCGCTGGTTTTGTCAGGACAGCGGTTTTCGGTGGCGAGGGGGAGCACCGCCTTGGGTAAAAAAGGGAGGAAGTCTCGAGCGGGAGCGTTGTTGTTGCTGGGGGCGGCGCCGATGAGAGAAAGAGTAGCGCGCCAGTCCTAGGTGAAACAGGAGGACGTCTCGAGCAGTAGCGCCGGTTTTATTGGGACGGCGGCTTTCGGCGGCGAGCAAGAGCACCGGCCCCGAGTAAAAAAAGAGAGGAAGTCTCGAACGGGAGCATTGTTGTTGTTGTTGGGGGGCCGGTTTGGGCGCCCCCCCAAACCGCTCGAGCGTGATCCTCATGTTCAGTTAAAATGTAGCCGGCGCCGAGGCGAGAACGTCAAAGCGCCTGGGGGGGTCCAACAACCATAATTCTTCAACAATTAACATTCAACAACAACAGCAACAAGAACAACAACAAAAACAACAGCAGCAGCAGCAACAACAACAATAATTCTAAGACCGTTCGCCCTTATATGCTCCAGTTTCCAATAACGCGTATTTCCCAAACCCTCGATACCCGCCCTCTTCGTCTTCGATCGAACCCCTTTTGGGGGGTATACCTTTCTTCCCTGCAGGCCGGGCCCCGCCAAGCGGCGGGGCGGCCGCGGACCGTCGGCCTGGCCAGCGGCAGCGCTGATCGGCGGGGCGGCCGCGGACTGTCGACCCGATCCCAAGAGGGACGGACAGGGGACCGACCACGACGACGACTACGACGACGACGACGACGACGACGACGTCGAAGACGACGGCGACGACGACGACGGCGACGACGAGAGAAAGCGAGAGCGAGAGAGAACGACAGCAGGGCCACGAAGGGCACGAAGTAGGCCACGAAGGGCGACAGCGGGGACACGAAGGGAATGCGTATGGGGCCACGAAGAGCGCGAACGAGCGGGGGCCACGAAGTGCAGATAATGCGGGGCCACAGAAGGCAACTATGGGGCCACTGACGGTAGCAACTGGGCCACGTAGGACAGTGAGGGGGACACAAATGGCGACAGCTGGGCCACGAAGGGCATGCACATGGGGCCACAACGGGCGCGTCTCCTGGGTGCCTGGGTGTCGGGAACGCGGCGCTTGGGCAAATTGCAAGAAATTCCAACGCAATGCCATTGTTCAGAAAGTTGCAAGCAAGTCTCCAGCGAGAGCGCAAGTCCAGAGCGCTGGGAGAACGATTCCTGAATAAATGGTGAGGAAGTCCCAAGCGAGAGCGCGATTCCTGAATAAAAGGCGAGGAAGTCTCGGGCGGGAGCGGGGGTCCTGGCTAAATTGTAAGGAAGTCTCAGGCGGGAGCCGTTGTTGTTGTAACCCGGGGGCCAGGGACCCAGTTTGAGCAGGAAGACTTTCCCTGTCAAAAAACAGGGTGCGAGCGTCGAGGGGCACACTTTGGTTGAGGAAAAGTATGCACCGGTGGGGGGGATCAACAACATTCAACAACAACAGCAGCAGCAGCAACAAGAACAACCACAACAACAACAACAACAACAACAACAACAACAGCAACAACATCTAAAGCCGACGACGACGACAACGACGACGACGACGACGATCAACAACAGCAACAACAACAACAACAACAGCAGCAGCAGCAGCAACAACAACAACAACAACAACAACAACAACAACAACAACAACAACAACAACAACAACAACAACAACAACAACAACAACAACAACAACAACAACAACAACAACAACAACACAGCAGCAGCAGCAGCAGCAAGCAGCAGCAGCAGCAGCAGCAACAACAACAACAACAACAACAACAACAACAACAACAACAACAACAACAACAACAACAACAACAACAACAACAACAACAACAACAACCACAACCACAACCACAACCGCAACCACAACCACAACCACAACCACAACCACAACAGCAAAAAAACAAGAGCGGGAGGGACAAGTGGAGAGGGCGGAGGCACAAAAGGCAGGGAGGCCGGCGGGAGCCCTGCCGCGAGTCGTCGGAGCCGCTGTCCTCCAGCCTGTCCTCGTCGTCCTCCTCCCCGGTGTGTCAGTGGCCCGCCTCGCAGTCCTGCGGCGACCCTGGCGGGCGGGGGGGCGAGGCGGCCGCGCACGCTCCCAGGGGAGAACCAACCACAACCCAGGGGACGAGGAGGAGGCGGAGGAGGAGGAGGAGGAGGGGGAGGGGGAGGAGGAGATGGAGGAGGAGGAGGAGAAGAAGAAGGAGGAGGCGGCGGCGGCGGCACACTTCCAAGGAAAACCAGCAACAAAAGGACATGGCCGGCATCGACCCGAAAGCAAAAAGGAAGCGGCTCACAAGGACGCCTCCTCTGCTGGGTGTCTCCTAGCGGGGGCGATACACGAGGGGGGGGGGCGAGGACGGTGCGCCTCTCGGGCCCGAAAAGGCCCCCATTGGGGGCCCTAGAGGGCCCCTTGGAGGGGCCCCTCTTCCGCAGCCATCGCTGCCCCCCCCCATCTACCCCCCACCCATTGCGCGACGCCAAGCTCTGCATGAACAGGATCAGGTCCGGGGGGGACGAGCGGAGGAACGGGGGGGGCGGCGGAGGGGCGCAGGAGCGGAGGAACGGAAGGAACTGGGAGGCCCAAACACCGGCATGAGCACGACCTCTCCGAGGTCCGCGCTCGACCGAATGCTGCCGACTGCGAGGTAGCCGAGCCGACCGAAGGGCTTCTAGGCCAAAAGGGGGGAGGGGGAAGAGGAGGAGGAGGAGGAGGAGGAGGAGGAGGCGGAGGAGGAGGAGGAGGAAGAGGAGGAGGAAGGGGAGGAGGAGGAGGAGGAGGAGGAGGAGGAGGAGGGCGGAGGGCGGAGGGACGGAGGATGGACCCATTGGACCGTGACCCTTTTGGTTCCTGCGTATACGCGGCGCTCCTTCCTTCTGCGTGCGCCACCGACCTGAAGGCCCTACGGGACGTCGCAGCCAGGGAGGCCCCGCGGGCAGCGCCTGCAGGCGCTGCCCCCGGGGGGACGCAGGTGCCTCTTGGTAGGGAGGGCCTGCAGACGCGCCCGTGGGCGAGGAGGGCAGGCAGGAGCGCCTGCCTGCAGGCGCAGCTATCCCGTAAGAGCAGGGCCTGCCTGTAGGCGCAGCTATCCCGCAGGTGCCTGCCTGGAGGGCAGGCAGGAGCGCGCCTGCCTGCCCGCAGGGGGGGGACCCTGAAGGCGGGGAGGACCCTGCAGGCGCAGCTGTCCCCAGGATTCCCAGGGGAGGCCCCCGCGGCCTCAAGAGGGGCGCCGCGAGGGCGCGGAGAGAGCAGGGGGCACCTTGGGCCAGGGCCACCTCCACCGAGGCCTCCCAGATGGGGCCCGAGCACATGGGGCCGGGGCACCGCGTCGCATCGCCGGTGCATCACCGATGCGCGGGCGATGCGTGGGCGACGCTTGCGATGCATCGGCGCCGCCGGCGCGGAGAGGCGACGCAGCGCGATCCACCGACCTCGTCTGCGCGGGCCCCATTCGGGAGCTCCTCCTCCTCCTCCTCCTCCTCCTCCTCCTCCTCCTCCTCCTCCTCCTCCTCCTCCTCCTCCTCCGGCCTGGACGCTGGCAGCACCCGATCTCTCTCTCTCTCTCTCTCTCGCTCTCTCTCTCTGGAGCGCTCCGCGCGCCGCGGCCGCTCGGCCCGGGGCGCGCGTGGCGGCTCGTGCACGCTCGACCCGCTGTGCGCTCGCGCGCTCGCGGCAGCCTGCCCTGAGGGGAGCGACGGGGGGAGACTCGCCCAGGGGGGGGAAGCGTTGAGGAGGAATCGCGATACGTCGCCGACAGGCCAGCCAAGGAGGCCCCCGATGGCGACGTCGCACGCTCCTGGGCGGGGGGGGGCTGCAGCGGGGGCCCATGCCAAGGAACGCCCCGCCTGCCTCCAGGGTGCCCTGGGCTTCTTGGGCTTCGAAGATTTTGGGGATGGAAAACGTGACGTTCCCGCACCAAAAGTCCATGGACGTCCTGGGGTCTCAGGGTTGGGCTTCTTGCGGAAGGTTTCTTGTGGGCGGGCCTCCACTGCATCAGGCCCGCATCGGCAATGAATGGGCGATTGAGGGTCGATGCGTTCCCCCCGAGCCTACTGTTGTATTCCCCCCTGACGTTGCCCCTGGTCTCCTAGCAACAGCCTTGTGGATCGGGCCCAAACCCGACCTGCTCGCCTGGCCGGCCTTGCCCCACCAGCGGCGAAGGCTTTTATGGTCAGGAAAGCAAGCAGAAGTCCAGACACGCATCTGAAGGACGTGCGCTTCTGCGACGCGGGCCAAGCGCTACACCCTAGTTGCAATACTTGGACGCATCCACCAGACCGTAAAGTTTACACATCAGCATGCGAACTGCTGACAGGCAAACAGGTGACGAAGAGAGGGAGAGAGAGAGAGAGCGAGAGATAGAGAAACAAGAGAGAGAGAGAGAGGACAGGGATAAACCAACGCGGAAGGGTCTAACGACTTCTGCTGTCCCTCGACGCGCTGGAAACATGGTGTGCTTCAGAATTTCCTAGGGATCTGCGGATGTACCTCGATGTACCTGGACTTACCCAGACCTATCTACACGAACCTTGACTCACATTCGGCCTGATCACAACGAGTCGGTTGGCGAACAGTTGTCAAGGCCTTGGGGAGCTGACCCTGACCGGGGGGGGCAGAGTTGGCGGCGCGCACAAGGGGGTAGGGGAGGGGGGAAAGCTCCTAAGGAGGCCGCCGCCGCTTAGAAGGCGCGGGCCTCACATCTACTCTGGATGCGGCAATAATCGCCCCCCCCCCCTTGAGGAGGATAAGGAGAGGGAGGAGGATGGAGGGGGGGGGATCGGGCAAGCTCAGTCGGAAGGCTAATCGCTCCCCTCTTGATAAGTACCCCATCGAGGGTAGGGGGAGAGGGGAAGGCTTTGAAGGAGGCCGCCGTCTCTTAGAAGGCGCGGGCCTCACATCTACAGACAAGGCCCGCGCCTTCTAAGATGACCGAGAAAAATAACACTCCAAATCCCAAAATTCGCGGGGTCACCGAGGACTCGAACACCAGATAAGGATTTCGGGGTATGGCTGGCGTTCACTGCTGTCCCCCTGGAAAAACCCGACCCCGAAATCTCACGCCCCGAAGTCTCGAGGAGCCTGCGTTTTGTTTTGGCCCTCGCGTTTCCAGGATTGGGCGTCTGTTTTGAGCTGGTGGAAAGAAGCAGACTCCCTCCAAAAGAAGCCTTCGCCTCTCCCGAATTACCCCCCTCGGCAAGCCCCTGATGCTCAAAATGTGCTCGAAAACATTCCGAAAATCGGCCCCTGACTATTTTTGTTGGCTGTTCTTGAACAGTCCCCCTGTAGAGGAACGCCCCCTCGATCCGTGCAGCTGCGCGCCTCGCGCCGCGCGCGGGCGCGAGGGCCGCGGCCGCCTCCGCGCACGCGCGCCGCCCCCTCCAGGGAGGGGGAGGGGGGGCCAAAGTCGGGGGCAGCCAGGAGGGGGGCGTCCAAGAAGGGGGGGTGCAACTCATGACTGGCGACATGTGCGGGGCCCAGGGGGGGGCTGGGGACGTCATGAAGTAAGAAGAGGCGCCATGAAGTCTGAGGAAACATCATGGCCCGCGCCGTGATATCCACCCCCTCCTGGTCATCACCCCCCTCTTTGCCGACCCCGACAAAAGGAGGCGCAAACAGAACGACACCAGCTGCAGGATGCCCTGCATTTGGCGGCGAGCGAGGGGGGGAAGCGAGAGGGATAAGGCCTCCTCAGAAGGCGGCGGGACTTCTCAGAAGCCCTCGCGCCTTCTGAAAGCATTGTTCGTTTTCGGGGAAGGCTTAGAGACCTTCTCAGAAGGCAGGGGGACTTCCGAGCCTTCTGAGAAGGCCTTCTCCTTCTCGCTCCCCCCCCCTCGCTCGCCGCCGATATATGGTTACCCGTTGGTCGGAAGAAGTAGGTAGAAACGTTAAGCGCGAAGGCGCTGAAAGTAAATCGGGTTCCGTCCGCACCCTGAGAAGGACGGGAAAGGTGAAGCCACTCGATCACTGAAGTAGGAAGGCACTTCAAGTAGATTGGAATCTGGGAATCCAAAAATACCTACTTTCAACGACCGATGGGTACATATTCCTGGATGGTCGCATCCCTCTCCACTTCCCGTAGCGTCCCTCCTGACGCATGGATGAAGAACGGCCCTCCGACCCGCGCTGCAACACGCGAAGCGAGGCCACCTTCGCGCCCCTTGCGGGCGACCGAGCTCCAAGAAAGTGGCAGCATCGTCAGACCTACCGTCGAGCTTGATTGGAGAGGACTTGCCAAAGAACACAAAGCCCTTCCGACGGCCGCATTGCCGTAGGAATGTAGAAGGCACGGGATGGGTCGTCAAACACAGGACACAAAGGTACCCTTGATTTGGACCGGTCGACCCAGTGATCAAACTCGACTGTATCCTCATCCCCACGGGGAAAGCCGTTGCCCCGCTGCAGGGATACATACTTCTGTGGCAACTCATGGGAGCCACCCATACCTTGTCGGCTCTTGCGAATCGACCCTAGTCGACGCTAAATCGACGCTAATCGACGCTAATCGACGCTAGTTCGACGGTAATCGACGCTAACCGACGCTGAATCGGCGCTAGCCCATCGACTACAGGACGCTATTCGACGCTAATCGACGCTTAAAGACGGAATTGCGAGGGCATACCAGGCTCTCAGGATTTGCTACCGAAACATGCCGCCTCCGCCGGGCTTCGACGCACCCACTCCCACCTCGAGGGTGCGAGCCTGCGGCGCCAAGAACCCTGGAAGAGCAGAGCCGGATCGAATCGCAAAGTCGGATCGGATCAGAAACAGACGGGATCGCCAGCGGATCGTCCGGAATCGGATCGACATCGAATCGCCGCCCCTGGCTCAGCTGGCCTCGATCGATGCCAGAGAGCCGACACGAATCGAACCGAATCGGAATCGCGGCCCTGGCCGGCGAATCGAATCGCTTCGCATCGGTTGAGCAGGGACCGACCGTCCCGGCCTTCCTGTAGGCCTACCAAGAACTGTTCTTAGAACCCACAAATGTTTTAAGAGCACTAGCAATGTTCTTAGAACAGCATCCCGACACGCTAAAACAAAACAGAAAACAGTCTCAGCCAGAACTGCTCTGAGAAGATCTCGCGCAGACCACAAGAGGCCCTTGGAACCTTCTCTGGTAAGCCTCTAGGCGAGCCAGGACGCCTCGCCACCGCTCGAGAACCGCACCGTCGGCGGCCCGGCCCGGGCCCACTGGGGACAGCCGCGGGCGGGAAGCGCGCTCTCATCCACGGCCTCGCGCCGAGGAGGAGGAGGAGGAGGAGGAGGAGGAGGAGGAGGAGGAGGAGGAGGAGGAGGAGGCGGAGGCGGAGGAGGAGGAGGAGGAGGAGGAGGAGAGCAGGAGGAGCAGGAGGAGGAGGAGGAGGAGAGGGGAGCAGGAGGAGCAGGAGGAGCAGGAGGAGGAGCAGGAGGAGGAGGAGCAGGAGGAGGAGCAGGAGGCGCGGGCCGGGCCCCCCTGGGCCGCCCGGCCCCCTCCCCGGGCCGCCCGGGCCCCCTTCTGGCCGCCTGGGGCGCCGTGGGGCGGGTGCCCCGCGGGGAGAGCGTGCGTCTCTCGGAGGCTGGGCGAGGGCTGTCCTCCTCCCTCCTCCTCCTCCTCCTCCTCCTCCTCCTCCTCCTCCTCCTCCTCCTCTCCTCCTCCTCCTCCTCCTCCTCCTCCTCCCCCTGCTCCTCCTCCTCCTCCTCCTCCTCCTCCTCCTCCTCCTCCTCCTCCTCCTCCTCCTGCTGCTCCTCCTGCTCCTCCTCCTCCTCCTCCTCATGCTCCTGCTCCTCCTCCTCCTCCCCCTCCTCCCCCTCCTCCTCCTCCTCATCATCCTCCTCCTCTGGCAAATCCGTGGCCCGGAAGGGAAGAACAAACTCCCGCAATAACAGAACTCAGCGCCTTGGATGGCAAACAGGCTGCATCCCGGAAGGAAAAAAACAAGTTCCCGGAGCTCCGTTTTAGCAGCCCCGGGTTTGCCAGCCTTCGCCTGGCTTCTGAGTGTCCGTGCGACCGCGCGCCCCCATGGGATCGCGTGCTCCAGGAATTCGGACCGCGAGGGCGCGGATCTTGCGGGCAGGATGTTTGTCCAGAGCCACGGTGTCTCGGAGTTTTTCGGGCTGGTCCGCTTCCTCCGATGCCACGGGCGCCGCGGATAGAAATAGAGCAGAATCGCCCCCAGAGGTCAGACGCTTCGCCACATCCACCGCGCCGCGGCCTGGTGGCGCCCCTTCCCAGAAAGTCCACGACGCAGCGGGTCTGGATGCAAGCCGCACCCGCAGACATGGGCACGCTCGCCGCTCGCGAGACGGGACGGGAGAGGAGGAGGAGGAGGAGGAGGAGGAGGAGGAGGAGGAGGAGGAGGAGGAGGAGGAGGAGGAGGAGGAGGAGGAGGAGGAGGAGGAGGAGGAGGAGGAGGAGGAGGAGGAGGAGGAGGAGGAGGAGGAGGAGGAGGAGGAGGAGAGAGGAGGAGAGGAGGAGGAGGAGGAGGAGGGGGAGGGAGGAGGAGGAGAAAGGGAGGAGGAGAGGGAGGAGGAGGGAGGAGGAGGAGGAGGAGGAGAAAGAGGGAGGAGGGAGGAGGAGGAGGAGGAGGAGGAGGAGGAGGAGGAGGAAGAGGAGGAGGAGGAGGAGGAGGAGGAGGAAGAGGGGGAGGAGGGAGGAGGGAGGAGTGCAGTAGGCAGGCGCAAAGAGCTCTCTGCCGCGGGCGGTCGCGCGGGGCACCGCGCCTGCCACCATCGCGGGGCGCGCCGGGGGGGGGCCGCCGCCGCCGCCCCGCGCCCCGCGCCCCGATGCCCGTCGGGGCACTGGGCGGGCACTCGAGCACCCGAGGGGGGCTCGCGCGCGGGAGAGCGCGCCCGGGCCGGGCGCCGCGTCGGGAGGGGGGGGGGCCTGCTGCTACCGCGCGGCTGGGCCTGGGATCCACGCCATTTTTGTTCCAACTGATTCGTCACTGTTTTTTTCTTTTTCCCTGGTTTTGCTTTCAGTTCGGATCAGAGAGCGGGATCCACGCCATCTGATCCAACAGAGTCGTTAGGTTTGCCCTCTTGCTCCCTGGTTTTGTTTTCACTTCGAATAAGAGAGCTTCTATGTGAAAAAAAGGTTCGGATTCTTCGAGCGCTGGGTCCCCCCGAGTGGTGCGGCGGCCGGCCGTGCGGGGGCCTCGAGGGCCGCAGAGGCATCAAACACGCGCTCCGTCACCGCACCGTTTGGGGCCCCGGGAGGCCCCTGGGCGCGCCCCGAGGGCTTCTCGGAGAGCGGCCCGAGCCGCCGAGCCATGCGGCGTGCGGCCACCCCGAACTCTCCCACCGACACAGCGCGCGTTGGCTCGTCACCGCACCGCTCGTGGGCCCCCGAGGCATTTTTTTTGGTCGGCGGGTCGGGAGCGGGCCCCGTCCGGTTAAGAGCTAGGCGGGGCGCGCGAAGCACTAATTGGGGAGACAGGGCGCGGGCGGGCGGGGCCTCAGGCGGCCGGAGGGTGCGGAGTACAGGCGGTGCCGAAGATCTTGCACAGGAAAAGGTACGCCATGGACAGGAGCCGGGGGCGAAGTCCCGGAGGGAGAGTGAGTTGGTGTTGCCGTCAAAAGCCCCCGAGGCACACGCCGCGGGATCGTTTGCCGCTTCATCCAGGGCAGGCCAAGACCCGAACAGCACCGTATGCAAGATCATGAAGACAGCGACTGCAAGTTACTCCAGCGTGGGCCAGGCAGAATGAATCTTACCATGTGCTGCCAAAATGATGAAACTTTTTAACGGGCAGCGCAACTTCAGGCCGTGCTGCACAGGAGCGTGAACCACGCTGCCTGGTGGCCGCAAGATGCTCTCGCATCCAAAAGCGTGGCCGAAGCTGCCCGAGCTTTAGAGGTGAAACGGACCCCAGAACGACCCGCGATTGTACTGTTTCTCCCAGGGCCGTAGGCGACCCGAGGAGGAGGAGGAGGAGGAGGAGGAGGAGGAGGAGGAGGAGGAGGAGGAGGGGGAGGGGGAGGAGATGGAGGAGGAGGAGGAGGAGGAACAGACGGAGGAGAAGGAGGAGGAGGAGGAGGAGGAGGGGTCGCCTAAGCCCTTCGGAGAAACTCTCCACCCGCGATGGCACAGGTCGGCACAAGGCGCGGCGGAGGAAAACGAGGGGAAACCGACAGACAGCAGCAAAAGTGGGCGGAGCCAGACCGCGCCTGAAGAAAACTCTAGCAAAAGACAGCCTACGCCAGGGCTGAACCTAAACGGTGTTGTTCGTGTTCGTTTTGTTCTCGTTTGCCCTCGTTTTGTCTTCAATCCGCCTCTACCGAAAACGAAGCCGAGACGAAAACGGCCCACGAAATCGCTCAAGCCTTGGGGCTCCCTTCTTCCTTCGCCCAGTCTGACGAGGCAGTACCCGTACGAGACGATGAGCTGCCCAAGGAATACGACATAACAATCACGAGCACGGCAGAAATATCAGCCGGCCCGCCGCGGGCCACCAGGCTGCTGAGGGACTCGAGTTTGATCAAGTGGCACATGTCTGCGTGTGTGTGTTCCTGCTTGAGCTGCCCCCCCTCGTCTCCCCGTCGCAGCTGTCCCCTCCGCGAGTCCTGCCGCGCGGTCCCCAGTGGGTGGATCTGGCACGCCCCGACTGCCTGAACTGGCATGCGCCCGCGCCCACTCCCTATCTCTGGCCCGGTTCCGCTTCACAGCTGGCCGCGACGCCAAAAGGTGTTTCTTGCAGGCAAATAAATATACACGAATTAGCAGGACTCCTTGCATTGTCCCACGTTTTTTCCTGGGTGCTCGTCGTCCCCCCCATGTCCCACATTTCCCCGCATTGTCTGGGGAATCGACGATCCATTGTGTCTGTGTGCTTTTGTTCCCCTCCTGACTCTTGCGTGATGGCACAGCTCGCTCTCACGGCAGCCCCGCTCAGGCATCCCGTCGCCAGCGCAGGACGCCGCCTGCCTAGGCGCCGACGAAAAAGAGTGCTCTGTGTATGTCAGGTCGCCGAACTTCGCTCATCGCGCCCCGCGATGCACGACGCTCGCCTGCCTTCGCGCCCGTCGCACCCTCGCGGCGCCCCCTTGGAGAAGGGCAGGTTTCTGGCGGCGCGCGAGGCGCGATTATCATTAGGTCGGGCCTGTCCCCCATACAGGGGGATTTGGGGCGAATTCTTTTTTTAACCCAGACAGTACCCCCAAAATGCTCAAAAATATGGAAAAATCGTCCCCTGACTATCTTTTACTATTTTTGAATATTGCCCCTGTAGAGGGACAGGCCCGACTTAAGATTATCTTCGTGTCCCCGGGGATACCCCAGCTTACGGCACTTACGACCCACTTACGACGCCCCAGAGCTGCGCGGTAGGGCCTCCAAATTACGACACCTCCGCCGCCAGCAACGACCTAGCCAGACCAGCACGGCGAGCCCTACTTTTGGGGGAGTGGCCGGCAACGTCGTCCCGCCGAAGGCCCCAAATGTCTTCTTGCAGCGGCGCTCGCCAGCGGAGAAGATAAACTTTCGTCTTATCCATCGTATCAGGAAATCGCTCTACACCTCGGTTCTCTCCTGTAGCAGCGTTCACTGACGAAGAAGGCACACCCGCGTTTCCTCAATGATATCGAGCATCCACTCCACACAGACAATAAACGTGCCAACCTTGCAATGCATATTGAACTCCAGACTGAGATCCTCATCGTATCCGGAGTACGCTCTGATTCGAGAGACTTCCCTATAGCCTTTGAAAACTTCCATGTAGCGTTTCAGCAAAGCGTGCTTGTCGACTAAGCCTTCAGGTGCTTCATAAGCAAGGTAGCCGCAATTGTTGAAGCTAAAGAACTGGTGGGACTGATCTTTCACAGCCTCAATGTTCCTGAGAAAACCCAGGTTCACCCTTTGACAATCAATCGACATGCGGTTCAGAGTGTCGGATTTACCACCCCCATCACGTCCAGTCTTGGAGAAGGCGGCCTCCAAAACACTGAGGGCTGGAGCAATTCGAGATCCGTAGTTACATATCTCCGTGAAGGTGTCGTGTTTCCACGGGCATCGCCACAAGCGTGGCTCCTTTAGGGCGTCGCAACTCAGGGCAGCAGCTGCTTGGAAAGTGCGCTTGATCGCGGTGTGCTTGAAGGAGATTTCCCTGACCTCCACGGAAAAGAGGTCCGTCATCCCCGCCTGCAGCTGGCCCCAGCCAGAAACCATTGTGCCGGTCGCCTCCTCTGACGACCTGGATGCTGCAAGCGACACGTCAACTAGCACTTTGATGATCCGCCACCGTGCCCCGGGCATGCCAGGGCGTCTTAGAATGGTCTTCTGCCGCCTGGTAAGGTTTCACTCCCTTCTTCCAGCGCCAACCCCACCTCCCGTCGTGCACGCTCTCCGACAACCGCCTCCCCCTCTCCGCGGCCGACTCTTGGGCAATTTCCACATTCCCATTGGAAAGGCAGCAACACGCGGCCGAAGACACGCCCTCCCGAGCAGGGTCGACCCAGCCCCCCTCCCCCCCCTCCTCACGAGGGTCAAGCTATTCAGAAACAACAGAAAGAAACTCAGACACCCAGGACCCAGGACGACAAAAAAGGACAGGACCCCGAGGGCTCCCAACTTCGCGCTTCGCGCTGCGCGAAGTGCGAAGTGCGGATAAATTCGCGATCTCGGGCCGCCTCCCAGGGGGAGAAAAGGAGGATGAGGAGGAATCGGAGCCGAAGCGCGAAGCGCGAAGCGCGAATAACTCCGCGCCCTCGAGGGCGCCCGTGATCCAAAGCGAGAGAGTGACTCTTGTGCGTCGGGGGCGCGGCGCCGACATGACTTGCAGCAGGAATTCCCGCGCGAGGGCGCAAGGTTGAAGAAAGGTGTGAGGGAGAATCGGGCGGGGGCTGGTGCTGTGGTAAACCGTGTGCCAAAGACACGATCTGAGGGGCAAGACTTCCACTCGTAAAAAAAACAAGAGGTGACCCCCAAGAGGTGCACTGAAATTGAAAGACGCCATAAGCACCAGAGATGGGGGATCAACCATCCGTTATTTAGAAACTGGTTGCAACAAGAACAGCAACAACTGCAACAACAACAATACGAAGGAAAAACATACCAATACGAACACTACTAAAGCATAATATTACGAATGATCGTAGGACTGGCGCTTGTGATGACAATAAGAAATGTAAGACTGTTCGTTCGTATCTGCTCGCGCGTCAATCAACATGTATATCCAAAACCTTGATACCCACCCACTTCGACTTCGATCATACCCCATTGGTTGAATATTCCCACTGGCTGCCACGTGTACTTGGAGCAACCCCAACCACAGGGGAAAGGAGGAGGGAACGGACAAGGGAGAGAGAGAGAGAGAGAGGATGGAGCACGACAGAGATAAGCAGGACGGGGGTTAGGAGCAGAATAACAAGAAGTATAACCAGATTAGCGGGTCGGGCTGGCGGACCCTCACGGCCGGATCGGGCGGGCAGGCCCCGACGTCCGATTTCGAGCGGGCAGGTCGCCGAAGCGTCAGTCCTGCATGGCCCGCGAGACTGTCTCGAGCGACAGCGCGATTCCCAAGTAAATCGTAGCGAATTCTAGAGCGTGAGAGTGATCCCTGAATGTTGGGGGCGCAGCGTCTCAAGAAATTGCAAAGAAATACCACGCGAGAGCGCGAGTCCAGAATAAATTGTAAGGACATTCCGCGCGAGAGCGCAATGTGTAAATACATGGCGAGGATAAATCAAGAAGGACCCGTTGAAATCTCACTTCTGACAAAAATTGTTGTTCATCCCCCTTGCCTGGTGACCATTGTGTTCCTCAATTAAAGTGTTCTTTTCGGGGCTCGCACCTTGTTTTTCACGAGGGAAAGTCTGGGGGCAACAAACTGGGCCCCTGGCCCCCGAGCAACAACAACAACAACAATCATGTTACCCTCATGCGCGATGTGTCCACACGAAGCATGCGACCATCATGATAACCATCCCCATCATGGGGGACTATTGTTCTATAGCGGGGTCCGTTATTCCCGTTCCCAGATCTCCCGCCCAATGAGGTCTTGCAAACACCCCCTCCGAGGAATTTCAACATATCCCGCCTCGAAAACGCATGCCCGCGCCTTGCTGCGCCGTTGCGAGACCGCCAGGGGAGCCCCAGCCAAGGGTAAAGCACAAGGAAGTATCGAGCGACGGGATTGCCTTGGTGGGGATGGGGGCTGTCGGCAGCGAGGCAAGGACCTGGCCTTGAATAGAAAGGGAAGATGTCTCGAGCAGGGCCGCTGTTGTTGCTGGGAGCGGCGCCAGTGCTGAAGAGAATAGGGCGCTAGTCCACCGTAAAACAAAACGAAACCTCGAGCGGGAACGTTGGTTTGGTTGGGACGGCGGTTGTCGGCGGAGACGAGGAACACCGCCTTGAGCAAGAAGGGAGGAAGTCTCGAGCCGGAGCCGTGGTTTTTGTCGGGACGGGGGCTGCTGGCGGCGAGGAACAGCACCGTCCTGAGGAAAAAGGGCGGAAGCCTCGAGCGGGAGCGTTATTCTTATTGGGAGCGGCGCCAATTCAAAAGAGAGCAATCAGCGTAAAACGGGAGGATGTCTCGGGCGGGAGCGCTGGTTTTGTCGGGACGGTGGTTGTCGGCGGCGAGGAGGAGCACCGCTTTGAGTAACAAAGGGAGTAAGTCTCGAGCGGGAGCGTTGTTGTTGCTGGGGGCGGCGCCGATGAGAGAAAGAGTAGCGCGCCAGTACACGGTAGAACGGGAGCAAGAGCACCGGCCTTGAGCAAAAAAGGAGGAAGTCTCGAGCGGGAGCGTTGTTGTTGTTGGGCAGCCGGTTTGGGCGCCCCCTCAAACCGTTTGAGCGTGAGCCTCATGCTCAATAAAATTCAGCCAGCGCCGAAGCGAGAGCGTCAAAGAGCCCGGAGGGGTCCAACAATAATCATTGTTTAGTAATTAACAATCAACAACAGCAGCAGCTGCAACAACAACAAACAGTTTAAGCCTGATCGCTCTTATCTGCTCGCGTGCCACTCAACACGTATATCCCGAACCCTTGATACCCACCCTCTTCGTTTTCGATCGTATCCCCTTGGGGGGGTATCTTTCTGACCTGCAACGTGCATTTCGTGCAGCACCTAAAACAGGGGAAGACGGGACGAATGGAAGGAAGGGACAAGGGGGAGAGAGGAGGATGCAGCACGAGAAGAGAGAGAGAGAGAGAGTAGCAGGAGGGGGGCTAGGGGCAGAAAACACGTGGCAAAACCAGACGGGCAGATCGGGCAGGTAGACCCCAACAGACGGGCCCAGGCGACCAGATAGAGCAGGCGGGAGGCTGAAGCAGACGTCCTGCATGAATCGTGAGGAAGCCTTGAGCGACAGCGCGATTCCAAAATCTCCTCAGGAAATCCAGAGCGAGAGGGTGATTCCTGAGTGTCGAGGGCGCGGCGCCTGAATCAATTGCGAGGAAGTTCCAAGCGACAGCGCGATTCGTGACGCCTGATTAAATTGCGAAGAAGGGTCAAGCGAGAGCGCAATTTTTGGATAAATTGCAAAGAGGTCCCTCGCGGGAGCACGTTTCCTCAGAAATTTGCAAGGACGTATCAGGCGGGAGCCGCTGTTGTTGTAAACCGGGGGCCAGGGATTCTTGATAAATTGTAGAGAAATCCCTAGCGGGAGCGCGACCGTAAACTGCCACGAAATATCAGGCGGGAGCCGCTACTATTGTAAACTGGGAGCCAGGGGCACATTCTGAGAAGGAAGACGTTCCACAATAAAAAACCTGGTGGGAGCACAAGGAGGGGCACCTCATGTTAACAAAAACACATATTTTACCGGAAGGGGGGAGGTCGAAAATAGTGATTATTCAATAACGAGCGTTCAACAACAACGGCTCCCGTCAAATATTTCCTCACCAGCGATTTCAAACTCGCGCTCCCGTCCAGGACTTCCTCACAAATTATACAAGAATCGGGCTCTCGCGTGAATCACGCTCTCGCTATGGATTTCCGCCCGATTTACTTGGAAATCGCGCTATCACTCGAGACACCCTCACGCCCCCATCCTGCTGATTTCCCTCGTGTTCAATCCTTCTCACTCCCCCTTTCCATCTCTCCTCTCTTCTATTGTTTTAGGGGCTGTACCACTTGCGCGTGGTAGGTAAAGAAATACCCCTATGGGGCACGATCGAAGACGAAGACGGCGGGCATCGATGAGCATACGCGCTGCATGGCACGCGAGCAAGTAAGAGCGAACAGTCTTCAAATGATTGTTGTTGTTGTAGACCAGGGGCCTGGGGCACAGTTTGACCCAGACGACTCTCCCGGATTCAAAAAGCGAGCCCCCTTGAGGCACTTTAATCGGAGAAACACACTGGGCACCGGGACGGGGGGGCGCAACTACTGTTCTTGAGCAATGAAGTTTCTATGACAAGAACAACAACAACACCACCACCACCAACAACAGCAACAACAACAACCACAATCATTTTACCCGAACGCTCAGTGTTCTCACCAGTGCCAGGGTTTTCATGCGACGCGAGACAATACCCCCACTTCGTGGGGGGGCAGTTCAAGCTCTACCAAATATCCAAACGACTCTTCGCGACCACCCAAACCCAGCTTCCCGCCCTATGACGTTGGGACACTTCACTTCGTGGCGTGCGGACGACCGTGGCTACTACACTGGCGTGGGGTACACACCCACAGAACTTGGTCACTTATTCGGGGCGCGCGTGTGCCCAGCATCCTGCAATTGTGACATACAATACATGACACAGACAGACAGAGAGAGAGACAGAGAGCAGACAGAGAGAGAGACAGAGAGAGCGGAGTTGGTCACATTTTTGGGGCAAGTTCCTGAGATCGTCGTGTTTTTTGTTGGTCGTGCGCGCGCGAATGTCCACTTTATTTTTTTTTTGCAAGGGAGTATTGAAATTTGATTATGTTAGAACAAGAAAAAGTAGCTCGCGCGAGCTCATGTAACATAAATGTTGAAAAACCATTGGTTTTGTGGGAGTCGGACAGCGCGCGCGGGATGAAATTTGGACATTTTTTTTTGAAAAACCATTGGGTTTTTGATGTTTTTATGTTGAAATCGTTACGAAACCTAAGGTTCTGGAAGGATTTCGTCTTGCGCGCGCGAATGTCCACTTTACCTTATTTTTTGCAAGGGATTATTGAAATTTGATTATGTTAGAACAAGAAAAAGTAGCTCGCGCGAGCTCATGTAACATAAATGTTGAAAAACCATTGGTTTTGTGGGATTCGGACAGCGCGCGCGGAAGGACATTTTGACAATTTTTCTTAAAAAACCATTGGGTTTTTGATGTTTTTATGTTAAAATCGTTACGAAACCTAAGGTTTTGGAAGGATTTCGTCTTGCGCGCACGAATGTCCACTTTACCTTATTTTTTGCAAGGGATTCTTGCAATTTGATCAAGTAAGAACAAGAATTTTCATTTTATAGTGTTTTTTGCAAGGGAAAACGGAGTACAACAAAACAACCGGATCCGGTAATAATTCACTTTTCTGAAGCTTTCGCTAAAAAATGATGAAAATGTAGCTGCGGCCTAGGTTTTGGAGGGGGGTCGCGCACCAGGGGTCCCAACAATAATTATTCTTTAGAAGTAATAATGTTCAACAACAACAACCAAAATAAAACAAAAATAGCAACAGTGACAACAACAACAACAACAACCACCACCACCACAACAACAACAACAACAACAACAACAACAACAACAACAACAACAACAACGACAACAACGACAACGACAACGACAGCGACAGCAACAGCAACAGCATCCACAACAACAGCAGCGGCTGCTGCAACAACAACAACAAACAGTTTAAGACTGATCACTCTTATCTGCTCGCGTGCCACTCAATACGTATATCCTAGAACCCTTAATACTCAACTTTTTCGTCTTCGATCGTGTCCCCTTGGAGGTCTATCTTTCACACCTGCAGCGTGTATTTCGGGCAGCACCCAAGGCGGGGGAAAACAGGACGAATGGAAGGAAGGGACAAGGGGGAGAGAGGAAGATGCAGCACGAGGGAGGGAAAGAGAGTAGCAGGAGGGCGGCTAGGAGCAGAAAACACGTGGCAAAACCAGACGGGCAGATCGGGCAGGTAGACCCCAACAGACGGGCCCAGGCGACCAGATAGAGCAGGCGGGAGGCTGAAGCGTGCGCCCTGCATGAATCGTGAGGAAGCCTTGAACGACAGCGCGATTCCAAAATTAATCTCGTCAGGAAATCCAAAGCGAGAGCGTGATTCCTGAGTGCCGAAGGCGCGGCGCCTGAATCAATTGCGAAGAAGTCCCAAACGACAGCGCGACTCCTGGGTGTCGAAAGCGCGACTTCTGAATAAATTGCAAAGAAGTCCCTCGCGAGAGCGCGAAGTATCAGGCGGGAGCCGCTGTTGTTGTAAACCGGGGGCCAGGGGTTCAGTTTGAGCAAGATGCCTTTCCCTGATAAAAAAGAACAACGAGTCCCGGAAGGGGCACTTCAATTGAAAACACGTATGTTACGCGAATTCGTGAATCCTGCATAAATTCGCCAGGAAATCTCGGATGAGAGCGCGATTCCCGAGTGAATGAAGAAGTCCCAGGTGAGAGCTCGATTCCAGAATGGCGAGGGCGTGGTGCCAAAATAAATTGCGAGGAAATCAAAGGCGAGAGCGCGATTGTTGGATAAATTGCAAAGGAGTCCCTAGCGAGAGTGCGATTTCTCATTAAACTGCAAAGAGATATCAAGCGGGAACCGCTATTGTTGTAAACCGGGCGCCCGGAACGCACTTTGCGGAGAAGGCCTTCCCGGATAAAAAAGTGCGAGCCCCGGAAGGGGCACTGAAATGGAAATTAGCCTGGCGAAGGACCCAACCATACGCAGTTGTGAATACCGCAATTGTGAATACCATCGTCGCCCGCGCTCCCTATGTGGCCACGGCTCCCCGCGGGGGCCCGACATGCTCAGGGACACGTTCGTGGCCGTCTTCGCGGGCGCCGACGACGACGAGGACGGCGTCCCCCTGACCGAGGAGCAGAAGCAGGAGAGGGCTCTGAGAGCCATGAAGGATGCTGCCACGGGCGACATCGGTGGGGCTCCCATGGGGCCACGATCCTCGTGAGGGGTGTGCCGAAATGGCCCAAGGCCGCCATGCGAACCCTGCCACTGGGGCTTTCGGTGGAGCTCCCTATGGGGCCACGAAACGTGTGAGGGTGTACAGGCATGGGGCAACACCGACATGCCGAACCTGCCGCTGCGGCATTCGGTGGTGCCGCCTCAGACCACGAAACGTGCGAGGGGTGTGCCGAAATGGAGGGTGGAACCGCATGCGAACGCAGCCACTGGGGCCTTCGGTGGAGTTCCCTGTGGGGCCACGAAACGTGTGAGGGGTGTGCCGACATGGGGGGTGGAATGCGCCGCAAAGCGAACGCAGCCACTGGGGCCTTCGGTGGAGCTCCCTATGGGGCCACGAAACGTGTGAGGGGTGTGCCGAAATGGGGGGTGGAACCGCATGCGAACGCAGCCACTGGGGCCTTCGGTGGAGCTCCCTATGGGGCCACGAAACGTGTGAGGGGTGTGCCGAAATGGGGGGTGGAACCGCATGCGCCGCAAAAGCGAACGCAGCCACTGGGGCCTTCGGTGGAGCTCCCTATGGGGCCACGAAACGTGTGAGGGGTGTGCCGACATGGGGAGTGGAACCGCATGCGCCGCAAAAGCGAACGCCGCCACTGGGGCCGTCGGTGGAGCTCCCTATGGGGCCACGAAACGTGTGAGGGGTGTGCCGACATGGGGGGTGGAACTGCATGTGCCGCAAAAGCGAACGCAGCCACCGGGACCTTTGGTGGAGCTCCCTGTGGGGCCACGAAACGTGTGAGGGGTGTGCCGAAATGGGGGGTGGAACCGCATGCGCCGCAAAAGCGAACGCAGCCACTGGGACCTTTGGTGGAGCTCCCTGTGGGGCCACGAAACGTGTGAGGGGTGTGCCGACATGGGGGGTGGAACCGCATGCGCCGCAAAAGCGAACGCAGCCACTGGGGCCGTCGGTGGAGCTCCCTATGGGGCCACGAAACGTGTGAGGGGTGTGCCAAAATGGGGGGTGGAACTGCATGCGCCGCAAAAGCGAACGCGGCCACTGGGACCTTTGGTGGAGCTCCCTGTGGGGCCACGAAACGTGTGAGGGGTGTGCCGACATGGGGGGTGGAACCGCATGCGCCGCAAGAGCGAACGCAGCCACTGGGGCCTTCGGTGGAGCTCCCTATGGGGCCACGAAACGTGTGAGGGGTGTGCCGACATGGGGAGGGAACCGCATGCGCCGCAAAAGCGAACGCAGCCACTGGGGCCTTCGGTGGAGCTCCCTATGGGGCCACGAAACGTGTGAGGGGTGTGCCGACATGGGGGTTGGAACCGCATGCGCCGCAAAAGCGAACGCAGCAACCGGGGCCTTCGGTGGAGCTCCCTACGGGGCAACGAAACGTATGAGGGGTGTGCCGAAATGGGGGGTGGAACCGCATGCGCCGCAAAAGCGAACGCAGCCACTGGGGCCGTCGGTGGAGCTCCCAATGGGGCAACGAAACGTGTGAAGGGTGTACCGAAATGGGTGATGATGATGGGAGGAGGGAGGAGGGGGAAGAGGAAGGAGGAGTGAACGCGGGGCGCTGTCTCGTCAAAACGAGGACCCAACACCACAGGATGGCTGGGAAGAGCACATGTGTTACCAGAGGGGGATCAACTAAAACCATTGCTCAGCAGTGACAGTTCACCACCATAAC
Source organism: Prorocentrum cordatum (assembly GCA_963575745.1). NCBI lineage: Eukaryota > Dinophyceae > Prorocentrales > Prorocentraceae > Prorocentrum > Prorocentrum cordatum. The sequence goes on along the minus strand of CAUYUJ010020606.1, from coordinate 60,465 downwards.
AACAACAGCAACAGCAACATCAACAGCAACAACAACAGCAACAATAACAACAACGATGACAACAACATCAACAACAACAGCAACAGCAGCAACAACAACAACAACAACGACAACAACAACAACAACGACAACGACGACGACGACGACGACGACACCACGACGACAACAACAACAACAACAACAACGACACAACAACAACAACAGCAACAACAACAATAATAATAATATGTTGAAGACTGTTCGCTCTGATGCACTCGCGTGTCACTCTGCACGTATATCCCAAACCCTCCGCCCTCTTCGTCTTCAATCGTACCCCCTTGGAGGCCTGCCACGTACCTTTCGTACCTGCCTCGCGTATTTCGTATATCTGTCGTACTTCCACGTGTATTTCGTGCAACCCCTGAGGCAGGGGAAGAGAGGACGAACGAAAGGAAGGGACAAGGGGCAGGCGCGTTGCTGAAAGCCTGTGCCCTGCATGAATCGCAAGGTCGACTCAAGCGATAGCGCGATGTCCAAATAAATCGTGAGAAAAACCAGAGCGAGATCGTGATTCCTGAGCGTCGAGGGCGCGGCGTGTGCATAAATTGCGGGGAGGTCCCACGACAGAGCGCAATTCCTGCGTACATTGTGAGGAAGCCACGCGCGAGAGCGCAACTCTGGAATACTTTGTGCGGAACTCTCAAGCGGAAGCCTTTGTTGTTGTAGTTCGGGACCCAACAACCGAATTTGTTGACCCAGCGCTTTCACTTGTAAAGAACAAGGTGTGAGCCCGGGGGGGGGGGGGGCACTTTTATAGAAAAGTGCAACGGTTACCGCGCAGGTGGGGATCAACTATACATATTCTTAAGAACTGAAAAATCAGCAAGAGCAACAATCATTTTAAGACTGTTCGCTCTGATGCACTCGCGTGTAACTCAACACGTACATCCCAAATTGTCGACACCGGCCCTCTTCGCATTCCATCGTACCCCCTGTCGCAGTGGCGGAGTTCGCCGCAGGCAGCTGGATAATGGCCACTGTCATGCTCACCACCATGTCATAAGACTCGCGAAAATCTACGGTATTGTTGCTGCAAGGCCGTAGAATGTTTGTGGTCCCAAAGCATGCCAACAAGCAGCCGAGAAGTGCGAACTCGTTGGAATTGCTGTTGTAGTATAAGAAGAAGGTTGGTAAGGTCCAGGCGACAATGTAGACGGCGACTCCGACATGGCCCATCGGGGTGCACCACCCAAAGTAGGCATAAGCCAGCTGGCCCATCACGCTGCCCAGAACGACTCCCTCAAATCGGCTCAAGTTTATGGTGGGCTGCGGTGTCAGTCCTGAGGAAAGCAGCAGCGACACTGTCGCAGCTGGCACCGCATTGTACTTAGGAAGAATCTTCCCGTACCCGCGGAGGCCGTACGCGAAGCATGCGAGGATGGCGACAGCGTTCCTCACCCAACAGTTCCATGTCGTTGGATCCCACGTCCCCCAGATTTTCTTCGCCTTCGCTGTGGCCTTCTTGACCCGCGCCTGGACCAGTCCTTCCTTTTTCATATGCTTCTGGAGCGTCTGCTCAAAATCCATTACCAGCCTGGCATAAGCGCAGTAGGACTGGCAGAAGGCAGCCTGATGAAACAGGTCGGCTTCCATCTCCGCCTGCTTCTCCGCGTACTCATCGGTCAATGCAGCCATGGCGAATTTAACCTTCTGCTTCTGTCGGCTAATAGCATCTTTCTCCTGGTCGGCTAAGTGGCCATCGATGGCGCTGTGGACCAAAATTTGCATCAGCTCCCCTGTCTGCTCGCTGAGATGTTCCAGGTGAGGCTTCAAGTGCTCCATCAAGTCGACGTGCTCGGGCGTACGATCCGTCACCCTGGAGAGGTGTCGAAGGCCCGTCAGCCTGTCATAACATCCCTTGGTGGTGCCGCTCAGCTGGTCCAGGAACGTCCGCACTAGCTGCGGATTCCCTGGCAAGCCCAAGCACTCCCACCATGCTATGTTTGCGTAGGATCCCATGTGGCTGACGTTGAAGACCAGGGCCTCGACATCATATCGGAACTTGGACTCCGTCTCTTCACTCTTCTGGGCGACGACAAAGCATCTGATGCCTGAATCCCACGCCTTTGTTAGACCCTCGACAAGTTCAAGAGCAATGTCAGCAGCCCTGTCGAGCGCAAAGAGCGGAAACGGCAGCAGACTCACCAGCACTGCAGCACCAGCACCGATGCTCGTCTGGACTAGAGCACTAAACTCAGGGGTCTCGATGCGGATCACCCACCCCGAACTATACTTCCCAGTTACTGCTGGATTGAGATAGTCTGCCCAGAGGTAGCAGTGCCAATTCAGGGCGAACATCTTGCACGTTGTGTCCAGGTTCAAGCCAAGAACGAGCAGGACGAACAGGACGCCTTCCAATGCTGCAAAATCCACCAGCCACGCTGGTGGGCCGCCGGGATGCGAATGTGATGGTGCTGCTGCCTTGGCAAATCAGCATGTGTATTTGAACACTTCACGGAGCGTCGACGTTGTTTCGGTGTCTGCCAAACCATCTTGTGTAAGTTGGGTTCCCGTTCGGACTCAGCAGCGCACGCGTCGAACCCTTTCTCTCCTTTTCCTCCTCCTCCCTCTCCTTCCTCTGCTCTCCGCAAGTCCATTTCGGCACACTCCTCACACGATTCCTGGCCCCATCAAGAGCTGCACCTACGGTCTCAGCGGGCGCGACCGCATCGCGGTGCCGCCCCGTTTCGGCACCCCCCCTTTGGGCACACTCCGCACACGTCTCGCGGCTCCACAGGGAGCTCCAGCCGCTGTCTCGGTGCCCATATTAGGAAGGCACCAACTATACACCAACACCGATCCTGGCCAGGATCACCCTGGGCCCAGGATCGGTGTATACGCCCTCCTGCCTTGCGCAAGAAGGCATATACACCGATCCTGGGCCCAGGGTGATCCTGGGCCAGGATCGGTGTTGGTGTATAGTTGGTGCCCTCCGACATATGGTGCTCGCGAAGCGACAGGAATAGAACACGTGGTCCGCAGAATCCTCCGAGACACCCGCAGGGAAGATTCCCAGCATGACCCAGCAGTTGAGCGCGGCGAGACTGGTCCCGCAACAGCTCGCGAACGCCAGATACATGGTGTCACCCACGGTCTTGCTGAGGGTGAAGACGAAGACCATGGCTGCAGTGGAAGAGTAGTACTCCCAGGACACTGTATCATAGGAGCTCTGCAAGAAGTACGGGAAGGCGAGCATCAGCACACCAAAAGCGCCGCGCACAGAGAGGTCGAAGTTTCGAGAGAAGGTCCTGTTACTGGGCTCCAAAAGAAACTCACCATAACGACGGCGCAAGAAACCGTCTTTGCGCAGAGACGCTGGCCGGAAATATGTAAGACAGATGGCTACAAGCCCCGGCAAGAAGAACAGGACAGCTGCGACGTAAACCACCTTCGAAGCGTCGCCTCGAGTGATGTGATCAGACTCAGGCTTCGGATGAGTTCCAGAAGAATATACAGCGTCAATGCGATCAACAGTAACCGTCCTCATTCCAAATCGTGCAAGCCAGAATGGCTTGATATGAAGTAGCTGCGAGTGAAGATGGTAATGGTCGCAAAGACGAGTAGTAAGATGAAGATGGTGACAAGCATGAGCACGAGCGCGAACACGAAACATATAGCCACGTGAAGAAATGAAGACGCTGATGGAATTCAAAGCGGAAATGTACCTCAAGTAAATGCAACGATGATGATGATGAAGACGAGGACGCGGACGAGGACTGTGAAAGGGAGGACAAACACCAAAGCGGTAACGATGACCAAGAGTCCATGCGAAGAAATGATGCGGAAACTCAGGTGACTTGCATACTAACGTTATGCCTGAGCAACTGGACTACAGTACTCCGTCTTGCTCCCTTCGGTGAGCAAGGCCACTCTTTGCGCATGCCGAAAGTGAGGCGAGATCCGAAAAACAGATCACCGTGGGAACGGGCAGAATGCAAAAGCTAAACCCGTCGGTTGCCAGAACGCACCTCGTTTGCCGTCATATTGATATGGTGCGACGGCCACGAGCCAGACGGCAGTCCGGCGATCGACAACACCAGCAGGTGCGGACCACAGACAGGACAACAAGGCGAGGCGGGGAAGAAGAAAGTCACTTGGATCATGATTTAGAAGATCACGACCCAACCTTCACGCAGGAATAGGGCAAGAACACGAACAGCACGGACAACACCACAGCAGGAAATGTCCCAACGCGCGTGGACCACATATCGAAGGGTCGCATATACGTGTTGCACTAAGCATCAAACCATGCATCCTACACCGAGTCTATCAGACATCATGCATTATGTGAGCGACTCCGACATGTGTTACTGTGCGACCATGCACATCACGCCATCGAACCATCGTGCGCATGCAGCATGCAACTATGATCGAAGGCTCAGCCCTTCCCCATGATAGTGGGTTCGCCCCACTCCACCCACTGGTGTGGATGTACAGTGGTGCTGTCGTGCCCACCCCTGTGGGCGTGGTGTGCATTTAAAGAGCGTCGTTGTCGTGATCGTCGTCTTTGTCTTCGCCCTCGTCCTCTTCGACGCCGTCGTCGTCGTCGTCGTCGTCGTCCCCCAACCCCCCTCTCGTCGTCGTCGTCGTCGTCGTAGTCGTCGCCGTTGTCGTCGCCGTCGTCGTCGTCGTCGTCGTCACCCTGTCGTTGTCGTCGTCGTGGCCCTGTCGTCGTCGTCCTCGCCGTCGTCGTCGTCGTCGCCTTCGTCCTGGCCCTCGTCGTCTTCAATGTCGTCGTCGTCGTCGTCGTCGTCGTCGTCGTCGTCGTAGTCGTCACCCACCCCTCCCAGGTACCATAGCCCCCCCCGTTGCGGAACAGGTGGGGCGGCGGAAGGGGGCCTTCGGCTGTTTGCGAAGTGCGAAAACGAACGTGGAGGAGCCCACCGCTGGCGCCGCTCGTCTGACACATTGCACAAAGAGCCCGCCCCAGGCCCATTCTTCGGGTCAGAACCATGCCTCGTCCTCGTCCTCGTCCTAGTCCTCGTCGTCGTCGTCGTCGTTGTCGTCCTCGTCGTCGTACAAAGAGCCCGCCCCAGACCCATTTTTCGGGTCGGAACCATGCGGGTGTCTTGCCGATAGATCTTCGGCAGGTCGGCGGGCAAATCGCGCCGCGGGTCGCAGGTGGATCGCGGATGGGTCGCGGGTGGGTCGCAAGAAAGGTCTCGGGCGAACAACGGATGGGTCGCGGGGCGGGGCGGGGCTGGATCGCAAGGCAGGGCAGGGCTGGCAAGAATAAGAAGACCAAGAAAAACGAAAAGAACCTGAACTCGCACAGCAAAACCACGCTTCGGCAACGCGCAGAGGGAAAGTGGAATACCGTTCGGCCGCATTACTCTGATGCACTACTCTGTCGCATCGCACGCGCCACGCAAGCCACTCCCACATGCACGGAAACTCCTTGCGCCCAGTATATGAACAACCGATTGGGACGCACAGGGCCGATGCTTTCCCTAAACGCGACTAGCGCAGAAGAAAATGGACAACGGAACACACATTAATCGGAGCATGTGCACCAGTAGTACTCATGCATCCGCTCTGTGGCCGATCGGCGAAGGCCGAAGCTCGTGCCAATGACAAAAGCACGGCTGGCTGGGCCGGTCGCCCTCTCGATAAGGCAAGGCCGACATCCTGGAAAGGCGAACCGCAGAGCCACGTGATTAATGCGGATACGTCGCCAACCTGCGCAATCTAGCGTAAGCAGGCTGGACAAAAGTTAAGGTGGGCACGTGTCAATGGAGCACGCAACTCTCGGGCGCCCATCCCGCCAACCACCCTTCGCGAGACGCGGAGCGCAAGTGCTTCCGAGACCACTGGTCAACGCATCTTCCTGCGACAACGAACGGACTCTCCAGCCGAAGCCACCCCCTGTGCAACGAGGGGGGTGGGGAGAAGGCAAACTTCCCCGTGGCGCGCTGCGTGGGCCCAGCCGCAGTGCGGCCCGCCGCCCACAACACTAAACGCCAAGGGGACCCGGCCCCACCTCCCCACTGCACCCTGTGGCGTCACGAACTCGACCGCCGCGCCTTCCAGGCGCAACATGACAGCAAAGAGACGTGGATACCCTGCGCACCTCTGGCCAACACGGATCCAGTGGCGCCCCGGGGAGCCCCTCGCCTCCCCGAGTAGTCCGCCCACGGGCGTAGGCCACGCGAAGCCTTACATTAGCCGGACGAAAGACGCCACCATATGCGTTAAATGAGCCTTAAATTAACCTTATTAGCATTAAATTAGCCTTGACTTAGCCTTAAATTCGCCTTAAATTAACCTACAATTAGCCTGCGAGTCCCGCATTGAGACACCGCTTTCGGTGGAGCTCCACATGGGGGCTGGGTGGGGGAGACGCATGCGCACGGTGCCCCTGGAGCCTGCGGTGGAACCCCCTATGGAGCCACGAAACGCTGTCCTGGGTGGCGTTGACGCATGCGGACCCTGCCATCGGAGCCTTCGGTGGAGCTCCATATGGGGCCACGAAACGCTGTCCTGGGTGGCGCTGACGCATGCGCACCCTGCCACTGGAGCCTTCGGTGGAGCTCCATACGGGGCCACGAAACGCTGTCCTGGGTGGCGCTGACGCATGCGGACCCTGCCACTGGAGCCTTCGTTGGAACTCCCTATGGGGCCTCGAAACGCTGTCCCGGGTGGCATTGACGCATGCGGACCCTGCCACTGGAGCCTTCGGTGGAGCTCCCGGTGGGGCCACGAAACGCTGCCCTGGGTGGCGTTGACGTATGCGGTGGAGCTCCCTATGTGGCCACGCATCGCTGTCCTGGGTGGCGTTGACGCACGCGCACCCTACCACTGGGGCCTTCGGTGGAGCCCCCTTTATGGGCCACGAAAGTTATCCTGGGTGGCGCTGGCGCACCAGACCCTGCCCCTGGAGCCTGCGGTGGAACCCCCTATGGAGCCACGAAACGCTGTCCTGGGTGGCGTTGACGCATGCGGACCCTGCCATCGGAGCCTTCGGTGGAGCTCCATATGGGGCCACGAAACGCTGTCCTGGGTGGCGCTGACGCATGCGCACCCTGCCACTGGAGCCTTCGGTGGAGCTCCATACGGGGCCACGAAACGCTGTCCTGGGTGGCGCTGACGCATGCGGACCCTGCCACTGGAGCCTTCGTTGGAACTCCCTATGGGGCCTCGAAACGCTGTCCCGGGTGGCATTGACGCATGCGGACCCTGCCACTGGAGCCTTCGGTGGAGCTCCCGGTGGGGCCACGAAACGCTGCCCTGGGTGGCGTTGACGTATGCGGTGGAGCTCCCTATGTGGCCACGCACCGCTGTCCTGGGTGGCGTTGACGCACGCGCACCCTACCACTGGGGCCTTCGGTGGAGCCCCCTTTATGGGCCACGAAAGTTATCCTGGGTGGCGCTGGCGCACCAGACCCTGCCCCTGGAGCCTGCGGTGGAACCCCCTATGGAGCCACGAAACGCTGTCCTGGGTGGCGTTGACGCATGCCCTGCCTAGCCTTCGGTGGAGCTCCATATGGGGCCACGAAACGCTGTCCTGGGTGGCGCTGACGCATGCGCACCCTGCCACTGGAGCCTTCGGTGGAGCTCCATACGGGGCCACGAAACGCTGTCCTGGGTGGCGCTGACGCATGCGGACCCTGCCACTGGAGCCCTCGTTGGAACTCCCTATGGGGCCTCGAAACGCTGTCCCGGGTGGCATTGACGCATGCGGACCCTGCCACTGGAGCCTTCGGTGGAGCTCCCGGTGGGGCCACGAAACGCTGCCCTGGGTGGCGTTGACGTATGCGGTGGAGCTCCCTATGTGGCCACGCACCGCTGTCCTGGGTGGCGTTGACGCACGCGCACCCTACCACTGGGGCCTTCGGTGGAGCCCCCTTTATGGGCCACGAAAGTTATCCTGGGTGGCGCTGGCGCACCAGACCCTGCCCCTGGAGCCTGCGGTGGAACCCCCTATGGAGCCACGAAACGCTGTCCTGGGTGGCGTTGACGCATGCGGACCCTGCCAGGTATAGATCACCGGGGGCCTTGGCTACCCTAGGCCCTACCCAAGGCCCTAGGCTTCCCAAAGGTAGGCCCTACCCAAGGCCCTAGGCTTCCCAAGGGTAGGCCCTACCCAAGGCCCTAGGCTTCCCAAGGGTAGGGCCTACCCAAGGCCCTAGGCTTCCCAAGGGTAGGGCCTACCCAAGGCCCTAGGCTTCCCAAGGGTAGGCCCTACCCAAGGCCCTAGGCTTCCCAAGGGTAGGCCCTACCCAAGGCCCTAGGCTTCCCAAGGGTAGGGCCTACCCAAGGCCCTAGGCTTCCCAAGGGTAGGCCCTACCCAAGGCCCTAGGCTTCCCAAGGGTAGGCCCTACCCAAGGCCCTAGGCTTCCCAAGGGGTAGCCCGACGACGACGACGACGACGACGACGACGACGACGACGACGACGACTGTCTGGGCCTGGAGCGTGCCCGGCGGGGCGCGCCTTCCTGAGCGCACGCCGACGCGAGGGAGACGCCGAGGACCGACGACGACGACGACGACGACGCAAAGCCGAGCCGATCGACGGTCGACGGAGGCGCCGTCTGGCGCCAGGGCGGCGCAGGCGGGGCTGTCACCTCCTCCTCCTCCTCCTCCTCCTCCTCCTCGTCCTCCTCCTCCTCGTCCTCCCCCTCCTCCTCCTCCTCTCTCCGTCCCTCCTGCTCCTCCTCCGCCCTCTCCCTCTCCCTGTCCCTCCTCCTCCTCCTCCTCCTCCTCCTCCTCCTCCTCCTCGGTACTCCTCCCCCTCATCCTCGTGCTTCTCCTCCGGCAAAGGCGGCCCTAGCCCTAGGGGTAGGCCCTAGGGGTAGCCCTAGGGTAGCCCTAGGGGTAGGCCCTAGGGGTAGGCCTAGGGTAGCCCTAGGGGTAGGCCCTAGGGGTAGGCCTAGGGTAGCCCTAGGGGTAGGCCCTAGGGGTAGCCCTAGGGTAGCCCTAGGGGTAGGCCCTAGGGGTAGCCCTAGGGTAGCCCTAGGGGTAGACCCTAGGGGTAGGCCTAGGGTAGCCCTAGGGGTAGGCCCTAGGGGTAGGCCTAGGGTAGCCCTAGGGGTAGGCCCTAGGGGTAGGCCTAGGGTAGCCCTAGGGGTAGGCCCTAGGGGTAGGCCTAGGGTAGCCCTAGGGGTAGACCCTAGGGGTAGGCCTAGGGTAGCCCTTCCTTGGGTGATCTATAAGGCCATCGGAGCCTTCGGTGGAGCTCCATACGGGGCCACGAAACGCTGTCCTGGGTGGCGCTGACGCATGCGCACCCTGCCACTGGAGCCTTCGGTGGAGCTCCCTATGGGGCCACGAAACGCTGTCCTGGGTGGCGTTGACGCACGCGGACCCTGCCACTGGAGCCTTCGGTGGAGCTCCCGGTGGGGCCACGAAACGCTGTCCTGGGTGGCGTTGACGTATGTGGTGGAGCTCCCTATGTGGCCACGCATCGCTGTCCTGGGTGGCGTTGACGCACGCGCACCCTGCCACTGGGGCCTTCGGTGGAGCCCCCTCTATGGGCCACGAAAGTTATCCTGGGTGGCGCTGGCACACCAGACCCTGCCCCTGGAGCCTGCGGTGGAACCCCCTATGGAGCCACGAAACGCTGTCCTGGGTGGCGTTGACGCATGCGGACCCTGCCACTGGAGCCTTCGGTGGAGCTCCCGCTGGGGCCTCGAAACGCTGTCCCGGGTGGCATTGACGCATGCGGACCCTGCCACTGGAGCCTTCGGTGGAGCTCCCGGTGGGGCCACGAAACGCTGTCCTGGGTGGCGGTGACGTATGCGGTGGAGCTCCCTATGTGGCCACGCATCGCTGTTCTGGGTGGCGTTGACGCGTGCGCACCCTGCCACTGGGGCCTTCGGTGGAGCCCCCCTTATGGGCCACGAAAGCTATCCTGGGTGGCGCTGGCGCACCAGACCCTGCCCCTGGAGCCTTCGGTGGAGCCCCCTATGGAGCCACGAAACGCTGTCCTGGGTGGCGTTGACGCATGCGGACCCTGCCACTGGAGCCTTCGGTGGAGCTCCATATGGGGCCACGAAACGCTGTCCTGGGTGGCGCTGACGCATGCGCACCCTGCCACTGGAGCCTTCGGTGGAGCTCCCTATGGGGCCACGAAACGCTGTCCTGGGTGGCGTTGACGCATGCGGACCCTGCCACTGGAGCCTGCGGTGGACCTCATGGTGGGGCCACGAAACGCTGTCCTGGGTGGCGTTGACGCATGCGCACCCTGCCACTGGAGCCTTCGGTGGAACTCCATATGGGGCCACGAAACGCTGTCCTAGGTGGCGCTGACGCACGCGGACCCTGCCACTCGAGCCTTCGGTGGAATTCCCTATGGGGCCACGAAACGCTGTCCCGGGTGGCATTGACGCACGCGGACCCTGCCACTGGAGCCTTCGGTGGAGCTCCCGCTGGGGCCACGAAACGCTGTCCTGGGTGGCGTTGACGTATGCGGTGGAGCTCCCTATGTTGCCACGCATGGCTGTCCTGGGTGGCGTTGACGCATGCGCACCCTGCCACTGGGGCCTTCGGTGGAGCCCCCTTTATGGGCCACGAACGCTATCCTGGGTGGCGCTGGCGCACCAGACCCTGCCCCTGGAGCCTTCGAGCCACGAAACGCTGTCCTGGGTAGCGTTGACGCATGCGGACCCTGCCATCGGAGCCTTCGGTGGAGCTCCACATGGGGCCACGAAATGCTGTCCTGGGTGGCGCTGACGCATGCGCACCCTGCCACTGGAGCCTTCGGTGGAGCTCCCTATGGGGCCACGAAACGCTGTCCTGGGTGGCGTTGACGCATGCGGACCCTGCCACTGGCGCCTGCGGTGGAACTCCCTGGGGGCCACGAAACGCTGTCCTGGGTGGCGTTGACGCATGCGAACCCTGCCACAGGAGCTTTCAGAGGAGCTCCACGAGGGGCCACCCGTATGAGGAGCGGCCTGAGTATATGTTTGTTTCCGATTTGCTGTGCCGAACAGCTCTGTAGCTCATCTGCAGCTCGAGTTAAGTCAAGAAAATCATCACCATCTCCAAACATTAGCAGAGTACGAATAGTTGTTCGGCTGCAGCGCTGATAGCAGACCGAGTCCATGTGTCTTGTAGCGCGCCTGATGCTTGCCTTCCGATTGCTGTGCCGAACAGCTCTGTAGCTCATCTGCAGCTCGAGTTAAGTCAAGAACTTCATCACCTTATATATATAGCTAATAATTATATTTTACATATATAAAATATGGCGATGAACCCAACCATATGCAGTTGTCAGTACCGCAGCTGCGGGTTTCATCTTCAATGGAACTCCCCATGGGATTACGGAACGTGTGAGGGGTGTGCCGAGATGGGTGCCACTGGGGCATTCGGCGAAGCTCCCTATGGGGACATGAAACACGCGCGGGGCGTGCCGACATGGGTGGCGGAAACGCATGTGCGGGCCGCCACTGGGGCCTCCAGTGGAGCTCCCTATGGGTCCCCGAAACATGATGCTGCTGCGGGGGGGGGGGCCGGGATGGGTGGCGGAGACGCATGTAAGCGCTAACTGGGGCCTTCGGTGGAGCTCCCTATGGGGCCACGAAGCGCGTGAGGGGTGTACTGGGATGTGTGGCGGGGACGCATGTGAGCGCCGCCACTGGGGCCTTCGGTGCAGCTCTCTATGGGGCCACGAAACGTGTGAGGGGTGTGCCGAATTGGGTGCGGGTGGTGACGCATGCGGGCGGCAGCACTGGGGCCTTCGGTGGAGCTCCCCATGGGGCCACGAAACCTGTTGTTGTGAGGGGCGTGCCGGGATGGGTGGCGGGGACGCATGTGAGCGCGGCCGCTGGGGCCTTCGGTGGAGCTCCCTATGGGCCACGAAACGTGTGAGGGTGTGCCGAAATGGGTGTGGGGTGACGCATGCGGCGCGGGCACTGGGGCCTTCGGTGGAGCTCCCTATGGGGCCACGAAACGTGTGAGGGGTGTGCCGAAATGGGTGTGGGTGACGCATGTGAGCGCGGCACTGGGGCCTTCCGTGGAGCTCCCTATGGAGCCACGAAACGTGTGAGGGGTGTGCCGAAATGGGTGTGGGTGACGCATGCGGGCGCGGGCACTGGGGCCTTCGGTGGAGCTCCCTATGGAGCCACGAAACGTGTGAGGGGTGTGCCGAAATGGGTGTTGCTGACGCCTGCGGGCGCGGGCACTGGGGCCTTCGGCGGAGCTCCCTATGGGGCCACGAAACGTGTGAGGGGTGTGCCGAAATGGGTGTGGGTGACGCATGCGGGCGCGGGCACTGGGGCCTTCGGTGGAGCTCCCTATGGAGCCACGAAACGTGTGAGGGGTGTGCCGAAATGGGCGTGGGTGACGCATGCGGGCGCGGGCACTGGGGCCTTCGGTGGAGCTCCCTATGGAGCCACGAAACGTGTGAGGGGTGTGCCGAAATGGGTGTGGGTGACGCATGCGGGCGCGGGCACTGGGGCCTTCGGTGGAGCTCCCTATGGAGCCCCACGAACGTGTGAGGGGTGTGCCGAAATGGGTGTGGGGTGCGCATGCGGGGCGGCAGCACTGGGGCCTTCGGTGGAGCTCCCTATGGAGCCACGAAACGTGTGAGGGGTGTGCCGAAATGGGTGTGGGTGACGCATGCGGGCGCGGGCACTGGGGCCTTCGGTGGAGCTCCCTATGGAGCCACGAACGTGTGAGGGGTGTGCCGAAATGGGTGTGGGTGACGCATGCGGGCGCGGGCACTGGGGCCTTCGGTGGAGCTCCCTATGGAGCCACGAAACGGTGTACTGGGTGGGTGAAGGAGAGAGAGGGAGGAGGAGAGAGGAGAGGAGAGGAGAGGAGAGGAGAGGAGAGGAGAGGAGAGGAGAGGAGAGGAGAGGAGAGGAGAGGAGAGGAGAGGAGAGGAGAGGATAGGAGAGGAGAGGAGAGAGAGGAGAGGAGAGGAGAGGAGAGGAGAGGAGAGGAGAGGAGAGAGGAGAGGAGAGGAGAGGAGAGGAGAGAGGAGAGGAGAGAGAGGAGAGGAGAGGAGAGGAGAGGAGAGGAGAGAGAGGAGAGGAGAGGAGAGGAGAGGACGAGGAGAGAGAGGAGAGAGGAGAGGAGAGGAGAGGAGAGGAGGAGGAGAGGAACGCGGGGCACCGTCTCTTCAAAACGAGGACCCAACACCACAGGATGGTTGGTGGGGAGGAAAAAAATTGTTCAGCCCCAGCGCTGATAGCAGACTGAATCCAGGCGTCTAGGTACTTAGAACTATCGCGCCTGATGATTCCCTTCCGATTGCTGAGCCGAACAGCTCTGTAGCCTATCTGCAGCTCGGGCTAAGTCCAGAAACTCATCACCATCTCCAAAAATTATCCTGGCGAAAGACCCAACCATATGCAATTGTGAATACCGCAATTGTGAATATCTTCTTCGGTGGCGCTCCCTATGGGGCCACGAAACGTTTGAGGGGTGTGCCGAATTGGGTGCGCGGGACGCGTGCGGGCACACCCACTGGGACCTTCGGTGGAGCTCCCTATGGGGCCACGATACGTGTGAGGGGTGTGCCGACATGTGTGTGCTGGACGCATGCGGGAACACCCACTGGGACCTTCGGTGGAGCCCCCTACGGGGCCACGAAACGTGCGAGGGGTGTACCAAAATGGGTGTGCGGGACGCATGCGGGCACACCCACTGGGGCCTTCGGTGGAGCTCCCTATGGGACCACGAAACGTGTGAGGGGTCACGAAACGCGTGAGGGGTGTGCCGACATGGGTGTGCGGGACGCATGTGGGCACACCCACTGGGGCCTTCGGTGGAGCTCCCTATGGGGCCACGAAACGTGTGAAGAGCATGCCGAAATGGGTGTGCGGGACGCATGCGGGCACACCCACTGGGACCTTCGGCGGAGCTCCCTATGGGGCCACGAAACGCGTGAGGGGTGTGCCGAAATGGGTGTGCGGGACGCATGCGGGCGGCAGCACTGGGGCCTTCGGTGGAGCTCCCTATGGGGCCACGAAGCGTGTGAGGGGTGTGCCGTGAGGGGTGTGCCGAAATGAATGTGCGGGACGCATGCGGGCACACCCAACGGGACCTTCGGTGGAGCTCCCTTGGGGCCACGAAACGTGTGAGGGGTGTGCCGAATTGGGTGTGCGTGACGCATGCGGGCGGCAGCACTGGGGCCTTCGGCGGAGCTCCTATGGGGCCACGAAACGTGTGAGGGGTGTGCCGAATTGGGTGTGCGTGACGCATGCGGGCGGCAGCACTGGGGCCTTCGGCGGAGCTCCCTATGGGGCCACGAAACGTGTGAGGGGTGTGCCGAATTGGGTGTGCGTGACGCATGCGGGCGGCAGCACTGGGGCCTTCGGCGGAGCTCCCTATGGGGCCACGAAACGTGTGAGGGGTGTGCCGAATTGGGTGTGCGTGACGCATGCGGGCGGCAGCACTGGGGCCTTCGGCGGAGCTCCTATGGGGCCACGAAAAGTGTGAGGGTGTGCCGAATTGGGTGTGCGGTGACGCATGCGGGCGGCAGCACTGGGGCCTTCGGCGGAGCTCCCTATGGGGCCACGAAACGTGTGAGGGGTGTGCCGAATTGGGTGTGGGTGACGCATGCGGGCGGCAGCACGCCTTCGGTGGAGCTCCCTATGGGGTCGGCGAACGTGACGCATGCGGGCGGCAGCACTGGGGCCTTCGGCGGAGCTCCCTATGGGGCCACGAAACGTGTGAGGGGTGTGCCGAATTGGGTGTGGTGACGCATGCGGGCGGCAGCACGCATGACGGGCCTTGCAGCCACTGGGGCCTTCGGCGGAGCCTATGGGGCCACGAAACGTGTGAGGGGTGTGCCGAATTGGGTGTGCGGTGACGCATGCGGGCGGCAGCACTGGGGCCTTCGGCGAAGCTCCTATGGGGCCACGAAACGTGTGAGGGGTGTGCCGAATTGGGTGTGGGTGACGCATGCGGGCGGCAGCACTGGGGCCTTCGGCGGAGCTCCGATGGGGCCACGAAACGTGTGAGGGGTGTGCCGACTTGGGTGTGGGTGACGCATGCGGGCGGCAGCACTGGGGCCTTCGGCGGAGCTCCCTATGGGGCCACGAAACGTGTGAGGGGTGTGCCGAATTGGGTGTGGGTGACGCATGCGGGCGGCAGCACTGGGGCCTTCGGCGGAGCTCCTATGGGGCCACGAAACGTGTGAGGGGTGTGCCGAATTGGGTGTGGGTGACGCATGCGGGCGGCAGCACTGGGGCCTTCGGCGGAGCTCCTATGGGGCCACGAAACGTGTGAGGGGTGTGCCGAATTGGGTGTGGGTGACGCATGCGGGCGCGGGCACTGGGGCCTTCGGTGGAGCCCCCTATGGAGCCACGAAACGGTGCACTGGGGTGGGTGAGGAGAGGAGAGGAGAAGAGAGGAGAGGAGAGGAGAGGAGAGGAGAGGAGAGGAGAGGAGAGGAGAGGAGAGGAGAGGAGAGGAGAGGAGAGAGGAGAGGAGAGGAGAGGAGAGGGAGGAGGAGAGGAGAGGAGAGGAGAGGAGAGGAGAGGAGGAGAGGAGAGGGAGGAGAGGAGAGGAGAGGAGAGGAGGAGAGGAGAGAGAGAGGAGAGGAGAGGAGAGGAGAGGGAGGAGAGGAGAGGAGAGGAGGAGAGGAGAGGAGAGGAGAGGAGAGGAGAGGAGAGAGAGAGAGAGCAGAGGAGAGGAGAGGGAGAGGAGAGGAGAGGAGAGGAGAGGAGAGGAGAGGAGAGGAACGCGGGGCACCGTCTCTTCAAAACGAGGACCCAACACCACAGGATGGTTGGGAAAAAGAGAGTACGAATAGCTGTTCGGCTCCAGTGCTGAAAGCTGACCGAGTTCGGGCGTCTAGATACTTTAGACTAGCGCGCTTGATCATTGCCTTCCGATTGCTGTGCCGACGAGCCCTTTAGCTCATCTGAGGCTCGAGTTAAGTCAAGAAACTCATATCAAACAAAAATGTAGAGTACAAATAGTTTGGCGGACCTAGCTCGAGTAGCAGACCGAGTTCAGACCTCTAGATGGTCCAGACGATCGCGTCTGATCATTCTGAATCGATTAGGTGTGAGTGCCAGCTCTGTAGCTATCCTACAGCTCGAGTTAAGTACAGAAAACCGACAGCACCTGTGAAGATGAACGACGAAAAAGCCGATCCCGCCCACATGCTTTTTGGGAGTAATAGGTACCCGATCGAGCTGAGATAAAGACGGCGAGCGGGAATAAGATCGAATATTACAAGAAAAAAGATTGGAGCTCTAACGAATTGTTGAATTTCGAGAACATAATTTTCAGCCGAGCAAGAGTCAACAAAAGGTCCGTCGAGGTTCTTCGAACCAACTAGCCCCCCAGAGCGCCGGAAGTACTCAGAGCTCGCGGTAAACCGTCAACCTTTGTATTTTTTACGGTTTACGGTCCGCCACTAGAATCCGAATCCGAATCGGCGGAACAGTGCAACTGAGCACCCACCACCTTAAGTGGGCAGCAGCAGAGCGCACGCCAACTTAGCAGCAGCCCTCGTCAAGGCAGCGCAGGCAGCTAGTTCGCAGCAGGTTACCGTGCTACCTGGAGGCAAGCTCATCGCCTCCTCGGCCACATCGCGCCAGTGGAAGCTCTGCAAGCTAGTACAGGAGGAAGAGGAGGAGGAGGAGGAGATGGAGGAGGAGAAGGGAAAATCAACCTGCACGCTGGAACTACTACCTACCACACCAATCTGAAGCCACCACCCGCCTCCACATCCTTCATTACTGACACCCCCATCGAATGCACCACGGAGAGCAGTCTTACGAATACTGAGGAACTGATCATATGCAAACCAACGAGTAATAGTATGGCCTCCTCTGGCCTCCCACGACAATCTATCCGCACGTTCATTACCCTCACGAAAGAAATGCTTATACAAATTCTGTCCCGATGCAGGTTAGGTCAGTCCCCATCCAGACAGCATCGATCGAGTATTTTGTAGTACTCCCACCAGTCGGACATACTGCTTGCTACGAATCTGCCACTCACCGCACATCCAGTTAATGACCGTCTTACTGTCTCCCAAGATTGCCATCCCAAGACGCTCGATACTCTCACACCTCCACTCCGTCTCGTTCTCATAATTGGCGGCAATACGTTAGCTTATCCTCTCATTCATCTCCCTCTCAACCTCCTCCTCCGCCTTCACAAACCTCCCACCAGGTGGCCTAGGTAAGACAAATAACCCCAACAACTGCCGCATGCCAATCGTAGCCAGCAGATGCTTACAATATTTCTCGCGGGACCCAGCGGAGCTGTCGAACGAGAGGTACCACTCACAACCAAAGAGATCACACAAACACCAATCCCATACAGTGTGTCCACGGGAAGGGGCACCCATGTTCATGCGTGTGAGATGCTTCCTATCTTTTACAGGCAACGAAAGAATATATGTGTCACGATGTTCCGTCCACCTCCCCCTTCCATGTAGCATGGCCAGTCTAGATATGATCCATGCCCGTGAGATCTGAGATTCCTCAGCGACGGCAGGCTGGTCGTCTGATGTCCGCCGACGATCCCCACTCGATATCTGGGTATTCTGGGGGACTTGAGAGGCCGCCGCCGCCGCCATCGCGCGAGTTTTCAGTTGACGCCGATTTGGCACCGTCTCTACGTTATCAGCAACTGTGTGCGTGGTGTCTGCAATCCGTCGCCGTCGCATACGAACGATTGCAGCGTCTGAGACATCCCTGGCCCAGTCCCAGCAACGAAAGAACCATATCTTCACAGTGCTACGAAAGCCCACATCCACAAACTTCTGTCGTCCAACTTTGCATCGTCCCCGTTGAAACTCATACCATCCTTCAGTTCTCCGCTTGCGTAGACCCGACATCAATGCCAGGCATCTCCCCTCAAAGGTATGAACAGCAGCAATGGTGGAATAGTCAGGCGTTCGACCCTCACAGTTTAATACTAATGCAGCAGTCACTTTAGATTGAAAACGAGTAAATCTCTCAACCAGATCAATACCAGAACAGCGACAGTAGGCAACTTCCGCAAAGAATACCTTCTGGGCTTTCTGGAGCATGGCCTCTGAGTCCGAGTGGCCCTTCCAGGTCTCCTCCAAAGTGGCCCCCAGGATCTCAAACGACTGTACCCGCGGCAGAACCACCTCGCGAGCCCCAAGAGCAGGATCCCGAGACGGCACCAACACACGAATAGCCTGCCCGGGGGATGGCGGGATGCCAGGCGGCGCACCAAAGTAAATGTACATCAAGGATCTCGGCTTCCAGGTCATCCCTGTATTCATCAGCGGGATGCTCATGTAACGAATCATCAACTCGAGCTCGGAGCGCGTCTTCGCATACAATAAGATAAGAGATTATCTGCCCAAAAACTGCGGGTCATCCGCTCACCGTTGAACATGCGCTCATCGATTCCAACTTAATACCGTACTGCGTACCTTGCCTCCACCTCTCAATCACATCTCTCCAGAGTACAATAGATACTGCTAGAAAAAATCATCGGTCCCTCCACTCCTCCCGTTCGAATAGACTTGTCCCAATAGACAGCTGAAGATGCCTCGATGCCCTCGAAGCTGGCCACGCACTGATTATCAATCATGGGTTCAATCAACGCCAATCAGATCAGCTGGAATGTCAACAGCACGAAGACAACGCATGGCCAGGCATGGGGTAACATTATCGAGTGCTTGTAAGATATCAAGATTGGCAAGCCACAAACTGTCTCCTTTGCCCCAGACAGCGGAGTGCTGACTGAGCCTTTTGGCTACGCTGGTGATTTCCGAAGTTGTTCGTCCCGATCTTAATCCGTACAGGCATACATGGTGTCGCTGATCCTCATATCCTCTTCTCAATCATCATCACAATACCTGTCATGTACCATTTCATAAGACACAACTGCAGACAAAGTACACGTGCATCTGTCCGGTGTTATGTCCATCCCCTTAGGCATGAGCGCAGCAGCTAGTTGACGCCAGCTGTCGGGGCAACAAAACCTGCGGGAATAAACACCTTGGAAGCTCACTAGAACCCGTCTGAGGGACGACCACGAGAGCTGTTTCAACATCATGGCAGTAACGTTGTCGGGGCCCGGGGCCTTTCCCGCGGACAGCTTCGCCCTCGCCCGCAGCAGGAGCGACATCGAGAACACCTCCGAGGACCCCCTGCCCGAACAGAGAACACGCAACTGCTGTAGCTCGCGGAGGGTCGCCTCCCTGGCCTCGGGATCCTCAACCTTATCCTTCATATGCCCCAGTATCTCGCCCCCCCACTCCTCGCGGTCCTGAGACTCCATCCCGTTGACAAGGATCAACGTCTCCGTCTTGGCCCTCCTCCTCCTCCTCGTGTTCACCTCCGTCCTCCACCTCTGTACCTTCGCCTCCAGCCTCCTCCTTTCTCTCCTCAATATCTTTGAGCACCGTTTGGCCTCCTCTTTATCCCCACGACGAAGGGCTTCACGTTTACTTTCCTGGGCGGCCCAGTGGATCTCGGATTTCTTGGCGCCCTTCTGGGGTTGGCGTCCTTCTGGGGGGGTCTCCTCGGCGGCCTTGATGAGATGAGGTCCTATCATGTCCAACATCTCCTGTCGACCCACAGGGTCAGCATTTTCCTGGCACAATGCACGGTAACGACTGCCCCGATCGTCCACGCTCTTCGCAAACTCGAGCTGCGACGCCGGTTGCAAGTAGATGGATTTTCGCGCAGGCTGGGTCCGTCTCTTCGCAGACGGTGCACAAGACAAGCGAACAACTGAACAAGGGTGGTCAGACAGTGCACGCTCGCATCTGCTGCAGGGGTGCTCCGTCCAGGCGCGGCCCACTTCCGCAGGCAGCATCCAACCTACAGCGAGCTCTAGCCTTTACAAGCGACGGCTGACACCAACATAGTCAAGTACCTTCTCCACCCCCATGCTTGAGTTGTAAGTAACCCTCCTTTGCCCAAAAGTATTCTCCATCCTTATGCCCCCGAGCCCGCAGAAGTCCAGCAGGGCCCGCCTCATAGATTGTAGGCTAGACGCCCGTCGGATTTCGAAGCCCGAGACAACCCTATGGGACCTTGACTTACGCGCACAGCATTTCGTTTGAGTCGTATACGGGTTGCCGTCATCCGATCCCTCCTCCATCCCAGTATCCATCTCAGTACTTTCCCGAGCGATCCCAGACGTTTCCAGAAGCCCTGATCCAGTAACCCTAAAGCCGTTGACCTCCGAATCTGGCTCGAGTTCGACGTTAGCATCTGTCAGGAGCACCAGGTCCTGCGGCAGCTTCGGGAACTTAGACCTATGAGTGCGAAGCACCTGGGATATATCAAACAGTATCTGCTCATACACATCATGTGCATGCTGATCTTCCGTAAGGGTACTAATACTCTCATGCGGTACATATGCTACAATAACCGTAACACTGGAATAGCGACAAATCGCGAAACCACTTCCACGATACGTGGCCCTGAGCGAGTCTTTCCAAGACTTAGACATGATCACTGCAGCCTTTCGACAAGTACTGGGAAATATTGTGTAACCTCGCATGTTGAGATCACGAGCTGAAAGGAACTGGCACTCGCACAACCCCGCGAGTCCCACATCTAAACGACGCAACGAATTAATTATGTCATGGCCATTCTCTGCACCTGCCCGACGCACATTCCATGACGCAATGGTGTCGTGGCACCTCTAGTTCGTACTGGAAAGCCTCGCTCGCAACACATCGATGTTGATCCCTAGCTCAAGCTGGTTCATTGCACGAGTAATCTCCCAGCCATTCTGCAGAGAGAACTTGGCCACGATCTTTCCTGGAGGGGGCAGATGATCACTGGGGCCCCACATGAACGTGATCGGTGGTCCCGTCTCCGCCCTAAAATCTAAATGATGCTTCTTGAAGCTCTTGAACTTTGCATGACTCGAAAAATACGAATACTTTCGCGATTCTAGAGCGGGCAGCAGACCGAGTTCAGAGCTCTGGATTCAACAGACAAACGCGACTGATGACTCTGAATCGGTTTCTGTAAGTATCAGCTCTGTAGCTGTCATACAGCTCGAGGTAAGTACAGAAAACCGAGAGCGCCTGTCTAGAGGACTCGAATAATACGAATAGGTTTGCGGACCTAGCTCGGCTAGCAGACCGAGTTCAGACCTCTGAATGCAACAGACGAACGCGCCTGGTCATTCTGAATCGATAAGGTGTGCTTACCAGCTCTGTAGCTGTCCTGTATCTCGAGTTAAGTCCAATATACCGACAGCGCGTATCAAGATGACTCGAAACGGCCGATCCCGCCGGGAAGCTTTTTGGCAGTAAAAGGTATCCGATAGAGCTGAGATCAAGATGACGAGCGGAAATAAGATCGAATATCACGGGAAAAAATACTAGAGCTCTAACGAATGGTTGAATTTCGAGAACAAATTTTCAACCGACCAAAAGTCACCAAAAGGACCGTCGAGATTTTTGTTGCCAACTAGCTCTCGCCGCGCCGGAATTACTGGGAGCCGGCGGTAAACCGTCAACCAGGTTACCACGGGAAGCCTCGTAGAGCTCTTTTGTGCGGGGCTGCCCGGTACACATTGAAAGAGTTTTCTTCAAGATTGCTGTGCGGAAGAGCTCTCAAGCTCATCTGGAGCTCGAGGTAAGTAGAAAAAAGCACCTTGAGTTCCAAAAAAAAACGATCGCATACGAATAGTGTTGCGGACCTAGCTCGGGTAGCAGACTGCGTTGAGAGCTCTAGATGCTCAAGCCGAACGCCCCTGATGATTCTGGATCGGTTTCCGTGCGTCCTAGCTCTGCAACTCTGCTACAGCTTCAGTTAAGCACAGAAGACCGACAGCGCCTGCAAAGAGAACTTGAAGAATACGAACAGCTTTGCGGACCTAGCTCGGGTAGCAGACCGAGTTCAGACCGCTCGATGCAACAGACGGACGCGCCTAATGATACAGAAACCTATCATATGCGTACCAGCTCTGTAGCTATTCTGGATCGTGAGTGAAGTGCAGGAAACTAACAGCACTTGTCAAAATGACTCGAAGATTACGAATAGATTTACGGACCTAGCTCGAGCAGCAGACCGAATTCAGAGCTCTCGATGGAAGAGACGAACGCGCCTCAAGATTCTGAAT
Source organism: Prorocentrum cordatum (assembly GCA_963575745.1). NCBI lineage: Eukaryota > Dinophyceae > Prorocentrales > Prorocentraceae > Prorocentrum > Prorocentrum cordatum. The sequence continues at coordinate 38,442 of CAUYUJ010020606.1, read as the reverse complement.
CGGTTTCTGAAAGTATCAGCTCTGTAGCTGTTCTAAATCTCGAGATAAGTACAGAACCGTCAACGCGTGTCAAGATGACTCGAAACGGCCGTCGGTTCCAGCAAGTCTTTTGATAGTAATATTGCAGCTACGAACCTGAGAATTTTAATGGCAGACGCGGCATAACCCACTACAGGTGAGAAAAATACCGGTTCCCAAAACGAATTTCCAAATTTCGCACAACTGGGCGCCGGCGGAAAACCGTCAACCTTTCTTACCGCCGGGGGACTCGTAGAGCTTCCTGACAACATATAATGTCGAAAAAAAATTGCAGAGAACGAGTAGTTTATCAGCCCAAGCGATTTCATACCTCTCGATGCAACAGCCGAACGCCCCCGATGCTTCTGGATTGTCTTCTGCACGAGCTCTGTAGCTCTCCTACAGCCCGAGTTACGTGCGTAAATCGACAGCAACCCTGAAGATGACTCGAACAATACGAATACCGAGTTCCGAGCTCTGGATTCGACGGGCGGACGCGCCTGATGTCTCCAAATCGATTCCTGTAACTACCAGCACATTAGCCCCCCATAACCCGAGTTAAGTACAGAAAACCGACAGCATCTCTCAAGATAACTCGAACAATACGAATAGTTTCGCGTTTCTAGAGCGGGCAGCAGACCGAGTTCCGAGCTCTCGATTCGACGGGCGGACGCGCCTGATGTCTCCAAATCGATTCCTGTGACTACCAGCACTGTAGCCCCCCCCCCCACAACCCGAGTTAAGTACAGAAAACCGACAGCACCTCTCGAGATAACTCGAACAGTACTAATAGTTTCGCGATTCTAGAGCGGGCAGCAGACCGAGTTCAGAGCTCTGGATTCAACAGACAAACGCGACTGATGACTCTGGATCGGTGTCTGTAAGTTTCAGCTCTGTAGCTGTCATATAGCTCGAGTTAAGTACAGAAAAGTGAGAGCGCCTGTTAAGATGACTCGAATAATACGAATAGGTTTGCGGACCTAGCTCGGCTAGAAGACCGAGTTCAGACCTCTAGATGCAACAGACGAACGCGCCTGATCATTCTGAATCGATGAGATGTGCTTACCAGCCCTGTAGCTGTCCTGTATCTCGAGTTAAGTCCAATATACCGACAGCGCGTATCAAGATGACTCGAAACGGCCGATCCCGCCTGGACGCTTTTTGGTAGTAAAAGGTACCCGATCGAGCTGGGATCAGGATAGCGAGCGGGAATAAGATCGAATATCACGGGCAAAAATACTAGAGCTCTAACGAATGGACGAATTTCCAGAACAAAATTTTCAACCGACCAAAAGTCAGCAAAAGGTCCGTCGAGATTTTTCTTGCCAACTAGCTCTCCAGCGCGCTGCAACAGGATCCGGCGGTAAACCGTCAACCAGGCAACCGCCGGAAGCCTCGTAGAGCTCTTTTCTCATGCAGCGCTGTTCCGAGCACTCAGAAAAAGCTTTCTCGAGCGTAGAAAACATTTTCCATCTTCGCTTCGTAGACCTAGCTCGAGTGCCAGACCGAGTTCGGACCCCTCGATGCGAGAAAAGAATGCGGGTCATACTGGATCGGTTCATATGCGTACCAGCTCTGTAGCTCTTCTAGATCTGCAGTTAAGAGAAACCGACAGCACTCGTCGAATAGTTTCGTAGATCTAGCTCGACTGGCAGAGCGAGTTCAGATCCCTCGATGGAACAGACGAACGCGCCTGATCATTCTGAATTGTTTTCTGTAAGCATCAGCTCTGTAGCTGCCTTTCTTCTCTAGTTAAGTCCAGAAAACCGTCAACGCGTGTCCAGATGACGCGAAACGGCCGACGGTTCCCTCAAGTCTTTCGATAGTAAAATTGCAGCTACAGACCTGAAATTTCAACTGGCGGACGCGGCATAACCCGCTACAGGTGGGAAAAGTACCTGTTCTTAAAACGAACTTTGAAATTTTACGCAAAGACAGGAAAACTGGGCGCCGGCGGTAAACCGTCAACCTTTCTTACCGCCGGGGGACTCGTAGAGCTTCCTGACGTTTTTCAGCCCAAGCGATTTCAGACCTCTCGATGCAACAGCCGAACGCCCCCGATGCTTCTGGATTCTTCTATACGAGCTCTGTAGCTCTCCTACAGCCGAGTTACGTGCGTAAATCGACAGCAACCCTGAAGATGACTCGAACAATACGAATAGTTTGGCAAACCTAGCTCGAGTATCAGACCAAGTTCAGGCCTCTGAATGCGACAGGCGGACGCGTCTGATGTCTCCGAATCGATTCCTGTGATTACCAGCCCTGCAGCCCCCCTACAGCCCGATTTGAATGCAAAAAACCGACAGCATCTCAGAATGACTCGAACAATACGAATAAGTTCGCGAACCTAGTTCGGGCAGCAGACCGAGTTCCGAGCTCTGGATTCGACAGGCGGACGCGCCGATCTCTGCAAATCGATTTCTGTGACTACCAGTAGCCACCCCACAACCCAAGTTAAGTACAGCAGACCGACAACACCTCTCAAGATCACTCGAACAATACGAACAGTTTCGCGATTCTAGAGCGGGCAGCAGACCGAGCTCAGAGCTCTGGATTCAACAGACAAACGCGACTGATGATTCTGAATCGGTTTCTGTAAGTATCAGCTCTGTAGCTGTCATATAGCTCGAGTTAAGTACAGAAAAGTGAGAGCGCCTGTTAAGATGACTCGAGTAATACGAATAGGTTTGCAGACCTAGGTCGGCTAGCAGACCGAGATCAGACCTCTGGATGCGACAGACGAACGCGCCTGATCATCCTGCATCGATTAGCTGTGCTTACCAGCTCTGTAGCTGTCCTGTATCTCGAGTTCAGGTCGATAATACCGACAGCGCGTATCAAGATGACTCGAAACGGCCGATCCCGCCTGGACGCTTTTGGGCAGTAAAACCTACCCGATAGAGCCGAGATCAAGATGGCGAGCGGGAATAAGATCGAATATCACGGGCAAAAATACTAGAGCTCTAACGAATGGTTGAATTTCGAGAACAAAATTTTCAACCGACCAAAAGTCAGCAAAAGGTCCGTCGAGATTTTTCTTGCCAACTAGCTCTCCAGCGCCCCGGAATTACTCTTAAGCTTCCAGCAATAACTTGCTCAAGGAAGCTCTACGAGTTACCGACCCCAAGTCGTCACATTGTCTCTTAAGGTCGGCTGGGCCAACTGGGCGCCCGCGGTAAACCGTCAACCTTTCTTACCGCAGGGGGACTCGTAGAGCTTCCTGACAATATATAATGTCGAAAAAAATGCAGAACGAATAGTTTTTCAGCCCAAGCGATTTCAGACCTCTCGATGCAACAGTCGAACGCCCCCGATGCTTCTGGATTGTCTTCTGTACGAGCTCTGTGACTCTGCTACAGCCCGAGTTACGTGCGTACATCGACAGCAACCCTGCAGATGACTCGAACAATACGAATAGTTTGGCAAACCTAGCTCGAGTATCAGACCAAGTTCAGGCCTCTGAAGGCGACAGGCGGACGCGTCTGATGTCTCTGAATCGATTCCTGTGATTACCAGCCCTGCAGCCACCCCACAGCTCGAGATAAGTGCAGAAAACCGACAGCATCTCATCAGAATGACTCGAACAATACGAATAGTTTCGCGGACCTAGTTCGGGGCAGACCGAGTTCCGAGCTCTGGATTCGACAGGCGGACGCGCCTCATGCCTCCAAACCGATTCCTGTGACTACCAGAACTGTAGCCCCCCAACAACCCGAGTTAAGTACAGAAAACCGGCAGCATCCCTCAAGATGACTCGAACAATACGAATAATTTCGCGATTCTAGAGCGGCAGCAGACCGAGTTCAGAGCTCTGGATTCAACAGACAAACGCGACTGATGATTCTGAATCGCTTCCTGTAAGTATGAGCTCTGTAGCTGTGATAGGGCTCGAGTTAAGTACAGAAAACCGAGAGCGCCTGTCAAGATGACTGAAATAATACGAATAGGTTTGCGGACCGAGCTCGGCTAGCAGACCGATTTCAGACCTCTGGATTCAACAGACGAACGCGCCTGATCATTCTGAATCGATAAGGTGTGCTTACCAGCTCTGTAGCTGTCCTGTATCTCGAGTTAATTCCAATATACCGACAGCGCGCATGAAGATGACTCGAAACGGCCGATCCCGCCTGGACGCTTTTTGGCAGTAAAAGGTACCCGATAGAGCCGAGATCAAGATGGCGAGCGGGAATAAGATCGAATATCACGGGCAAAAATACTAGAGCCCTCACGAATGGTTGAATTTCGAGAACAAAATTTTCAACCGACCAAAAGTCAGCAAAAGGTCCGTCGAGATTTTTCTTGCCAACTAGCTCTCCAGCGCCCCGGAATTACTCTTAAGCTTCCAGCAATAACTGGGCGCCGGCGGTAAACCGTCAACCTTTCTTAGCGCCGGGGGACTCGTAGAGCTTCCTGACAATATATAATGTCGAAAAAAATGCAGAACGAACAGTTTTTCAGCCCAAGCGATTTCAGACCTCTCGATGCAACAGTCGAACGCCCCCGATGCTTCTGGATTGTCTTCTGTACGAGCTCTGTAACTCTGCTACAGCCCGAGTTACGTGCGTACATCGACAGCAACCCTGAAGATGACTCGAACAATACGAATAGTTTGGCAAACCTAGCTCGAGTATCAGACCAAGTTCAGGCCTCTGAAGGCGACAGGCGGACGCGTCTGATGTCTCTGAATCGATTCCTGTGATTACCAGCCCTGCAGCCACCCCACAGCTCGAGATAAGTGCAGAAAACCGACAGCATCTCATCAGAATGACTCGAACAATACGAATAGTTTCGCGGACCTAGTTCGGGGCAGACCGAGTTCCGAGCTCTGGATTCGACAGGCGGACGCGCCTCATGCCTCCAAACCGATTCCTGTGACTACCAGAACTGTAGCCCCCCAACAACCCGAGTTAAGTACAGAAAACCGACAGCACCCCTCAAGATGACTCGAACAATACGAATAATTTCGCGATTCTAGAGCGGCAGCAGACCGAGTTCAGAGCTCTGGATTCAACAGACAAACGCGACTGATGATTCTGAATCGCTTCCTGTAAGTATGAGCTCTGTAGCTGTGATAGAGCTCGAGTTAAGTACAGAAAACCGAGAGCGCCTGTCAAGATGACTGAAATAATACGAGTAGGTTTGCGGACCGAGCTCGGCTAGCAGACCGATTTCAGACCTCTGGATGCAACAGACGAACGCGCCTGATCATTCTGAATCGATAAGGTGTGCTTACCAGCTCTGTAGCTGTCCTGTATCTCGAGTTAAGTCCAATATACCGACAGCGCGTATCAAGATGACTCGGAACGGCCGATCCCGCCTGGACGCTTTTTGGCAGTAAAAGGTACCCGATCGAGCTGAGATCAGGATGGCGAGCGGGAATAAGATCGAATAGCACGGGAAAAAATACTAGAGCTCTAACGAATGGTTGAATTTCGAGAACAAAATTTTCAACCGACCAAAAGTCAGCAAAAGGTCCGTCGAGATTTTTCTTGCCAACTAGCTCTCCAGCGCCCCGGAACTGGGCGCCGGCGGTAAACCGTCAACCTTTCTTACCGCCGAGAGACTCGTAGAGCTTCCTGACAATATATAATGTGAAAAAATTGCAGAGAACGAATAGTTTTTCAGCCCAAGCGATTTCAAACCTCTCGATGCAACAGCCGAACGCCCCCGATGCTTCTGGATTGTCTTCTGTACGAGCTCTGTAGCTCTCCTACAGCCCGAGTTACGTGCGCAAATCGACAGCAGACTCGAACAATACGAATAGTTTGGCAAACCTAGCTCGAGTATCAGACCAAGTTCAGGCCTCTGAAGGCGACAGGCGGACGCGTCTGATGTCTCCGAATCGATTCCTGTGATTACCAGCGCTGCAGCCCCCCTACAGCCCGCAGAAAACCGACAGCATCTCTCAGGACGACTCGAACAATACGAACAGCTTCGCGGACCTAGTTCCGGCAGCAGACCGAGTTCCGAGTTCTGGATTCGACAGGCGACGCCTGATGTCTCCAAATCAATTCCTGTGACTACCAGCACTGTGGCCACCCCAGAACTCGAGTTCAGTACAGAAAACCGACAGCACCTCAAGATGACTCGGATTATACGAATAATTTCGTGATTCTAGAGCGGGCAGCAGGCCGAGTTCAGAGCTCTAGATTCAACAGACAGACGCGGCTGATGACTCTGAATCGGTGTCTTTAAGTATCAGCTCTGTAGCTGTCACATAGCTCAGTTAAGTGCAGAAAACCGAGAGCGCCTGTCAAGGTGACTCGAATAATACGAATAGATTTGCGGACCTAGCTCGGCCAGCAGACCGAGTTCAGACCTCTGAATGCAACAGACGAACGCGCCTGATCATTCTGAATTGATAAGGTGTGCTTATCAGCTCTGTAGCTGTCCTGTATCTCGAGTTATCTCCAATATACCGACAGCGCGTATCAAGATGACTCGAAATGGCCGATTCCGCCCGTGTGCTTTTTGGCAGTAAAAGATACCCGATCGAGCTGAGATCAAGATGGCGAGCGGGAATAAGATCGAATATCACGGGAAAAAATACTAGAGCTCTAACGAATGGTTGAATTTCGAGAACGAGACTGGGCGCCGGCGGTAAACCGTCAACCTTTCTTACCGCCGGGGGACTCGCACAGCTTCCTGACAACATATAATGTCGGAAAAAATTACACTGAAAAAATATGTTGTCAGCCAAAGAAATTTCAGATCTCTCGGATGCAACAGCCGAACGCCCCCGATGCTTCTGGATTGTCTTCTGTGCGACCTCTGTAGCTCTCCTACAGCCCGAGTTACGTGCGTAAATCGACAGCACCTCTCAAGATGACTCGAACAATACGAATAGTTTGGCAAACCTAGCTCGAGTATCAGACCGAGTTCAGACCTCTGCATGCGACAGGCGGACGCGTCTGATGTCTCTGAATCGATTCCTGTGATTACCAGCCCTGCAGCCCCCCCTACAGCCCGAGTTAAGTGCAGGAAACCGACAGCACCTCTCAGGATGACTCGAACAATACGAATAGTTTCGCGGACCTAGTTCGGGCAGCAGACAGAGTTCGGAGCTCTGGATTCGAAAGGCGGACGCGCCTGATGTCTCCGAATCGATTCCAGTGATTACCAGCCATGCAGCCCCCCTACAGCCCGAGTTAAGTGCAGAGAACCGACAGCATCTCTCAAGAAGACTCGAACAATACGAATAGTTTCGCGATTCTAGATCGGGCAGCAGACCGAGTTCAGAGCTCTGGATTCAACAGACAACGGCCACTGATGATTCTGAATCAAATTCTGTACGCATCAGCTCTGTAGCTGTCCTGTAGCTCGAGTTAAGTACAGAAAACCGAGAGCGTCTGTCAAGATGACTCGAATAATACGAATAGGTTTGCGGACCTAGCTCGGCTAGCAGACCGAGTTCAGACCTCTGGGTTCAACAGGCGAACGCGCCTGATCATTCTGAATCGATTAGCTGTGCTTACCAGCTCTGTAGCTGTCCTAAAGCTCGAGTTATCTTGAGAAAACCGTCACCGCGTGACAAGATGACCCGAAACGGGCGATCCCGCCTGCCTGCTTTTTGGCAGTAAAAGGTACCCGATCGAGCTGAGATCAAGACGGCGAGCGGGAATAAGATCGAATATCACGGGAAAAAATACTAGAGCTCTAACGAATGTTCAAATTTCGAGAACAAAATTTTCAACCGACCAAAAGTCACCAAAAGGTCCGTCGAGATTTTTCTTGCCAACTAGCTCTCCAGCGCCCCGGAATTACTCTTAAGCTTCCAGCAATAACTTGCTAAGGGAAGCTCTACGAGTTATTTTCAACCGACCAAAAGTCAGCAAAAGGTCCGTCGATATTTTTCTTGCCGACTAGCTCTCCAGCGCCCCGGAACTGGGCGCCGGCGGTAAACCGTCAACCTTTGTTACCGCCGGGGGACTCGTAAAGCTTCCTGACAACATATAATGTCGAAAAAAATTACACCGAAAACCTATTTTTCATCCCAAGCAATTTCAAACCTCTCGGATGCAACAGCCGAACGCCCCCGATGCTTCTGGATTGTCTTCTGTACGAGCTCTGTAGCTCTCCTACAGCCCGAGTTACGTGCGTAAATCGACAGCACCTCTCAAGATGACTCGAACAATACGAATAGTTTGGCAAACCTAGCTCGAGTATCAGACCGAGTTCAGACCTCTGCATGCGACAGGCGGACGCGTCTGATGTCTCTGAATCGATTCCTGTGATTACCAGCCCTGCAGCCCCCCCTACAGCCCGAGTTAAGTGCAGGAAACCAGCAGCACCTCTCAGGATGACTCGAACAATACGAATAGTTTCGCAGACCTAGTTCGGGCAGCAGACAGAGTTCGGAGCTCTGGATTCGAAAGGCGGACGCGCCTGATGTCTCCGAATCGATTCCAGTGATTACCAGCCATGCAGCCCCCCTACAGCCCGAGTTAAGTGCAGAGAACCGACAGCATCTCTCAAGATGACTCGAACAATACGAATAGTTTCGCGATTCTAGATCGGGCAGCAGACCGAGTTCAGAGCTCAGGATTCAACAGACAACGGCCACTGATGATTCTGAATCAGATTCTGTACGCATCAGCTCTGTAGCTGTCCTGTAGCTCGAGGTAATCAAGTACAGAAAACCGAGAGCGTCTGTCAAGATGACTCGAATAATACGAATAGGTTTGCGGACCTAGCTCGGCTAGCAGACCGAGTTCAGACCTCTGGGTTCAACAGGCGAACGCGCCTGATCATTCTGAACCGATTAGCTGTGCTTACCAGCTCTGTAGCTGTCCTGAAGCTCGAGTTATCTTGAGAGAACCGTCACCGCGTGACAAGATGACTTGAGACGGCCGATCCCGCCTGCCTGCTGTTTGGCAGTAAAAGGTACCCGATCGAGCTGAGATCAAGACGGCGAGCGGGAATAAGAGCGAATATCACGGGAAAAATACTAGAGCTCTAACGAATGTTCAAATTTTGAGAACAAAACTGGGCGCCGGCGGTAAACCGTCAACCTTTCTTACCGCCGGTGGACTCGTAGAGCTTCCCGACAATATATAATGTGGAAAAGAAATTGCAGAGAACGGATAGTTTTCAGCGCAAGCGATTTCACACCTGTCGACGCAACATCCGGAGGCTCCCAACCTCTCAAGATGACTCGAACAAAACGAATAGTTTGGCAATCCAGCTCGAGTATCAAACCGAGTTCAGTTCTCTGAATGCGACAGGCGGACGCGTCTGATGTCTGCGAATCGACTCCTGTGATTACCAGCCCTGCGGCCCCCCTACAGCCCGAGTTAAGTGCAGAAAACCGACACCACCTCTCAGGATGACTCGAACAGTACAATAGTTTCGCGGACTAGTTCGGGCAGCAGACGGAGTTCCGAGCTCTCCATTCGACAGGCGGACGCACCTGATGTCTTCAAATCGATTCCTGTGACCACCAGCACTGTAGCCCCCCCCCCCCCCCAGCCCGAGTTAAGTGCAGAAAACCGAGAGCACTTCTCAAGATGGCTCGAACAATACGAACAGTTTCGCGATTCTAGATCGAGCAGCAGACCGAGTTCAGAGCTCAGGATTCAACAGACAAATGCGACTGATGAGTCTGAATCGGTTTCTGTAAGTAACACCTCTGTAGCTGCCCTATAGCTCGAGTTAATTACAGAAAACCGAGAGCGTCTGCCAAGATGACCCGCATAATACGAATAGGTTTGCGGACCTAGCTCGGCTAGCAGACCGAGTTCAGACCTCTGGATTCAACAGGCGAACGCGCCTGATCATTCTGAATCGATTAGCTGTGCTTACCAGCTCTATAGCTGTCCTAAAGCTCGAGTTATGTTCAGAAAACCGTCACCGCGTGTCAAGATGACTTGAAACGGCCGATCCCGCCTGCATGCTTTTTGACAGTAAAAGGTACCCGATCGAGCTGAGATGAAGATGGCGAGCGGGAATGAGATCGAATATCACGGGAAAAAATACTAGAGCTCTAACGAATGTTCAAATTTTGAGAACATAACTGGGCGCCGGCGGTAAACCGTCAACCTTTGTTTTCTGCGGACTTTGCGGTCGACTGTGCAGGCTTTCCAGCCTAGTCGGAAGCAAGGAGCGGGCGCATCGGGAGTAGGCGGAAGCCTCACCGATCCAAACGATCAGAGGCGAAAGCCAACTCTTATTAGGAGGATGAGAGGTCAAGCACACACACACGACAAACGAAGGCATGGCGTGAGTGAGCACAATCAAAATCACATCATATCCTGTCCGAAATACGCTTGTACAACCCGCGGCAAGATCATAATCGCATGCTCAACGGCCGAGACCTCGGCATCAGTCACTGTTGAAGTTGGATCAATCGAGAGTGCCGCACTGTACACCTCCGTCCAAATAATCTCATGGCTGAGTGGCTGCCTTGAGAGCCTCGATACCCGTCCAACATCTATCCAGCACCCGACTCCCACGCCGTCGCAAGAGACACCACCATCGAATCCAGCTCTGATGGCACAAACGCGAAACACCTGTTGTAACTGAGGGGCGTGAAGCCCTATCCTATCTCGAATCACTGGTGGCCCGACACGGGCCGTATGAGTGAGTACATCTGCACGCGTGTTCCATTCCCTATATGTGTGGTCTACAATTTCCCTCCCATGACAGGCAGGCCTAATTCCATACCTTTGACACATGTTGTCAAGTTGGTTTATCATTCTGTTGATCCTATCCTGATAAGTACGATTAAGCACCCTCCAGACACCCTGCAGCCAAGACACCACCAGAACACTGTCCCCATAAATGTACACAGGGATCCCAAATGAGTCGAGGTCGTACTCAACCTCCTTCATATTTTGTAACGCAATACGTTTGGCCAGTTTGTCGTTGAAAGCCGCAGTGCCCTCTTGGGCCCCATAGGTGTGTAGGTCGTTTTGTGTGATGGTAAGTACCTCCTGCAGGGCCCCACCTGTTGTACCGTACCCTTTTCTTTTCTGAAAATAACTCAGCATCGTCCGTGTACACATGTGTTCACAGAACTGAACATACGCAGCATCTGTCGGCACAAAGGACTCCCACCATTTGGGTCCGTAGAATTCGCAGAAAGAAAATAGCCAGCATCTCTGGCCAACAGCTCGACCTGAACTAACATGTCTCCTTTTTAGCTGCGAAGCCTCCTGGAAGTGAAACATACCCCGCAGGCACTCAGACGCATCCGTCCTGAGTCTGTCCCACAGTGGGCCATACGCAACCGTAGTCATGTGGTGATCTCTCCACGTACGCTGCGTCGAAGATATTTCCTCATGAGAAGCAGTACACAACATAGAAATGAAATCAGCAGCATCCTTAGCGGAGTTCCACACCATACGAAGAAATCGCTGCACCAAAACTCGCAAATCCATAAGATCGAAATTGCTCTCTGGCCTCGTGGTACCGTCGTCGGTCCCAGTCCGCCATAGTCTCCTCCCTCCTCGGCCGCCGAAACATACGGCGCAAACACCATCCCTCGAAGGCATTGAGCATGTGTAGCGAGGAAGTATCAGCAGTACATGTCTCTAGACAATACAACGCCATACTCTGCACCTTGTCTTGATAACGACAAAATTTATCACGAACAGCTACCGCTCTGTTACGAAAGAAATCCGACTGTCCAATGAAACAAGCACGAGCCTCCTTGATGCGATATTCCACATCAGGATGAGCGGGCACTAAGTAGGTGGAGAAAATCTCATGACCCAATACCTTCATTCTGCACACACGTCGAAGTCTAAAGTCCTGATATCTCGAGCACGAAGGTATACACAAATCCTCGCTGGTAAGTATATGTCCGTCACCGTCCACTTTCGCATTTTCCCCACATGTCATGTACAACAGGCTGCTATCCTTCCATCTCATCCCCCAGTCATGTAGTGGTAGTGTTAGATCGTGCATCATCTGAGCCAACACAGTTGAGGAGGCAGAGACAAGGTAGCAGTTGTCCGCCCACACAAAGTGGTTCACTATTGTCCGTCGCTCATACTCACCACAGACGCCCTCCAGCACATACCCCACTCCTCTACTGTCCCAATCCCGAAATATAGGTCCCCACATGGCACATATGATAAGATTAAAGAGAAGAGGCCCCTCAGGGCCGCCCGTCCGTATGCAGACGTCCCAGTTGATGTCGTGAATGGCCATACCCTCGACAACTAACGACCCCGTAGTGCAAACCAGCGGTGATAGCAAAGCATACTGGAGATAGGCAGGAATATTGGCATGGCACATAGCACGCTTGGCGTTTTGAAGGCTGCAGTGGTCGAACGCTTGTTTGATATCGGCGTTAGCGATATGGACCGTCTGATCCTTTCCCCAGATGTCCCCATGTTGAGCCAGAGCCTTGAGGGCCCCCACAATTTCCACCGTCTTACGTCCCTCCTGGAAGCCGTAGATGCCCAGGGGTCCCATGAGGCCAGCCCGAGACACAAATTGTTCGACCAAGATCACCACACAAGCAGAATACCAACGGCTGAGACTGTTTTGCAGACAGAGGTACCGTGCATCTGTCAGCGATGTCAAGCTCGGCAGCTTGGGCATGAAGGCGATCAAAATTTGCCTCCAGTCCTGCGGATACTGCCGTGCCAAGCGAAATATCTCATCAAACATCCGAGCTACGCCACGCAAAGTCGCCCACGGCAATGCCTTGAGTATTTCACAAGGCAGCCTGTCGGGGCCAGTGGCACGCCTGGACTTAAGACGTGACCGTGCCTGGCATACCACCGCCATTGTCAGTCCCTCAGTGCAGTACCCGTCACATAGGTTCTGTTGTGCATCCCTCCTCAACTCCTCCAACATCGCCATATCCCGTCCTCTGACCTCCTCCGAAGTATACCTCTGTCTGGCATGTGCTCTGATCTCCTCCACCCACTCCTCCCTGTCCTCAGATATCCGCCCCTGCACAATGAGGTGCTTGATACCGTGACGCTCTTTGCGCCTGGAGGCAGGAGAGGTCCACGCGGCCAACGCCGCACGATACTCGCTCCGCAGTCCGTTGGCACGTCTGCGCAAGCTGGGCACGTCCACTGACTGACGCTGGCAAAGGCTTCCGTCGCAAAATCTCCTGGCAGGCCGTGAGCCCTGCAGGCCTAATTGGCGGTAGTCCCCGTCCCGTGGTGGCAGTCGTGAATTTGATTTCCTCCTGCTCAGTACAGGCCCGAGTAGTGGTCGACACAAGGTCCCCTGGAGAACAAGTAGTATTGGCATCTCCCAAGACACGATCGATTTCCTTTCGCGCCATATTGAGGTCCCCCCAATTCACCGTCTTATAACCCACCAAACTCTTTTCACGAGTTGCCGTCGGGATACTACGTTTGACAAGCTCAGCGCCTGTGTCACTAAAAGTCTCCTGAAGCAGGCCATGGTCGCTGAGACGACTACGATTTGTCCCCCCCCCATTACTCATGATCGCTTCGACCGTCATCTCATCGATCACCCACGTCCTGGGAACAAAAATGTAATCAAGAACCTTCTTACACGTCCCACCGAGATACTCCGTAGCTCTCCCATGTGTGTAGTCGTCGTGGCAAGAACGAATTGGCAGCCTTCATCCCCAGGCGCCCTAGAAAGCATAGAACACGCTCGCGCAACTGTTGTCGTACGTCCCTCCTCACCCGCTGTGCACCTCCCTCCTCGCAAGTCCTCCTCTCCTCCTTGGTAGCACTTCCCACCGCCTCATAGGCAGTCCCAGTGCGTGAGCACTGCAGCTGAGTTGATGGGGATAGCTCAACGTTGGCATCGAGCAGCACAGAGACAGTCGCCCCCTTCCAGCGGCTGCGCAGAGTGAGAATGACTGACTCGAGCGTGTCCAACACCACGCACTGCACATCTACGGCGTTCTCGACGCCGGGGTCGGGAAGATACGCAGAGGCAACTATCACAGGGGCACTTCCACTACCAAAGACCACCACACAGAACCGTTCATATTGACATATTGATTCACGCACACATGTACTCCACTCTTTGTTAAATAATAACCCACACTTACCGTCACAACTCACACGATATGATAGACCACACCGTCTGATATATGCATCGAATTTGCCTCCAAAAAGATTCTGGCATTCCTGAACACCCCAGATGCAATCTCGCATTGAAAGGCACCTCAGAATCTCATTCCCCTTGAAATTGGCCGACCCCGCCCGATTGAGGTTCCAGCTACCCAGTCGGATCCCCTTGAACGGTGTTCGGCGTCGTCGTCGTCACACCCTCCTGTTGACTTCCGTCTCGATATCAGCCTTCGTCTTAGTAAACGCAGGTATGAGTTGATGCAACCTGTCGACAGTCTCACTCGATACCTCCCATGTCGCCCGCGTCGTGGTAAACTCGGCCAGAAGCATTGGCCTCGGAGCGGCCGTCGTGGGCACTGTCCATATAGTCGATTTGGGCGGTCCCATTTCCCCTCGCACAGCAATAACCTCAATACCAATATGTGTACACATGCTCCGAATAGTGCCGCAGAATCTCCCCACCGCCTTAACGTGGCCCCTCTTCCACTCGGGGCACTCGACACTGACTTTGATCGACTCAGGGTTGATTACCTGCTTCATATTCTCAATGAGGCACTGTGGTGCAGCGATCTGGATTCCTGGAGGAGGCGCGGGGCGTTTAGCAGGGGGTACCGTCACAAGGTCGATGCACCGTTTGACCCTCCAAATAATATCCCTGTCGGTCCCTGGCTTGAATTTGATTGCCTAAGGGGAACTCGTAGAGCTTCCTGACAGGGGGACTCGTAGAGCTTCCTGACAACATATAATGTCGAAAAAAAATACACCGAAAAAATAGTTTTTCAGCCCAAGCAATTTAAGACCTCTCGGATGCAACAGCCGAACGCCCCCGATGCTTCTGGATTGTCTTCTGTACGAGCTCTGTAGCTCTCCTACAGCCCGAGTTACGTGCGTAAATCGACAGCACCTCTCAAGATGACTCGAACAATACGAATAATTTGGCAAACCTAGCTCGAGTATCAGACCGAGTTCAGACCTCTGCATGCGACAGGCGGACGCGTCTGATGTCTCTGAATCGGTTCCTGTGATTACCAGTCCTGCAGCCCCCCCTACAGCCCGAGTTAAGTGCAGGAAACCGACAGCACCTCTCAGGATGACTCGAACAATACGAATAGTTTCGCGGACCTAGTTCGGGCAGCAGACAGAGTTCGGAGCTCTGGATTCGAAAGGCGGACGCGCCTGATGTCTCCGAATCGATTCCAGTGATTACCAGCCATGCAGCCCCCCTACAGCCCGAGTTTAGTGCAGAGAACCGACAGCATCTCTCAAGATGACTCGAACAATACGAATAGTTTCGCGATTCTAGATCGAGCAGCAGACCGAGTTCAGAGCTCTGGATTCAACAGACAACGGCCACTGATGATTCTGAATCAGATTCTGTACGTATCAGCTCTGTAGCTGTCCTGTAGCTCGAGTTAAGTACAGAAAACCGAGAGCGTCTGTCAAGATGACTCGAATAATACGAATAGGTTTGCGGACCTAGCTCGGCTAGCAGACCGAGTTCAGACTTCTGGGTTCAACAGGCGAACGCGCCTGATCATTCTGAATCGATTAGCTGTGCTTACCAGCTCTGTAGCTGTCCTAAAGCTCGAGTTATCTTGAGAAAACCGTCACCGCGTGACAAGATAACCCGAGCCGGGCGATCCCGCCCGTGTGCTTTTTGGCAGTAAGAGGTACCCGATCGAGCTGAGATCGAGACGGCGAGCGGGAATAAGATCGAATATCACGGGAAAACATACTAGAGCTCTAACGAATGTTCAAATTCTGAGAACGAAATTTTCAACCGACCAAAAGTCACCAAAAGGTCCGTCGAGATTTTTCTTGCCAACTAGCTCTCCCAGCGCCCCGGAATCACTCTTAAGCTTCCAGCAATAACTTTCTAAGGGAAGCTCTACGAGTTATTTTCAACCGACCAAAAGTCACCAAAAGGTCCGTCGAGATTTTTCTTGCCAACTGGGCGCCGGCGGTAAACCGTCAACCTTTGTTACCGCCGGGGGACTCGTAAAGCTTCCTGACAACATATAATGTCGAAGAAACATTGCAGAGAACGAATAGTTTTTCAGCCCAAGCGATTTTAGACCTCTCGATCCAACAGCCGAACGCCCCCGATGCTTCTGGATTGTCTTCTGTACGAGCTCTGTAGCTCTCCTACAGCCCGAGCGTGCGTGAATCGAGAGCACTTCTCAAGATGACTCGAACAATACGAATAGTTTCGCAACCTAGCTCGAGTATCAGACCGAGTTCAGACCTCTGAATGCGACAGGCGGACGCGTCTGTTGTCTCCGAATCGATTTCTGTGATTACCAGCCCTGCAGACCCCCTACAGCCCGAGTTAAGTGCGGAAAACCGACAACGACTCTCAGGATGACTCGAACAATACGAATAGTTTCGCGGACCTAGTTCGAGCAGCAGACCGAGTTCCGAGCTCTGGAATCGACAGACGGACGCGCCTGATGTCTCCAAATCGATTGCTGTGAGTACCAGCACTCAGTCTCCATACAGCCCGAGTTAAGTACAGAAAATAAACAGCACCTCGTAGGATGACTCGAACAATACGAGTAGTTTCGCAGATCTAGATCGAGCAGCAGACGGAGTTCAGAGCTCTGGCTTCAACAGACAAACGCGACTGATCATTCTAAATCGGTGTCTGTTAATATCATCTATCTAGCTGGCATATAGCTCGAGTTAAGTACAGAAAACCGAGAGGGCCTGTCGAGATGACCCGAATAATACGAATAGGTTTGCGGACCTAGCTCGGCTACTAGACCGAGTTCAGACCTCTGGATGCAACAGACGAACGCGCCTGATCATTCTGAATCGATAAGGTGTGCTTACCAGCTCTGTAGCTGTCCTGTATCTCGAGTTAAGTCCAATATACCGACAGCGCGTATCAAGATGACTCAAAACGGCCGATCCCGCCTGGACGCTTTTTGGCAGTAAAAGGTAGTCGATCGAGCTGAGATCAAGATGGCGAGCGGGAATGAGATCGAACATCACGGGGAAAAGATACTAGAGCTCTAACGAATGGTTGAATTTCGAGAACAAAATTTTCAACCGACCAAAAAACACCATAAGGTCCGTCGAGATTTTTCTTGCCAACTAGCTCTCCAGCGTCCCGGAACTGGCGCCGGCGGTCAACCGTCAACCTGGTCACCGCCGGAAACCTCGTAGAGCTCTTTTCACGCGTGAGAGAGCTCAGAGTCGAAAGAGAGAGATTCAGGAGGCATTTCTCGAAAAATTAAACATTCATTGTTTTCATGTTTTGACAGTAAAAATGCGCCTACAGAGCTCATATTAAGACGCAGAGGCCCTCATAGTCGTTTACAGGTGCGAAAAATCTGCTTTCTAAAAATAAATGGTCGAATATCTTTCAAATCTTGGCAAAACCATCGAAAAGTTGTCACTTTGTCCTTTCTGGCCGGGTCGGGCAACTAGCTCCACCCCGCGCCGGAATTCCTCCAGCTCATCGCTGCCGAAGAGCTCTACGAGGTATTACCTCTTGAGCTTCCAGCAAGAACTTGCTAAGGGGCGCTCCGGAATTCCTCTTAAGCTCCAGCAACTGGGCGCCGGCGCTAAACCGTCAACTTTTCTTACCGCTGGGGAACTCGTAGAGCTTCCTGACAACATATAATGTCGAAAAAAATTACAGAGAACGAGTAGTTGTTTAGCCCAAGCGACAGCCTCTCGATGCAACAGCCGAACCCGATGCTTCTGGATTTTCTTCTGTAGGAGCTCTATAGCTCTCCTACAGCCCGAGTTACGTGCGTAAACGGACAGCAACTCTGCAAATGACTCTGAATGACGCGACTGATGACCCTGAATCGTTTTATGTCAGGTCTGTAGCTGTCGAGTTAATACAGATAACCGAGAGCGTCTGTCAAAATAACTCGACTAATACCAATAGGTTTGCGGACCTAGCTCGGCTAGCAGACCGAGTTGAGATCTCTCGGTGCAACGAACGAACGCGCCTAATCATTCTGAATCGATACGGTGTGCTTACCAGCTCTGTGGCTGTCCTGTATCTCAAGTTAAGTACAATATACGAACAGCGCGTATGAAGATGACTCGAAACGACCGATCCCGCCTGGACTCTTTTTGACAGTAAAAGGTGTCCGATCGAGCTAAGATCAAGATGACGAACGGAAAAAAGGTCGAATATCACGGGAAAAAAATACTAGAGTTCTAACGAATGGTTGAATTTTGAGAATAAAATTTTTCAACCGACCAAAAGTCATCAAAGAATGTCCGTCGAGATTTGTCTTGCCACCTAGCTCTCCAGCGCCCCGGAATTACTCTTAAGCTTCCAGCAATAACTTGGAGAGCGAAAAGACCCTTTCGGGACAGGAAACTGGCGCCGGCGGTGAACCGTCAACGGGGTCACCGCCGGGAACCTCGTAGAGCTCCTCTCACTGTTAAGAGTGCATAGAATCGACACAGAGTGAAAAAAAATAGATTTTTCGAAAATCTTGAAATTCGATTTTTTATTCGCTCAGTTCCTGGGAGTCACCTCATGCAAAAATGCATCGAGAGAGCTAAGCTGCTGTGAGAGAGAAGTTTATGTGCCAATGCGACGCGCAAAAATCTGCTTCCTCGAAATAAATTGTCAAATATCTTTCAAATTTTCGCAAAACCACCCAAAAGTTGCCACATTGTCGGCCTCGGCCGGCTGGGCCAACTAGCTCCACCCCGCGCCGGAATTCCTCTAGCTCATCGATGCCGAAGAGCTCTACGAGGTACTGGCGCCGGCGGTGAACCGTCAACCTGGTCACCGCCGGGAACCTCGTAGAGCTCATTTCACGCGTAAGAGTGCTCGGAGTCGAAAGAGAGAGCTTCTGGAAGCATTTCTCGCAAAAGAGAAAAAATCATTTTTTTCGTGTCGACATGAAGATGGTTCCTCCAAGTGTTTTGATAGTAA
The DNA here is from genome assembly GCA_963575745.1 of Prorocentrum cordatum. NCBI lineage: Eukaryota > Dinophyceae > Prorocentrales > Prorocentraceae > Prorocentrum > Prorocentrum cordatum. The sequence goes on along the minus strand of CAUYUJ010020606.1, from coordinate 19,494 downwards.
AGTGCGCCTACAGAGCTCATACTAAGACAGAGAGGCCCTCATAGAAGTGCGAAAAATCTGCTTTCTCAACATGAATTGTCCAATATCTTTCAAATATTCGCAGAACGACCCAAAAGTTACCACTTTGTCCTTTCTGGCCGGGTCGGCCAACTGGCGCCGGGAACCTCGTAGAGCTCCTGACACGCGTAAGAGTGCTCAGCATCAAGAGAGGGCTTCTGGAAGCATTTCTCGAACAAGAGAAAACATGATTTTTTCGATGTCGACATAAAGTTGGTTTCGCCAAGTGCTTTGATAGTAAAAGTGCATCTAGAGAGCTCATACTAAGACGCAGAGGCCCTCAGAGTCGTCTACAGGTGCGAAAAATCTGCTTTCTAAATATAAATGGTCGAATATCTTTGAACGAATCGCAAAACCACCCAAAAGTTGCCACTTTGTACTTTCTGGTCGGGTGGTCCAACTAGCTCCACCCCGCGCCGGAATTCCTCTAGCTCATCGACTGGCGCCGGCGCTGCACGGTCAACCTGGTCACCGGCCGGAACCTCGTAGAGCTCCTTTCACGCGCAAGAGTGCTCAGAGTCGAAAGAGAGAGCTTCTGGAAGCATTTCTCGAAAAGGGGAACAATTGATTTTTTCGTGTCGACATGAAGATGGTTGCTCCAAGTGTTTAAAAGCGCCTACGGAGCTCATACTAAGACAGAGAGGCCCTCATAGTCGTTTACAGGTAGAAAAATCTGCTTTTCTGAAAAACAATTGTCAAATATCTTTCAAAAAATTGCAAAACCACCCAAAAGTTATCACTTTCTCCTTTCTGGCCAGGTCGACCAACTGGAACCGGCGGTAAACCGTCAACCTGGCTACCGCCGGGGACCTCGTAGAGCTCTTCGCTTGCACGGCGATCGTCGGAACACGGAGAGAAAGTTTCTGGAGCGAGAAAGAAAAAACTTAAAAAAACACGTTTTTCTGCTTTACTCAACGTCGGTTCCGCCAAGTCTTTTGATAGTAATACTGCACCTAAGGACCTGAAAATTTCACTGGCAGACGCGGCAAAACCCACTACAGGTCCGGAAAATCTTGTTTATTAGAATGAATTGTCAAATATCTTTCAAATATTCGCAAAACCACCCAAACTGGGCGCCGGCGGTAAACCGTCAACCTTCGTTACCGCCGGGGGACTCGTAGAGCTTCCTGACAACATTTAATGTCAAACAAATTACATTGAAAAAACAATTTTTTAGCCCAAGCAATTTCAGACCTCTCCAATGTAACAGCCGAACGCCCCCGATGCTTCTGGGTTGTCTTCTGTACGAGCTCTGTCCTTGCTCGAGTATCAGACCGAGTTCAGACCTCTGCATGCGACAGGCGGGCGCGTCTGATGTCTCTGAATCGATTCCTGTGATTACCAGCCCTGCAGCCCCCCTACAGCCCGAGTTAAGTGCAGGAAACCGACAGCACCTCTCAGGATGACTCGAACAATACGAATAGTTTCGCAGACCTAGTTCGGGCAGCAGACAGAGTTCGGAGCTCTGGATTCGGAATACGGACGCACATGATGTCACCGAATCGATTCCAGTGATCACCAGCCATGCAGCCCCCCCCACAGCCCGAGTTCAGCGCAGAGAACCGACAGCATCTCTCAAGATGACTCGAACAATACGAATAGTTTCGCGATTCTAGATCGGGCAGGAGACCGAGTTCAGAGCTCTGGATTTAACAGATAACGGCCACTGATGATTCTGAATCAGATTCTGAACGTATCAGCTCTGTAGTTGTCCTGTAGCTCGAGTTAAGTACAGAAAACCGAGAGCGTCTGCCAAGATGACTCGAATAATACGAATAGATTTGCGGACCTAGCTCGGCTAGCAGACCGAGTTCAGACCTCTGGGTTCAACAGGCGAACGCGCCTGATCATTCTGAATCGATTAGCTGTGCTTACCAGCTCTGTAGCTGTCCTGAAGCTTGAGTTATCTTGAGAAAACCGTCACCGCCTGTCAAGATAACTCGAAACGGGCGATCCCGCCTGCCTTCTTTTTGGCAGTAAAAGCTACCCGATCGAGCTGAGATCAAGATGGCGAGCGGGAATAAGATCGAATATCACGGGAAAAAATACTAGAGCTCTAACGAATGTTCAAATTTTGAGAACAAAATTTTCAACCGACCAAAGGTCACCAAAAGGTCCGTCGAGATTTTTCTTGCCAACTAGCTCTCCAGCACCCCGGAATAACTCTTAAGCTTCCAGCAATAACTTGCTAAGGAAGCTCTATGGGCGCCGGCGGTAAACCGTCAACCTTTCTTACCGCCGGGGGACTCGTAGAGCTTCCTGACAATATATAATGTCGAAAAAATTGCAGAGAACGAATAGTTTTTTCAGCCCAAGCGATTTCAGACCTTTCGATGCAACAGCCGAACGCCCCTCATGTTGGATGCTCTTCTACACGAGCTCTGTAGCTCTCCTACAGCCCGAGTCACGCGCGTAAATCGACAGCACCTCTCAACATGACTCGAACAATACGAATAGTTCGGCAAACCTAGCTCGAGTATCAGACAGAGTTCAGACCTCTGAATGCAATAGTGGGGCGCGTCTGTGACTCCAAATCGATCCCTGTAATTGCCAGCCCTGAAGCCCCCCTGCAGCCCGAGTTGAGTGCAGAAAACCGACAGCACCTCTCAGAATGACTCGAACAATACGAATAGTTTTGCGAACCTAGTTCGGGCAGCAGACCGAGTTCAGAGCTCTGGCTTCGACAGACAGACGCGCCTGATGTCTCCGAATCGATTTCTGAGCTTACCAGCCCTGTAGCCCCCTTATAGCCTGAGTTAAATACAGAAAACCGACAACACCTCTCAAGATGACTCGAACAATACAAATAGTTTCGTGATTCTAGATCGGGCAGCAGACCGAGTTCAGAGCTCTCGATTCAACAGACAACGCGACTGATATCCTGAATCGGTTTCTGTAAGTATCAGCTCTGTAGCTGTCATATAGCTCGAGTTAAGCACCAAAAACCGAGAGCGCCTGTCAAGATGACTCAAATAATACGAATAGGTTTGCGGACCTAGCTCGGCTAGCAGACCGAGTTGAGACCTCTGGTTGCAACAGGCGAACGCGCCTGATCATTCTGAATCGATTAGCTGTGCTTACCAGCTCTGTAGCTCTTCTATAGCTCGAGTTATGTTCAGAAAACCGCCACCACGTGTCAAGATGACCCGAAACGGCCGATCCCGCCCGTGTGCTTTTTGGCAGTAAAAGGTACCCGATCGAGCTGAGATCAAGATGGCGAGCGGGAATAAGATCGAATATCACGGGAAAAGTACTAGAGCTCTAACGAATGTTCAAATTTCGAGAACACAATTTTCAACCGACCAAAAGTCACCAAAAGGTCCGTCGAGATTTTTCTTGCCAACTAGCTCTCCAGCGCCCCGCCCGGAATTACTCTTAAGCTTCCAGCATTAAGTGGAACCAGCGGTAAACCGTCAACCTGGTTTTTTTCGTTTCGTTTCGCGGACTCACGGGCCCCAAGGCCCTGTCCAGTCCGAAGCGGGCGGGCACGCCAAACGCGGGCCACCGAGCGGCTTAGGCGGAAGCCTCACCACGCCAAGCGCGTGGGGGGCGGCTTAGGCGGTAGCCTCTGGCAGCTCTTATAAGGAGTGTGTACATCAACACAAATGTGTGCACGCATGAAGGCAACAACACACATGAGAATCATCAATCACACAACTTATCGCTAAAGTAGGCCTGCAAAACCCGTGGGAGTGCTGCAATGACGCACTCTGCAGCGGAGAGTTCCGCATCCGTCACCGTGGACCCGTCTTGGAGAGGAAAGGAGCAAACATATACGTCCTTGAAGATAATCTGGGGGGATTCACAAAAAGAAGAGGTGGGCGAAAGATGGGAGAATCGAGATCGCAATCCAATCTGAATCCAAGCTCCACTTCCAGCTCCCAGGCTGCACACACCACCATCAAAGCCCGCTTTGATGAGGCAAGGTTCGTAGCATGATTGTTCGTACGGCTGCAACTGGTACTGTTCGTTCGTGCATTGGTGGCCCTCGCGGGCCTGGTGGGTAAGGAGGTCTGCTTTCTCGTTCCATTCCCGAAACTCATGCTTGAGAAGATCGCGTCCTGCTTCAGCAGGTCTGACACCATACATACGACACATTCCTTCTAAGGTATTGATCATATTATCTACACGTGTCTGGTACAAGTGATTATCAGCCTTCCAGAGGCCGCAAAGCCAGCAAATGATAAGAAGAGAATCTCCTGTGATCTCCAGCGGCACGCCTCCAGAAGTCACGTCCCAACAAGTGCTCTTCATATTGTGGATAGCTAATCTCTTACTGAATCGAAGGCGCGCAGCAGGAGAACCGTCATCTGTAACAACATGCTCCTCATTTCGTTCTGCTAGAAAGACGGGGGAGTTACCATCATGGATACCTTTGCATTTCTTCTGGAAAAGCTTAAGCATAGAGGGTGTACAATGATGTGCTGCAAACTGCATGAAGGCATGAAGGCCACCCTGAAATCCTTCCCACCACCGTGGGCCAAAGAACTCATGAAAGGGAGTCTGCCAACAACGTTGTCCAATCGCTTGCCCTCCTGACCTCCAGCGTTTCATAACGCCGCATTCCCTCCACTTGCCGAATGCGCGAAGGGCTTCTCCCTCAAGTGTGCGCTGCGTGTCATAACTTTTTCCAAAGGCAATCAAACACATGCGTGCGTCACTCCATACTCTGTGCTTGTCCGTCATGTCCTGTCCCTGATACAACCTCTGTGCGTATGCCGAAACATCCTTCGCCAGCAGCCACTGTGCCCGGAGATCTCTCTGGACCAAGCTGTGGTACCCAGCCTCTGCGAACTTCGATCTGGCGGCGTTGTATCTTCTCTCATTCCATGTAGCATAGGACTCGTCTGGTTCTCGACGGCATCGAAGCATGAGGCACAAACACTTACCCTCAAACGCGTGCAAGGCATGGAGGCTGTCCGAGTCGGCCGCGCAACCGTCCGCACCGAAGAGGGCGATACTCTGAACCTTTTGCTGGTACCGTAGGAACTTATCCTTAAGAGGCGTGCTGTTGTTCCGAAAATATCCTGCCTGGGAATAAAATGTCCGACGAGCCGCCTCGATTCTAGAGTCCACGTCAAGGTGTGAAGAATACTTATAGTCAGAGAACAGCTGGATACCTAGAACCGTCATCTCCGTAACACGCCTGAACCGCATTACGTCATTCTGGAAGGGAACAAGCAAGTCGGCTGAAGATAGGATCTGTCCCTCAGCATCTCTCGCAGCGTCGGCTCCGAAGACCATGTAAAGCAAGCTTGAGGGTTTCCAACGCATGCCGAAATCTTGGAGTCTAACAGTAAGGTCGTGAATCATGTGTGCCAATTCTTCCCTGCTTCGTGCCAAGATGTAGCAATTATCTGCCCATACGAAGTGATTGACGACCGACGTGTAGGACGACTTGCCAGAATCCATGGGGTCCCCAGTTTTAAAACACACTTGATAGCCTATGTTCTGTCTATCCCATTGTCGAAAGGTTTCCTGCCACATCGCAGCGATAATTAAATTGAAACCAAGGGGTCCCTCGGCTCCGCCCGTTCTAATACATCGATCCCATCTCACACCCTCCACCTCGATACTTTCATGGCAAACCGTACCCACACTATCACATAGTGGATCAAGAAATGCATATTGAAGATGATAAGGTACATGTGCGTGCTGTAAACCACGTCTAACATTGGCTACCGTGCAATGGTCGAAGGCCTGTAGGATATCTGCGTTGGCTAGATGTGCTGTTTCCCCCTTGCCCCATGTAGAAGCATGCTGGCCGATGTGTTTCAAGCTCGCCGTGATCTCGTTCGTGGTGCGATTAGATTGGAAGCCGTAAAGTCCGAGAGGGCGAAAGAGACCATTTCGCTCGACATGTTGTTCCACAAGAATAACAATACATGTGCTATACCATCGTGCAATTGCGTTCTGCATACATAGGAGCCTACCGTCCTTAAGATCAGTGATGCCAGGAAGCTTGGGCATAAAGGAGATGAGGATATCACGCCATGAGGAGGGGTACGGTGTGCACATGTGTAGCACATCGTCGAACAGGCGTCGGATGTTGCGCAATACTGTCCAAGGGAGACACTTTAACACCTCACACGGTACTCGATCTGGCCCTGTGGCTCGTTGTGTACGAAGGCGCGCCCGGCCACGTCCGAGTAACGCCATAGTGATGGTCGAATACGTGCTGCTACGAAGCTTCTCCCTCGCCTTCTCCTTGATCTCCTCCATCATACTAGTGTTCTCCTCCCGCATCTGTTCCGATGAAAGTTTATTTCTGCCGAAACTGTCGAGCTCCTTCCTCCAAACATCCCTGTCCTCCGTCTCCTGGCCCTCCACCACCAAGTGCTTAATATGATGACGAGTCTTGCGACGATTGAGGGGACACTTCCAAGCTGCAACATCTCTGCGATATCGGCGGCGAAGTAGATTAATCTCACTCCTGAAACGCTTCTTTTCCTCTGGCGTCGTGTCTGACGGTAGTTCCCGCCATCGCTCCAAAAGACGAGTCAACTCGGCCGGCCTCACAGGTGGCCTCTGCTTGCCGCTCTGCGCCGTGGTAAAGTCCACGTCAGGAGGAGCAACAAAAGACTGAATGAGCGTGCTAGGCAAGCTGGCTGGCTCCATCTCGAGAGAACGTGCGGGAATCCCACGAAACACAACATCTCCCAAACTCCGATCCACCCTCCTCCTAGCATTGAACTCATCACCCCATGTCACGCATCGATATCCTACCAAGGAAGGCGCTGGTGGCTCCACCCGCTCCCTGTCGTCACGTCGCACAATCACACGGCCAGGCGATGCAAACTGCCCAGTTAGAAGTGCATGATCACTTAATCGACTCCTATTCCTCCTTCCTCCTCTGGCATAACACCAAGATACTTCACACTCTGTGCACTCCCAACGGCTGGGCACCAAGATATAATCTAGCACCTTCTGGATTCGTCCGAAGCTTCGATGCTCGCCCCACGCTTCCCAAGTAGGACGCCTATCTGCAGAAAAGGTATTGGCCGCCTTAAACATGTGGGTCTGCATGAACCCCAGTAGCATCTCCATCATCCTCCTCCTCCTGTTGCTACGCTCTCTCTCCTCCGTCCCACAAGCCAAAGTCCTAACATCCTTCCTCAAGCCCTCTCCCGTGGCAAGGTACAGCTCCCCATTGCATTCTAACTCACATAGCGGCGGTAGCTCAACATTCCCGTCAAGCATACAAACAAAGCTGGCCTGGCTATACCTGTGTCTAAGGCTTCTGAAAGTGGCAGACACACGCTCAAGCGTAAGTTCATACTCAGCTTCGCAATCTTCTCGATGAGAATCGGGCAGGTAGATAGAACAGACAACCAAGGGCGAGATGGAAGTACCGAACACACCAATGGCGAATCTAGAGAAGGTAGTAACGAATTCCCTGGACGTCGAGGCCCAACTCCGATCGAAGAGGAGCCCCGCCTTCCTGTAAGCACTATGCTTGACCTGCCAACCGAGACGGGCGGCATCTGCATGAATTATATTCTGGGCCTCCTGAAGCGCGAACAGACCGCCACATGCACGCATATGGTTAAGCACCTCCACGCCTCTGAAGTTGTTCTCACCAGCCAGGTCGAGGCTCCAGCATCCCAACTTGATACCCGACAGCCGGTGCCGGTTCGGTCACACCCGGCGGTTGACCTCGATCTCAAAGGCCGGCGCTGTGATCGTAAGATTTGGGAACTTCGCCTCAAGCTGACCCCACTGCGTCTCATGGATCGTCCACGTCTGGGCTGCTCCGAACTCTGCGATACAGATCGGGCGGAGGAGTCGGTCGCCCTGAGCCTTGACCCACATGTTCGATTTCGGGGGGCCTACCTCTCCCCTCACCTCCAAGACCAAGTTGTGGCGCTGGCACACGTTACGCCAGGCACCGCAAAAGCGGCCAACTGCACGAACATGGTCGCGCTTCCATGGAGCTGACTCGATATTGAAACGTAAGAGAGTCGGGTCGATGACCTGCGTCATACCTGCGATGAGCACGCTGGGATCTGGAATAGTCGTCCCTTCTGGCAAGGGGGCTCGCTGCGCGGTGGGAGTCACGATGATCCTGAGAAGCTTCTGGAATCGATAGAGCACTTCACGATCTGTCATTGGAAGAAACTTGATGCGGCAACTGCCAAACATGTAGCGACCCGAATTGATACGCTCTGTCCCCTCCTTGCTGAGAAAGGCCTGGTCATCTGAGGCAATCACTTTGGATATATTGTTCAGGAGTATCATGGTGTCGTCGAGTGTCAACATTTGAGCACAACGATTCTGATGATTGGCCCAATCTGTAACCCACCCCTTAATCTCGATATATGTAGGAGAGAATTGGCTCCTACCCCCGCTTCCTCCACCGCCACCGTCTGGAGGGCCACTCCCAGCGCTGAAGGTAGACATCGCACTCCCATTCTGAAGCGTTTTCAGTGTCTTCTCGAGTTCGTCCATACGTTTATCCGTCTCATCCATACGTGTAGTGTGTTCTGCTAAAACTCCGTCCATCCTCTTGATGTCTGTCTTTGTGGCCTCAACAGTCTCACGGATATCGTCACCTACATCTTCCTGTTTGAACATTCCTTCAATCATCATACGCTGGAAGGGATCTGTGAACTGTGCCAAGGTCTGGGCCCTGCGTGCCTCAACATCAGGACCTCGCTGTCTCTTAGTACCCGTTGTAGCAGCAGCTGCCTCCACGCAGCCCGACATGATGACCACGTCGCCTCTAAGGAGATCTTCGGGGATATTCCAACGTTTACAAAAGTCTTGTTCCTCTCTGCGTCGCTTAAGGAGTTCTGCTGAAGCAACCCTAAGAACTGAATCGAAACGGTATCCTTCCGTACGAACAAGGGGGACCGTCGGGCTGATGGGCCTGTCCGCGTCAAAATCTAATGAAGTCTGCCTCTGATACCACTGATCCGTCGTCTCAAGCCAATTGCCAAGACCCCACTGCTCCCGAAGCCAAGCCTGGTCCTCAGGCTCGTCACAAGACGTGACTGGAAATACCCAGAATCAGAATGCTATGGCGGCGCCCGCGGGGGGGTGCGCGCCCAGAGGGAGGTGAGAACGCGCCCAGAGGGAGCAAAGACCAGCGCCCTGAGGAAGGAGGCCGCGCGGAGGTGGAGGAGGAGGGGGGAGCACGCTAGAACACTTTCGTTTCTTGAGCCGCGCAGTTCTTGAGCCGGAAACCTGGTTACCGCCGGAAACCTCGTAGAGCTTTTTTCTTGCACGGCGATCGTCGGAACACATGGAGAAATCTTCTGGAGCGAGAAACAAAAAACTCGAAAAATCACATATTTCTGCTTTTATCCAAAGACGGTTCCCCCAAGTGTTTTGATAGTAGTACTGCAGCTACGGACCTGAAAATTTTACTGGCGGACTCGCCATAACCCACTACAGGTGCGAAAAATCTGCTCTCTCAAAATGAATTGTCAAATATCCTTCAATTTTCTGCAAAACCACACAAAAGTTATCACTGGGCACCGGCGGTAAACCGTCAACCTTGGTTACCGCCGGGAGACTCGTAGAGCTTCCTAGCTCGACTTAAGTTGAGAAAACCGACAGCAGCTACCAACATTCCAACTCATAGTGAATATTTTTTGACCTCTGAATGCGACAGGCGGACGCGTCTGATGTCTGCGAATCGACTCCTGTCATTACCAGCCCTGCAGCCCCCCTACAGCCCGAGTTAAGTGCAGGAAACCGACAGCACCTCTGGATGACTCGAACAATACAGTAGTTTCGCAGACCTAATTCGGATAGCAGACCGAGTTCCGAGCACTGGATTCGACAGGCGGACGCGCCTGATGTCTTCAAATCGATTCCTGTTACCACCAGCACTGTAGCCCCCTCAGCGCGAGTTGAGTGAAGGAAACCGAGAGCACTTCTCAAGATGACTCGACCAATACGAATAGTTTCGCGATTCTAGATTGGGCAGACCGAGTTCAGAGCTCTGGATTCGACAGACAAAGGCAAATGATGATTCTGAATCGGTTGCTGTAAATATCAGATCTGTAGCTGTCCTACAGCTCGAGTTGAATGCAGAAAACCGAGAGCGTCTATCAAGATGACTCAAATAAACGAACAGGTTTGCGGACCTAGCTCGGCTAGTAGACCGAGTTCAGACCTCTGGATTCAACAGGCGAACGCGCCTAATCATTCTACATCGATTAGCTGTGCTTACCAGCTCTGTAGCTGTCCTAAAGCTCGAGTTATGTTCAGAAAACCGTCAGCGCATATCAAGATGGCTCAAAACGGCCAATCCCGCCACCGTGCTTTTCGATAGTAATATTCAGCCGATCGATCTGAGATCAAGATCGCGAGCGGAAATAAGATCGAATGACTCGGAAAAAATACTAGAGCTCTAACGAATGTTCAAATTTCGAGAACAAAATTTGCAACCGACCCAAAGGCAGCAGAAGTTCCGTCGAGATTTTTCTTGCCAACTAGCTCTCAACTAGCTCAGGGTGCCTCTGAGGCCGCGCGTGCCCCTGCGCTCGTCTTAGGTGCTTCACGCGCTGCGTGCGCATGGCCGGCTGCACTGGGATCCGGCAGTAAACCGTCAACCAGGGAACCGCCGGAAGCCTCGTACAGCTCTTTTCACATGCGGCGCTGTTCGCAGCACTCGCACAAAGCTTTCTCGAGCGTAAAAACATTTCCTATCTTCGTTTCGTGGATCTAGCTCGAGTGCCAGACTCAGTTCGGACCACCCCTCGATGCGAGAAAAAAATGCGGCAGGTCATACTGGATCGGTTCATATGCGCATCAGCTCTTTAGCTCTTCTAGATCTGCAGATAAGAGAAACCGACAGCACTCGTCAAAATTATTCGAATAATACGAATAGCTTCGTGGATCTAGCTTAACTGGCAGAGCGAGTTCAGACCCCTCGATGGAACAGACGAACGCGCCTGAGCATTCTGAATTATTTTCTGCAAGTATCATCTCTGTAGCTGCCTGTTTTCTCTACTTAAGTCCAGAAAACCGTCAACGCGTGTCAAGATGACTCGAAACGGCCGACGGTTCCCTCAGTCTTTTGATAGTAATATTGCAGCTACGGACCTGAAATTTTACTTGGCAGCGTCCAAAGCCCGGAGAGCAAAGAGAATCTCGGGGACGGGAAAGCTTTTCTGGAAAGCCTTGGGGCGCCCCTTGGGGCGCTGCGGAAGCGCTGCCAGAAACGCATCCATGCGTGCCTGCACGCGTGCAGGCACGCGTGGAAGCTTGCCGGAAGCTCTCCCGGACCAGTTGCCGGGCCGAACGAGCCCCTGCGGGGATTCTGGAGCGCCGCGGAGGAGCTCCTGGCGGGCACCACCACCGCCCGGCTTCTAATCTTAAACCCTTTAGCTCTCGGCGAGCTCTCCGGGAAACTGGCAAACGCGGCATAACCCGCTACAGGTGGGGAAAATACCTGTTCTTAACACGAATTTTCAAATTTTACGCAAAGATAGGAAAACCCACCCCAAGTCGTCACATTGTCTCTTAAGGTCGGCTGGGCCAACTGGGCGCCGGCGGTAAACCGTCAACCTTGATTACCGCCGGGAGACTCGTAGAGCTTCCTTGCTCGACTTCCGCTCATAGTGAATATGTATTTCCCTCTGAATGCGACAGGCGAACGCGTCTGATGTCTGCGAATGGACTCCTGTCATTACCAGCCCTGCAGCCCCCTACAGCCCGAGTTAAGTGCAGTGAAGAATACCGAGAGCACTTCTCAAGATGACTTGACCAATACGAATAGTTTCGCGATTCTAGATCGGGCAGCAGACCGAGTTCAGAGCTCTGGATTCGACAGACAAACGCAACTGAGGATTCTGATTCGGTTTCTGTAAATATCAGCTCTGTAATTGTCCTACAGCTCGAGTTAAGTACAGAAAACCGAGAGTTCCTGCCAAGATGACTCGAATAATACGAATAGGTTTGCGGACCTAGCTCGGCTAACAGACTGAGTTCAGACCTCTGGATTCAACAGGCGAACGCGCCTAATCATTCTACATCGATTAGCTGTGCTTACCAGCTCTGTAGCTGACCTAAAGCTCGAGTTATGTTCTGAAAACCGTCAGCGCGTATCAAGATGACTCGAAACGGCCGATCCCGCCACAGTGCTTTTCGATAGTAATATTCACCTGACCGAGCTAAGATCAAGATGGCGAGCGGGAATAAGATCGAATATCACGGGAAAAAATATTAGAGCTCTAACGACTTGTCAAATTTCGAGAACAAAATTTTCAACCGACCAAAAGTCAGCAAAAGTTCCGTCGAGATTTTTCTTGCCAACTAGCTCTCCAGCGCGCCGGAATTACTCTTAAGCTTCCAGCAACTAGCTTAGGCAAGCTCTATGAGTCACTTTGTCCTTTGTGGTCGGGTCGGCCAACTAGCTCCACCCCGCGCCGGAATGAATTCCTCTAGCTCATCGATGCCGAAGAGCTCTACGAGGTACTTGCTAAGGGAAGCTCTACGAGTTACGAGTTATGTTGTCACATTGTCCGCCTCGGCTGGGTGGCCCAACTGGGCGCCGGCGGTAAACCGTCAACCTTTGTTACCGCCGGGGGACTCGTAGAGCTTCCTGACGACATATAATGTCGAAAGAAATTACACCGAAAAAATAGTTTTTCAGCCCAGGCAATTTGAGACCTCTCAGATGCAACAGCCGAACGCCCCCCATGATTCTAGATTGTCTTCTGTACGAGCTCTGTAGCTCTCCTACAGCCCAAGTTACGTGCGTAAATCGACAGCACCTCTCAAGATGATTCGAACAATACGAATAGTTTGGCAAACCTAGCTCGAGTATCAGACCGAGTTCAGACTTCTGCATGCGACAGGCGGACGCGTCTGATGTCTCTGAATCGATCCCTGTTACCAGCCCTGCAGCCCCCACCCCCCCTGCAGCCGAGTTAAGTGCAGGAAACCGTCAGCACCTCTCAGGATGACTCGAACAATACGAATAGCTTCGCGGACCTAGTTTGGGCAACAGACCGAGTTCGGAGCTCTCGATTCCGCAGGCGAACGCGCCTGATATCTCCGAATCGATCCGAGTGATTACCAGACATGCAGCTCCCTACAGCCCGAGTAAAGTGCAGAGAACCGACAGCATCTCGCAAGCGATTCGAACAGTACGAATAGTTTCGCGATTCTAGATCGGGGAGCAGACCGAGTTCAGAGCTCTGAATTCAACAGACGGCCACTGATGATTCTGAATCATATTCTGTACGTATCAGCTCTTTAGCTGCCCTGTAGCTCGACTTGAGTGCCTGTCAAGATGTCTCGAATAATACGAATAGCTTTGCGCACCTAGATCGGCTAGCAGACCGAGTTCTGACCTCTTGCTTTCTCGATCTCAGCTCGATCGGGTGAATACTACTACCGAAAGCACTGTGGCGGGATCGGCCGTTGTGCGTGAACTTGGTAGTTGGCCCTAACGGTAGTTGGCAAGGAAAATCTCGGCGGAGCTTTTGCTGACTGTTGTCCGGTTGGAAATTCTGTTATCGGAATTCAAGAATTTGTTTGAGCTCTGGTATTATTTCCAGAGTTCCAACGAATTGTTGAATTTTGAGAACAAAATTTTCAACTGACCAAAACTCACCAAAAGTTCCGTCGAGATGTTTTGCCAACTAGCTCTCCAGCACGCCAATTACTCTTAATCTTCCAGCAACTAGCTTAATGAAGCTCTTCAAGTCACTGGGCGCCGGCGGTAAACCGTCAAGCTGGTTACCGCCGGAGACCTCGTAGAGTTCTTTTCTTCCCGAGCTCCTCGGAACACGTGAAGCAAGCTTAAGCGAGAACCAAACAAATCTAAAAAAAACGATCACATACAAATAGTTTTGCGCACTTAGATCGAGAAGCAGAATCTGTTCAGAGCTCTAGATAATTCAGCCGGACGCCCTTGATGATTCTGTATCTCTGTGCGTACCACCTCTGTAGCTGTGCTACAGCTAGAGTTGAGTACAGAATACCGACAGCGCCTCTAAAGATAACTTGAGAAATACTGAATCACTGTAGCTCAGAAAACCGGCATCACTGATGAAGATGACTTTCACGGACCTAGCTCGAGTAGCAGACCGAGTTCAGCTCTGGATGCAGCAGGCGGACACGCCTGATCATCCTGAATCGGTTTCTGTAAGCATCAGCTCTGTAGCTCTCAAAATATCGAGTTAAGTGAACGCAGATGATTCCATCAAGTCTTTTGATAGTAATATGGCAGCTACGGACCTGAGAATTTAACTGGCAGACGCGGCATAACCCACTACACGTGAGAATAATGCCGATTTTCAAAAAAAAAAAAAAAAAAAAAAAAAAAAAAAAAAAAAAAAAAAAAAAAAAAAAAAAAAAAAAAAAAAAAAAAAAAAAAAAAAAAAAAAAAAACTGCCAAAAAACTTTCAAATCAAGCAAGCCGACCGAAGGTTATCACATTGTCTCTTTTGGTCGGGTCGGCCAGCTAGCTCTACCCCGCGCCGGAATTTTTCGACGGAATCAACTAAGAATTTGTAAGGTCACTTCTGTAATGCCAAGCTTCGCTCTGCGCAAATAGCAACCCAAACGAATTGTTAGAACTGAAAATCGGCTGAGCCAGGCCGCGAAAGATATGTTCGCGTCCCTTTTTGACATTTCGCCAACTAGCTCCACCCTGTCGCCGAACTGGCGCCGGCGGTGAACCGTCAACCTGGTCACCGCCGGGAACCTCGTAGAGCTCCTAGCACGCGTAGGAGTGCTCAGCATCAAAAGAGAGGGCTTCTGGAAGCATTTCTCGAAAAAGAGAAAAGATGATTTTTTTCATTTCGATACGAAGATGGTTGCGCCAAGTGTTTTGATAGTAAAAGTGCGCCTAGAGAGCTCATATTAAGACAGGAAGGCTCTCATATTCGTTTACAGGTGCGAAAAATCTGCTTTCTCAAAATGAATTGTCAAATATCTTTCAAAAATTCGCAAAACCAACCAAAAGTTGCCACAGTGTCCGCCTCGGCCGGGTGGGCCAACTAGCTCAACTCCGCGCCGGAATTCCGCTAGCTCATCGATGCCGAAGAGCTCTACGAGGTACTTGCTCCACCGCGCGCCGGAATTCCTCTAGCTCATCGTTGCTCTTCGGGCGACGGCGGTGAAACGTCAACCTGGTCATCGCCGGGAACCTCGTAGAGCTTCTCTCACTAGTCAGGAGTGCAGAGAATCGACACAGAATGAAAAAAATCGAGATTTTTCGAAAATCTTCAAATTTAATTTTTTTCGATGTTCATAGTCGCTCAGTTCCCGGAAGTCAACTCATGCAAAAATGCATCGAGAGAGCTGAGCTGCTGTCAGAAAGGAGTTCATATGCCAATGCTCGGCGTAATTTCAAAATAAATGGTCAAATATCTTTCAAATTTTTGCAAAACCATCGAAAAGTTGCCACATTGTCCTTTCTTGCCGGGTCGACCAACTGGCGCCGGCGGTGAACCGTCAACCTGGTCACCGCCGGGAACCTCGTAGAGCTCCTAGCACGCGTAGGAGTGCTCAGCATCAAAATAGAGGGCTTCTGGAAGCATTTCTCGAAAAAGAGAAAACATGATTTTTTTCATGTCGGTACGAAGATGGTTGCGCCAAGTGTTTTGATAGTAAAAGGGCGCCTACAGAGCTCATATTAAGACAGAGAGGCCCTCATACTCGTTTACAGGTGCGAAAAATCTGCTTTCTCAAAATGAATTGTCAAATATCTTTCAAAAATTCGCAAAACCACCCAAAAGTTGCCACATTGTCCGCCTCGGCCGGGTGCGCCAACTAGCTCGGAATTCCTCTAGCTCATCGATGACGAAGAGCTCTACGAGGTATTCCTCTACCCTCAGAGCTCTATGAGGCATATGGTAGAGTAGAAAATCATTTGGCAGGGACCACTGGCGCCGGCGCTGAACCGTCAACCTCGACACCGCCGGGAACCTCGTAGAGCTCTTGGCATGCGTTAGAGTGCTCAGCATCAAAAGAGAGGGTTTCTGGAAGCATTTCTCGAAAATAAGAAAGCATGATTTTTTCCATGTCGACAGAAAATTGGTGCCGCCAAGTGTCTTGATAGTAAAAGCGCATCTGCAGAGCTCATAATCTTTCACTTGTAAGCGTCCAAAACCCGGATAGCGAAGCGAAGACGGAACGCCGCACGGGGACCTCTGCCAGGCCGCCTGAAACGATGCGCGGAACGCTGGAAACCTCGCAGGAAACTGGCGCCGGCGGTGAACCGTCAACCTTTCTTACCGCCGGGGGACTCGTAGAGCTTCCTGACAGTATATAGTGTGGGAAAAAATCCAGAAAACGACTAGTTTTCAGCCCAAGCGATTTCAACCTGTCAAGATGACTCTAACAAAGAAACAAACAGTTTCGCACCGAGTTCAGGCCTCTGAATGCGACAGGCGGACGCGTCTGGTGTCTCCGAATCGATTCCTGTGATTACCAGCCTTGCAGCTCCCCTACACCCCGAGTTAAATGCAGAAAAACGACAGCATCTCTCAGGATGACTCGACTAATACAATAGTTTCGCGCACCTGTTTCGAACAGCAGACCAAGTTCTGAGCTCTCGAATCGACCAACGAACGCGTCTGATGTGTGCATATCGATTTCAATGACCCGCAGCACTGTAGCCCTCCCCCAGCACGAGTTGAGTGCAGAAAATTGAGAGCACTTGTCACGATGATTCGGACAATACGAATAGTTTCGCGGACCTAGCTCGGGCAGCAGACCGAGTTCAGCGCTCTCAATACAACAGACAAGCGCCCGATAATTCCCAATCGATTTCTGTGACTGCTCTGTAGCTGCCCTACAGCTCGAGTTAAGTACAGGAAACCGAGAGCGGTTGTCAAGATGACTCGAATAATACGAATAGATTTGCGGACCTAGCGGCTAGCAGACCGAGTTCAGACTATGGATTCAACAGGCGAGCGCGCCTGATAATTCCAAGTGCGATAGGTGTGCTTACCAGCACTGTTGCTGCCGTGCAGCTCGAGTTAAGTAGAAAATACCGACAACGCGTATCAAGTTGACTCGAATACTACGAATAGGTTTGCGACCCTAGCTCGGCTAACAGACGAGTTTAGACCTCTGGATTCAACAGGCGAACGCGCCTGATCATTCTGAGTGCATTAGTTGTGCTGATCAGCTCTGTAGTTGTCCTCAAGCTCGAGTTATCTTGAGAAAACCGACAGCGCGAATCAGGACTGGGCGCCGGCGGTAAACCGTCAACCTTTCTTACCGCCGGGGGACTCGTAGAGCTTCCTGACAATATATACTTTGGAAAAAACTCCAAAGAACTTCTGTTTTTTTAATCCCAAGCGATTTGGGAGCTCTCAAGATAACGCTATCAAAAAAACAAACAGTTTCGCAACCCAGTTCGAGTATGAAACCGAGTTCAGACCTCTGAATGCGACAGGCGGGCGCGTCTGAGCCACCCTACAGCCCGAGTTAAGTGCAGAAAATTCACAGTATCGACTCGAATAATATAATAGTTTTGCGAACCTAGTTCGAGCAGCAGACCGAGTTCCGAGCTCTGGAATCGACCGGAAAACGCGCCCGATGTGTAGAAAACGATATATGTGACCCGCAGCACTGTAGCCCTCCCCCAGCACGAGTTGGGTGCAGAAAATTCAGAGCACGTAAGATCATTCGCACAATACGAATAGTTTCGCGAACCTAGCTCGGGCAGCAGGCCGAGTTCAGAGCTCTTGCTTCAATAGACGAACGCGATTGATGATTTTCCATCGATCTCTGTCACAATGAGCCCTGTAGCTGCCCTAGAGCTCGAGTTAAGTACGAAAAACCGAGAGCGTCTATCAAGATGACGCGGATAATACGAATAGGTTTGCGGACCTAGCTCGGCTGCAGACCGAGTTCAGACCTCTCGATTCGACAGGCGAACGCGCATGATAATTCTGAACGCGATAGCTGTGCTTACCAGCACTGTAGCTGCCCTAGACCTCGAGTTAAGCAGAAAATACCGACCACGCGTATCAAGTTGACTCGAATATTACGAATAGTTTCGCGAACCTAGCTCGGGCAGCAGGCCGAGTTCAGAGCTCTCGATACAACAGAGAAACGCGCCCGATGATTTCCAATCGATTTATGTGACTATAGGCTCTGTAGCTGCCCTACAGCTCGAGTTAAGTACGGAAATCCGAGAGCGTTTGTCAAGATAACTCGAATAATACGAATAGATTTGCGGACCTAGACCGGCTAGCAGACCGAGTTTAGACCTATGGATTCGACAGGCGAACGCGTCTGATGATTCTGAGTGCGATAGGTGTGCTGGCCAGCACTGTAGCTGCCCTAGACTCGAGTTAAGCAGAAAATACCGACCACGGGTATCAAGTTGACCCGAATATTACGAATAGGTTTGCGGACCTAGCTCGGGTAGCAGACCGAGTTCAGACCTCTCGGTTCAACAGACGAACGCGCCTGATGATTCTGAGTGCGATAGGTGTGCTTATCAGCTCTGTAGCTGCCCTACAGCTCGAGTTAAGTACAAAATACCGACAACACGTATCAAGATGACTCGAAACGGCCGTTCCCGTCTGCCTGCTTTTTGGCCTTCAAAGTTACTCGATCGAGCTGAGATCAAGATGGCGAGCAGGAATAAGATCGAATATCATGAGAAAAAATACTAGAGCTCAAACGAATTGTCAAATTTCGAGAACAAAATTTGCAACCGACCAAAAGTCAGCAAAAGGTCCGTCGAGATTTTTCTTGCCAAAGCTCTCCAGCTCCCCGGAATTACTCTTAAGCTTCCAGCAATAACTGGCGCCGGCGGTGAACCGTCAACCTAGTCACCGCCGGGAACCTCGTAGAGCTCCTCTCACTGGTGAGAACGCAGAGCATCGACACAGAATCGAAAAATTGAGATTTTTCGAAAATCTTCAAATTCGATTTTTTGGATATTCATATTCGCTCAGTTCCTGGAAGTCAGCTCATGCAAAAATGCATCGAGAGAGCTGAGCTGCTCTCAGAGAGGAGTTTATATGCCAATGCTCGGCTCAAAAATCTTTTTTCTTAAAATGAATTTCAAAACTCTGCAAAAAGTTCAGAAAACCGACTCAAAGTTATCACATTGTCTCTTTTCGTCGGGTCGGCTAACTAGCTCCACCCTGTGCCCGAATTCCTCTTAGCTCATCTTTGCCGAAGAGCTCTACGAGGTACTTGCTAAGGCAAGCTCTACGAGTTATGACTGGCGCCGGCGGTGAACCGTCAACCTAGTCACCGCCGGGAACCTCGTAGAGCTCCTTTCACGCCTAAGATTCTTCAGATTCGAAAGAGAGAGCTCCTGGAAGGAAGAATTTCGCTCGAAAACGGGGAAAATTGATTTTTTCGCGTCGACGTGAAGATGGTTCCTCCAAGTGTTTTGATAGTAAGATTGCGCCTACGGAGCTCATACTAAGACAGAAAGGCCGTCATAGTCGTTTACAGGTGCGAAAAATCTGCTTTCTCAAAATAAATCGTCAAATA